>CAXHSM010001547.1:721629-825200 GCA_964019185.1 Maratus speculifer
TATATCATTGTGTAATGGAATATACATTTATGTTCCTGTAAATTAATAAAAAATATTCTTAGCACAACAGATTGTTGAGAATGTATTTTTTAGTATATGCTTCTTAGGTACATATGAATTCTATTGTGTTCGAAACAGTATAGCATCATTTAAATTCTCTTGAAATTATTCTTTTCCATTGACCGTAATGTAACAGAATGCTTTTGGTTGTTTCTGTAATTAAACTATACATCCGATTTTCATAAAATTTAAAATAACTCAACAAAATTATGGAATAGTTATACATTTTAAATTTAAAGCGATTCTCTTGGGTAGTTTCTGCTCTGTTATATCTGAACGACGACTATTGGTGCTAATTATTTTTATAATTACGAACGCATCTAAAAAAGAATCTTATGAATTCTCTCCCTAAAATCCACCATTTTTTAGCACACAAAATTTTAAAACTTTTTTTTTTTAAATTCGTTAAAAAATATTTTAAAATAAATAAATTATCATCTAAATATTTCCCCTTGAAATTTCTTCCAACTTCTTAGTGTGATCTAATAACAAACACTTATTGTTCAATATTTTTAACTCTTTATTTTAACTTAATGAATAAATACAGGGTCGGACTGGGTCAGTGTAAAGGGCGCAGACCTTGGATTTTCAGAGGGCGCGAAAGTTTTAACGAACTTTCACTTCCTTTTGCTGTATATAGCTTGCCAAAAATGAACATACTGGCATAGCACCAAGTAATAACATTAGTACCAAGCAATAATATGAATTTAAATTATACTATTTCTGATTATCTGATTACTTATCTACTATTTCTGTGTCGTGCTAAAAATGACGTTGACAGTATAAATTAGGTGCCCCCTAAATTTCCGCTCTCGCCGTCTCCTCTCCCCTTTTTCCACGGAGTTGATTGAGACTTATTCGTAAATGAATTCTTATAATTTAGTACACTATTCAGAATGCATGTTTACAAAGAGGGGAAAATATTGGAGCGGCTGAAGCACTTATACTTAGGGGCGCAAATTTTACCCTGGACGAGGGCTCACCGGGTGTCGGGCCGATGGGCCGGCGGGCCAGTCCGAGCCTAAATAAATACTTAATGACTCATTAACTCTTTATATTACTTAATGAATAAATCATAGCAAACGCGGTCGCATTTAGCATAATATGTTTAAGAAATGGAAAATGCAAACGTCTTTTTGAAATTTCTGACGAACAAGTTGACCTACGACAGTGATTTTTTTTGTTAAAAGACAGAATACGATGAGACAAATAAAATGATAGCATTCAAAAAATTGTTGTTGTTTATTGTAGTTTTTTTTTAAATTAAACTTTTAACGAAAAGAGGAAAATCAAAAATTCAACAAACTGTAGCTAACGATCCCATGGATAGATTAACTTCATTTTTGTCTTATTTTTTTTGTCATGATAAAAATTAATTTAGATTTTATTTTTTCATTTTTGTATGTTTGATGGACGCTGAGAAAATCGAATTTGTGTCTTAAAACTCCAGTTGAACATTGTTTCTTGTTGTTGCTGATGCAGTTTTTTAATTCATTGCCTCCAAGTTTAAAAGAATATAAAAATCGTTATGTATGTAACATAATTTGTCTAATAAAATACATTACGTGAAAAATATGTTTGTTTTTATTGTGAAGCTTTCACTTTCAGTTCTTTCAATAAAGTTGTGAACGCACTGTAGTTTTTTCATTCGTCTCCTTGGTTTAGTTTCCAGATATAATGCATTTGATATGACAATGCAATGATTTTCTTGTTGTTCTAATACAACAATAAAATCTTCACGGTAGCAATTTTTCTGCTTTTCAAAATATAAAAAAATCTTCGTTTTTATCAAAAAAAATTAAATGACAAGTGTTAAAATGCAAGAATTATAATGACATTAATTGACAAGTATTATATTTGGTGCTCTGACGAGCACCAAAAAACGTTAATATGTTTCTAAGTATGAAAAAAATTTTGACAAGTGCTTCTATTAATAATTGAGCATGAGGGAGGAAAAGGAATCCCTTCTTGGCTGCAACTCACTTCAAAGCTAACTTGAAAAACATCATAATTGTGCTTTTTCCATGAAAACAAATCAGTCACAATTACATTAAAAATGTATAGTGTAAAGACGTACCCAATAAAGATGCAGCTTGTTAAACACGAGTGTAAGAGTAGGCCACATAGTACCAAAAGCCTATTTCCTGTAGCGTATCACACTAATGTAGTGCCACCAAGCACGCCTGGGGAGTAGAAATGCAGAGAAAATTTATTGTAGTGCAGTGCAGTCAACATGTAAAGCGTGATGGAAAGTTCGACTCAGTGAACTCTGATACCTAGACACCACATCGGTAACCTTTTCTTACTTTGACATCTTTGCCTTCCGTCACGTGACGGAGGGCAGATTTAGCGCGCCAAACCGGTTTTTCTCACGCACCGAAATTCATCATAGCAAATGAGGTAGCGTTTGGTATAATATGTTTAAGAAATAGAAAGTGCAAACATCTTTCCCAAATTTCTGGCGAACCAGTTGAGATACGGCAGTGAAATTTTTTTTAAAAGATAGAACTCGACGAGACGAATAAAATGATAGCATTCAAAAAATTACTGCAGCTTCCAATAGATTTTTATTTAATTTTAAAAGAAAAAATGAAGGCAAAAAATTCAACTAAGTCTAGCTAACGTTTCCGAGGATGGATTAACTTCGTTTTTGGTTTATTTTAATCCTCATGGTTAAACTTAGAACAGTTTTTTTTTCATCTTTGTATGTTTGACGGTCGCTGAGAAAATTGAATTTTTGTCTGAAATTTCCAGCTGAACACAATCTTTTTCTTATATTTGTTACTTTTTGTAATTGTTGCACGTAAGTTAAAATGAACATAAAAATTGCTATGTATGTAACATAAATAAATAGATTAGATAAATCACGTGAAAAAATACTTATTTGTTATTATTTTCATGTATCATATTCACTATCTATTTTGACGAGCGAAGTGAAATATTTTTTTTATTTACTAGGGGGGCCCCGCCCCCCTGCTCGCTATGCTCGCCAACCCCCCGCGTAATCGCTTCGCGATTTCAAATTATTGGCTACCCCTGCTTGCTGCGCTCGCCAATACCCCATGGTATGAATAAACAGTTGCAGACCTTTCAAATGATGTGTCACACGACTGGTGTTGTAAAGAAATTAAAAATGTGCCCCCTGGGGGCAGAGTGGGGGGGCGACACGAAAGACATCCATAATATGAATAAGCAGCTGCAGACCTCTCAAATGATATGTCACACGACTGGTGTTGTAAAGAAATTAAAAATGTGCCCCCCTGGGGGGCAGAGTGGGGGTGACACACAAGACATCCATAAAATGAATAAACAGTTGCAGACCTTTCAAATGATGTGTCACACAATTGGTGTTGTAAAGAAATTACAAAATGTGACCCCCCCCCCAGGGGAGAGCAGAGTGTGGGGGTGACACACAAGACATCCATAATACGAATAAGCAGTTGCAGACCTTTCAAATCTTGTGTAACACGACTGGTGTTGTAAAGAAATTAAAAATGTGGCCCCCCCTGGGGAGCAGAATGGGGGATATCATACAAGACATCCATTATATGAATAAGCAGTTGCAAACCTCTCAAATGATGTATCAAACGACTGGTGTTGTAAAGAAATTAAAAATGTGCCTCCCTGGGGGGGAGAGTGGGGGATGACACACAAGACATCCATAATATGAACAAGCAGCCGCAGACCTTTCAAATGATGTGTCACACGACTGGTGTTGTAAAGAAATTAAAAATGTGCCTCCCTGGGGGGGCAGAGTGGGGGGGGCGACACGAAAGACATCCATAATATGAATAAGCAGCTGCAGACCTCTCAAATGATATGTCACACGACTGGTGTTGTAAAGAAATTAAAAATGTGCCCCCCTGGGGGGGCAGAGTGGGGGTGACACACAAGACATCCATAAAATGAATAAACAGTTGCAGACCTTTCAAATGATGTGTCACACAATTGGTGTTGTAAAGAAATTACAAAATGTGACCCCCCCCAGGGGAGAGCAGAGTGTGGGGGTGACACACAAGACATCCATAATACGAATAAGCAGTTGCAGACCTTTCAAATCTTGTGTAACACGACTGGTGTTGTAAAGAAATTAAAAATGTGGCCCCCCCTGGGGAGCAGAATGGGGGATATCATACAAGACATCCATTATATGAATAAGCAGTTGCAAACCTCTCAAATGATGTATCAAACGACTGGTGTTGTAAAGAAATTAAAAATTTGGCGAAATATTACAGTTATCGCCAAGTTGGCGTCACTTTTGACAACTAATTTTGGTCGCCAAATTTGGCGATATATCGCCAAGTTGGCGACAAACTTGGCGATTGTTGGCGATGGTAACCTTTCCTCTCTTTATGGTAACCCATACGGTGATGCATAGACGGAGCCGTTTCCTGATTGGTCTATTCGACTCATGGAAGGAGTGGACAACCCGGATTCGTTAGTTCCGGAAATCTTCCACATCAGCATCATTCCAGGAGTCATTCCTTTTAAGGCTAGTTTTTTTTTACTATAGAAGGATTAAATTCTCATTTATTTAAGTTAAAAGTCGCCTCTGGCAAAAAGTTTAGTCTCCCTTAAATTTATGCTAGCCATTGTAATATGATACTTTTATTCATAATTTTATTTACTTGCTTATCTGAAGGTCCATATGATGAAATTAACAAATTTAGGCGATCAGGGTAAGATTTTCAGAAAAGTTCATTATCCTGTTCTGGTTGGTGTGTTTGACGAATAAATCAAAAATGGCGCCGGAAGACCGAATAGCAAATTTTTTTAACCGCTAAAGCGGCGTAACCTTGTTTTTCCATCACGTAATATTTTATTTCAAAGACTGATTTAACACAAGATTGACATTAATATTTTTTTTTAATTGTACAAGACAAAAAGATATGTAAAGTTATTAAGTACAAAAGTTCATACCAATACTTTTCACAGTTATTATTTTATGAATAATTAGACATGAATGGAAAAATCTACAGGACATTTAAAAGATAAGCGTAAAAATATGGTTTTAAATTTTTATAAACATTTATTTGATCCTTTGAGACGTAAGGTAAGGGCGTACCGGTAAGAAATCCGGTTTGGCGCAACACAAGAGTGGTGAGTCGGGCGCTCCATGATGATTCGGACGTGAGAATGTGTCATCTTTTTTTAAGGTACTTTTGAATGATTCTAGGTCAGTTAAATTATTACTTATTTTATGAATGTCTGATTAATATACATCTGTTTGCCAAAGCTTGGTGCTATTTTGGCTTCAAAAAGGGAGGGTATGATGCCAAAATATATAAATAGCTCTGAAAACAAACCTGATGAACTTTAATTTTTATTGTCATACGAATTATTTCTGTTTCTATATTAAAATGCGGCACAAATGTCATATACGGATCACATTGGCGTTAATTTTTTTTCTAAAGCCAATTTGGCGAAAATCTTGTTTTGTAATACCAGTTACATATATATTTTTTGAAAGGTAATAACAATAAATAATAAAAAGGTTTGTTTAATAACTATAGAACAAAACAATTTATGTATTTAAAAAAATAAAAAAAAATTATTTATTAATAAGTAAAGAACAACATCCGGGTTGCCATATCAAGCAAAATTACGACACTCTGGATTCAGTTAAATACTCCGATGCGCATATGACATTGGCGTCAGAAAAAAATTCGCCAACGTGGTGCGTATATGACATCTGTGCCAAAAATGCATAGCTATTTTATTTACATTACGTATGGTGCTACTTGATTATCAGGTCGACCAATTTCACCCATTTATAGAAATCGACAATTTATTCGCCAAATTACTCAAAAGGAAAATGTTCCATTAAAAAATTTAAGTTTAGAAAATTAATGAATTTAGATTTAAAAAAATAAAAGTCATTAACGAAAAGGATTACTTTAAAAGTGCTATTACACGTGTCGTGCTGCAGGCGTCAAATTCCAGGCGTCTCCTTGTTATCCTATGGGACCAGGGGAGTCGCTTGGTATCGCGCGATTCTCTCTTGTCGGAGAGTCTTTGACGCCTGGAACGAAGCGAGTCGCCAGTAAGAGCCAATCAAATGCTTGGAAATCCAAATGATGGTAAAGCCTCTTCTCCAACAGACAATGAAATGCTAAGAACACAAAAAAACGCAGGCGATTTTTGTCGCTTGCAATTTTTAAAGTGCTATTACACGTAAAAATTCCAAGCGACAAAAATCGCCTGCGTTTTTTCGTGTTCTTAGCATTTCATTGGCTGTTCGAGAAGAGTCTTTACCATCATTTGGATTTCCAAGCATTTGATTGGCTGTTGCCGGCGACTCGCTTCGTTCCACGCGTCAAAGATGCTCCGACAAAAAAGAATCGCGCGCTACCAAGCGACTCCCCTGGTCCCATAGGATTACATGGAGACGTCTGCGATTTGACGCCTGCAGCAACGTACGTGTAATAGCACCCTTACGTGTAATAGCACTTTAATGATGACGCTTAGTTATGACGTCGAGATGTACCAAATATAAAATTTGATTTATTCAGGTAATTTCGGACAAAAGAATACTAATAAAAGTTTTCATATTTTAATGCAGAATTTATTAATTCAAACCATAAAGAGATATTTGTAAGGTATCGCATATGTTAATAACATTGAAGTATTTTAAATTTATTTAAATTTATTTAGAATTTATTAAGGAGTATAAAAATAATGGTACTTACGTATTAACGCCACCGCAGCATAAGTTGCGCTAATGTGCCAATAAAGAGCCATCTTGTTCGCACGCGCACAAAAATTGGCGTCAAAAATAGGCTTAAAAAGTACTAAAGTACTAAAAATGACGTCAAAATGATAAAAAAAAAACACTAAAAAGGCACGAACAACAAGATCGCTCTTTATTGGCGCATTAACACAACTTCTACTGTGGTGGCATTAACACGTAAGTACCAAAAATATCAATGTTAGCGGAAATTTGTAAGGAGTTAAATGCTTTTTATTTAGCCAAATAATGTCGGCGGATATAATTGTAAAGTAACTTTAATAAAATACATATTATATTTTTCTCAATTAATATCAAGAGCTATTCGCTTATTGGCATAAAATTTATATTAAATAACAAAAGAACAAATAAATTAGTAAAACATTCATAAAAATATAAATAAATCATCGAATTAAAATCATTTGATCACTTAACAAACAAGTGTAGCGGGTTTAATGTCAAGAAAGTGTAACATTTACGTTCATCCATTATTGGCATATAATCTTACAGTTTGTCTATCGTTCTTTGGTCGACAGGATAATTAAGTAGTACCTTAAATACATTGTTATCGCATGAGAAAAAAAATGCTTGTGTATATGAAATAGTAAATAGGTTGCCAGAATATACGTTGCCAAACTTCTCTTCCCGCCAAGAACTTTTCGTTATGTACAACTACTGAAAAAGTACCTTTATTTATTTACTTATAGTATTTTTTATAAAATGAAAGTAAAACGTGCAAGTTAAATGCATCTGATATATGTATTTTTAATTTATGTGTTTTTTAAGGGTGTTCTTAAATCAAAAAGGATAACTTTGTGACACATGCTTTAATTTATTTTTGTTTGGAAATGCATAAAAATAGCAGGTGTTATTAATCCGAAACTGTCTAATTGCACTCAATTTTCTGTTTTTTTAAAAACACAATAGATTTTTCTTAACAAGCCTTCAAATTTGACACTTTTGAGCACATTTCCCGACGAAAGCAGAAAAACCGGTCGAAAAGCAGGAGGAAAACGGGTGATTACGTCATCGAAATAGCTTAGAACTGGATAGGTAATTTAATTATCATAAAATGGAAAAATAAGTTCCATTCAAAATCACTTCCATAGTCAGTCATTCCAGTTTTATAACTTTCTGTTAAAAAATGAATTTGTAAGTGTGTCAAAATGTTTTGCGCTTGTTGAGCGAAGCAGTTAAGAACACCCTTAATGAAAGTCATGTATTTTAAATAAAGCTAGTGACAGCTTTATATTTAAAATGAAATTATGGCGAAGAAAACCTATTTGGCGATTGTTTCGGGTAGCTAAAATAAAAGTAGGAAAATAGCCACCAGGCATATAAAAAATAAAACAATCAGATCGGAGCTGTTGATGACAGCACAAGACTTATACTGGTATTTATATAGATACTATAGCAAAATTTGCAGCATCTCTGGTGTTAAACTAGGACTCTCGAGGTAAGGCATTTAGCTGCTCAGCAGCGGGTAGAGAGTTCAAATCCCGTTGGATGTAAGTTCGTTTTGCTTAGAAATGCTTTTGTGTTAAATTATTATTCTTTCGGGAATTTTTTTATGTTGATTGTTATTCAATTTCTAGAATTTTTCTAGTTGTGAATGTTTCATTCGAGAAATTACCTTGATAATATTTAATTGGTATGGCTTTTAATTCTTTTAATAAAGTTCTGTACTTTTTTCGCTCGAATCCATGGTTTATTTTTCATATCATGCATTTTATATGGCAATGCAATGACTTTTTTAATTATTCTGATACATCAAAATTTTATGCTGTTGTTATCATTTTATAAATTTTGACAGCAGCAATTATATTTCTTTTTACGATATTAGAAAATCTTCAGTTTTTTATCAAAAAATTAAATGACTAGTATTAAAAAATGCTCTGACGAGCACCGAAAAAGTTTAATATGTTTTTAAGTATGAAAAAGGGTTTGATAAGTGCTTCCGTTAATTATTGAGCATGAGGAAGGACAAGGGATCCCTTCTTGGCTACAGCTCACTTCAATGCCAACTTTTAAAAAATCATATTTGCGCTTTTTCCATATGAAAGAAATTTGCGGTTCTTTAGTAGAACTTTCCACCGTGCTTTAGATGTTAACCAGGGGTGTAGTCGTAAAAATAAGATAGGATATATGCTCTAAGCAGAGGGATACCCTAGAATGTGTATACTATAAGCTTTCTTGAGAAACAGTGTATATGGTGTTCTATTAAAAAGTCCAGAAGGTATACGGCGTATAACCTGCACTACATCCCTGGTGTTAACTGCACTGTTCACTCTGTACTATACTACAAATAAATTTTCTGTGCAATTATACACTTAGGGCATGCTTGGTGGCAGTGCATGAATGTGATACCTGCAGGAACTAGGTTTTTGGCACTATGTCGTCTTCCCTTATATTTATGTCTAATTAAGCTGCATCTTTACTGGTTATGTCTTTACACAATACATTTTTATAGTAACTGCGACTGATTTGTTTTCACGGAAAAAGCGCAAATATGATTTTTTAAAAGTTGGCATTGAAGTGAGTTGTAGCCAAGAAGGGATCCCTTGCCCTTTCTCATGCTCAATAATTAACAGAAGCACTTGTCAAACCCTTTTTTATACTTAAAAACATATTAACCTTTTTTGGTGCTCGTCAGAGCATGTTTTAATACTAGTGATTAAAAAATGTTTGAGTAAAATTAATATAAATGGGCGTGGCGTCCCAGTGGTGAATTCCCTTAACTTTTGAGACTGCTGCTTTCATTATAGTCCTTTTTATACATCTCCAATAATTCTATTTACCTACTGTCTGCGTTATTTAGATGGAACAAGTTGCTATCAACTTCCCTATTTATATTTCTTTGTTATTTTTTCTTGAATTGAATACTATTACAAAATTTCACAACCTTCTTTATTCATGTTAAACATTTTGTTTGAAATCACCCCATTTTATCGTAGCTTTACAGAATAAATTTAAATTATTTTTGTATATAACCTTTAACTTTTCGTTATGTACAATAAAAAGATTTCCCAAACTATTTAATTAAGGGAGCCTTGACAATCAAGCCAATCTTCTCGCATATTGATTGAGTTAATTACCCCCACACAACCCTTTTCTAAAAAATTGCACACTGTTATTGTTAAGTCGAACTTACTGTACAATCTTTATGACTGGAATAAAAGCTCAACATTCCTGAAACGGGGGAACAACCAGGGCCCTCGCGAAGGCTTTTTATTGGTGGGAGAGAAAACCTAAAATTGCTAATTCAAAATTCAGTATTTACCAACTGAATAAAAAGCAAACATAAATAGTTCTTGGCGTTCACCAATTAGTTTTATAATTTTACCAAGTTATCACGATTAAAAATGTAATATAGTTTTTATTTGTAAAAAGCTTAACAATGTTTCTAATTATGTTGGTAACTTTCGTCAAATCTATCAGAAATAGAAAGTGTATTACAGTTTTTTTTATTAAAGTTTTGAACTAATTTACCAGTTCAGTTTGTAAATTTGCCAACTGTAACAGCATATGCAAATGTTTGGGGGGGAGGTTGTCCCCGCCCTTAACGAGGCACCTGGGAACAATACTCAAGAACAACATTCAAACAACTCAACATTTCAGGAAGCCTGGAACGAAAGCTTCTCCATTCCTTAAAACTTACATAAATTTCTAAGCTATATTTTATCAGAAAAAATTCTATAAAACAACTTTTTGGTTGAAAATGCCTCATAATTTGATTTTTCCATTCTTATTTCAATTATTTGTATAAAAAAGATAATTGTTTGAGAATTCAAGTATTTTTGACGGAACCCTTTTGGTAAAACTCTTAAATCCCCTTAAATATGAAAACTGAGTGGTGGGTCAAGCCTCCTATAAGGTCCTCTTATAGGGTCTGGGTCAAGCTATTTATTTTTAAAGAACGGTAGAATCGATTTTAACGAAATGTTGTATGTAACAGTTTTTAGACACGAGAAAACTAATGGGCTAAGTCACATATTTGAGAGATTTCGATCATAAGGCTAATTTGTGGGTCATAATGGGTCATGGTCAAGTTATATCTAAAGAGCGGGTGAATGGATTTTAAGGAAATTTTGTATACAACTTTTTTTCGCACAAGAAAACTCTTGGCCTAAGTCACATAACACACATTTAATTCATGTTTAATTTTTTAAAGAATCACTTTATTTTTTGAGGCATTAGAATATTATTTATAAAACAAAACAAAAAAAAAAAAAAAAAAAAAAAAAAACCATAAACGTAAAACATTTATTGTAAAAAGGAAATTTTCAAAAAAATTGTGACATAAATTTGTCAAAATTTAAGTTTAGAGAATAAAATCTTGAGCCTTACACACTACTTAATACATTTAGAGCCCTCACTAAGGGGACGTGGGGAGGAGGGACCTTTCCCCAAACCATTTATGAATGCTATTGCCCTTGACAATTTTACAGTCCCTGTCATTAAACTAGACATCCGATTTTCATAAAATTTAAGATTACTCAAAAAAATTTGACAATAATTATATTTTTAAAATTTCAAAGCGTTCGGTTGGATAGTTTTTTCTCTGTTATATGCAGACGGACAGACAGATGGACTCCAAAGATGCATAAATCTATATATCGATGCTTCTTATGTATAAACATTATTAATTTAAGAAGTCCAGATGTAATTTGAACAATTCTAGGAGAATTTATATTAATTTGGTGAGTGTATTTTAGTATTGCCTCCAGGTGACATCAGGTCTGAGTTGGTTATATAAATACAAACGCACCTGAAAAGCGAGAAAATAAGACTGTTTTCAACCCCAGTGTGAGTGATGTGCATCATCATAATTCCAGGGTGGAATTTCCCACCATAAAATTAGAATGAAAAGAAAAAGGGAGTACATAGCCCGTTTCCGTGAAATTTGACCTTGAAGGTATTGGGTCTGCTCTAGGATTCAATTATGTCTAAGTGCATCATTCTCATGTGTGCTGGGCGTATAAGGCCAAAATTTAAGATCACAAATTGTAGAACTCAAACAAATTTGTTAAAGTTAAAGATCGGTAATACGCGCACCCATAATCTGCAATTTTCTACAATCCACGTTACTTTACGAATGTAAACAGTGAAATAAACACTTTAAAAAATTTACAAATCTGTGATCCAAAAAGGATTTTTTTAAAACGAATAATAATATAATTGGGAAAATAAAACATCTACGTTTTTTTAATTTAACTCTTTTATTTTATCAACAGTAAAAAATAAACTGTATTATGGAACATATAAAATTATTTGTATTTAAATGCACATGTATATTAATTTTTTAATAAAATAACTTTAAAAAGACATTTTTTGAAACATGAAGTCTAATAATAAGTTTATTATTCTATTTATCTTTTCATATTATACTGATTAAAGATTTAAAATGCTGTCTAGGAATAATAAAATGATGTATAATCCATAATACTCTATAATTCATAATATTCCATAATCCGCATAACCCTTAGCATCCAACTTGTGAGGATTATAAGGAAAGGGCATGTTTACAAACAAACACTTCTGCCAACCAAATTACCGCTACATTTTTTGTCATAGCGATCATTGTAGGAATCATCTTAACGACGTAGCCCAATCATATCATACTTACTTATGCAATGGCAAACTTAGACCAATCAAATTCCCGGAGTTCATCCGTACAGTGTCAGTCGTTAAAGAACGGACTGGTTTTTCTCCCTTATCCACAGTAATTCGTCCACAGTGACGTCAGCTGCCCTTTCCTTATTGAACTTTGACTGTAATTCCATAACAAAGTAAAAAATGGTTAGTAAAATCATTTAAAATCAATCTTTAATGGTTTCAAATTCTCCATTGTAAGACTGGAAACATGGCTAAATAAGGTGGCTAAAATCACTACTGTTCCTGACAGCATAGTAGAAACTTATTGAACATCAAAACTGCCAATTCAAGGCATTACCAATGACTGCCATGTTCAACTTCACTGCATCTTCCTACAAAATCTCCAGGCTTAAATATAAAAAGAAAAGAGGTTAAAGTACACAAGTTAAAGATTAATATGCAAATTTAATTGGCAAGGGAGAAGCTGCAAAACCAATTAACTGCAGGTTAACTGACATGAAAAGATTTTCATACCACTCACTCATCCAACCATGAAAACAACCAACCATTTCCACAATGTCAACACAGCAAGCTGCAATGTTGCAAGATAGGCCTAGGTAAAGCACACATATTGTACAACTGCAAATAGAGTCCAGTTTCGTTTAAGTAAGCAATTAACATTAGAAAACAATATATTGAAACTTTAAATACAGATTTAAATAAACTTCAAACTTTTTCACATCTTTAAACAACTCATCGAAACTTTACAGTTTCTTTGAAAAATATTAAGTGTTATTGCTTGAGCAAAGAAACTGGGAAAATATATAAATACATTTATAGTACAAATAAACTTAATTGAGAATTTATATATTTTAAACGCCAATAGAAGGCGATCATCCGCAGTTCTAAATAATGAATGTAACTTGTGGCATACTCAGGGGAATGTGCTGATGGGGATGCAACCCCTTCCGAAATTTCTAGAAAACAAAATTTAATTTCGAAAGTTTATCAAAAAGTAATAAAATCTGCTAAGGTAAAATTTAAAAGGAACTAGAAAAGCGTTCTGTTTCAGGAAGGTTTTCACTTTAAAAAGTGTTTTTCCGCAGAGACCGACATACACAGGCTCACTTTACACGCTGTACAAGTTATATAAGTTAAGACGAAAACCTGCTTAAAAAGAAAATCCAGCCCCATGCAACTCCATCTTAGCAGGTTCGGTTGTGTAATGAATGCATTACCTGCTGATAAAAAACCTTTTTAAGGCGAAAATGTTAACGTTTTTGTGATTTCCTGTCAGAAATTTTTACTTTATCTAAGACTCCTCCGAAATGAAGTGTCTAGATATGCTATTGAATATCTTCACCCTCCTTCGGACCCAAGCTTGACCATATCCTCACTTCACATCAATGAAAAACAGTCTTATTTTCTAGTTTTTTAGGTGCGTTCGTAACTATATAAATAGGTAGCGCCTATTAGTAGGCATTCAGTCCGTCTGTCTGTCCGCATATAACAGAGTAAAAATGATCCAACCGAATGCTTTGAAATTTTAAATATTTAATTATAACAAAATTTTGTCGAGTCTTTTCAAATTTTATGATAATCGGATGTAGTTTAATGACAGGGACAGTCAAAAGTTTTCCATTACATTACGGCCAATGAAAAAAAAAATGTTTCAAGTTCATTTTAATAGTGTTAGAGCCTTTCAAATAGAATAACATTGAAATGCATTTACTCAAATATGCATTCTGTTACAATATCCTGCGCAAAAATTGTTTATTAATCATTTACAAGGATGAATACTGATATCTGTCTCCTTTCGCACACAAGATAAGTGGAAAGAAACGAGAAAGTTTTTGAGAATATTTTCGTCCCCAAAAAATTGGTACTCCTGCAATTCTAATGTCATTTTCTTCGTTTAATCGAACGATTTACTCTACTGGGCCACTTAAAAGTACACATGCAAAAATAGGACGAAGAGATGAAACAAAATAATAAAATGAAGATACTTGTATTGAAACTTATTTTATTGTAAGCATTTTATGCCATTTTTGATACACCTAGATAAAAAATTTATAAGAGGGGGTCAGTGGCGTATCCAGGATTAAGCTTTGGAGGGGGCAAATATATTTTAAAGGAGTTTTTTTATTATCTGGCCCCGAATGTCAGACGAGCTCGATACGATTTTTTTTTTCATTTTATTAAAAATGGACAAAATTTGTCTTTCCCAGACATATATTTTTTCTATTGACTTGACATAGAACGCAGACTGGGTGGTGGAAGGGGATAGCAATCAGCGAAACCTAGAGGAGGAGCTCTGGAAATTTTTGATGGAACTCATTCTGAAGGCTTAAATCTCTTTTATATATGAAAAGAAAATATTGTTTTAAGTGGTGAATATTAAAAATGCTGATATTTGAGATGCTCTCTTTGAGAAAACAGAACTAGTCAAAAGGACTAATTAAATCTCGCACAAACAGAAAATGTATGAAACAGAATCGAGCTTCAATAATAATAATAAGAAAAAAAAATCATGGTTATGACAAAATGTATTCCCAACAATTATAACTTCTAAGCTGTAAACCCGTCAAAAATGGAAATTTTTTCTGGCGCCTTCTGATCTAGTGTAAGCAGGTTTTATAATGCTTTGTCTTTTAAATTGAAAAATTTAAATTTTCAAACCTTACAACTGATTCATATTCATGAAAAGTTTGACTTTACCAAATTCCTCCACACATACGGGAGACCTTGGGCCCGGCCCGGTCACTACATTTTCCTGAAGTCTCGGGTCGGGCCTAGGTAAATATTCTAGGTCGAGCTTTTTATTCTGAAGGACCGGACCGGATCTAACTTTTTTTTTCGTATCAACCGAGACTGGTATCATTTTTCCTAGTCTTCATGAGCCTTAATTTAATCCCTGGTTTTGACCTTCCCTGAATGAAAATCATTCTGTCGGCCTGGCCTGGTCCATTCAAAGATCAGTAAAAATTGTCCTAACCAATTTTTTTTTCAAAAAATGCATACATCTTTAAATTATCTTTATTCAGCAATTAAATATTAAATTTTATATTTTACTAAAGAATAGTACATTTCTAGGCTTATTAAATGTAGCTAAATTAAAATATAGTAAAACGTGTGAAAAAGAACCTGCCTATAAGGAAAGGGCATGTTTACAAACAAACACTTCTGTCAACCAATCTACCGCTACATTTTTCGTCAAAGCGATCATTGTAGGAATCATCTTGACAACGTAGCCCAATCATATCATACCTATTTATACATTGGCAAACTTAGACCAATCAAATTCCCAGAGCTCATCCGCGCAGTGTCAATCGTTAAAGCACGGGCAGGTTTTTCTCGCTCATCCACAGTAATTCGTCCACAGTGACGTCAGCTGCCCTTTCCTCGAAATCCTGTTTAAGAGGCTACTTCATTCAAATGAAAAGACCCGTTCACCTAAAGAAGAAGTTTATAAATATATCTCGGTCATATTTTAATATCTCCAAATGATTTGTATTTTCATTGGACAAGTGAGATCGATTTGTATTATTACATTTTTGATTTTGTGTACAGGTATATTTTGTGAAGACGATTTCGTTTCCGGAGCCGGTTTGGAAAGCTACAGCACCCCGATAAAAAATATCTGTAACTGAAATCGAAAAAATAAAAATATGGCCTGCATTTAGATCAATAATCAGCTATCAATAATAATAATAATTTAAAAATATTAGAATGCAACCGAGATATCTTTAGAAATTCCTTCTGTTGGATTAGCATTAGCGAACAGGTCTTTTCATTTGACTGAAGTAACCCTTTAATCTGAAAAATGTATTAATCCATGCAAAATGAATGTACTAATATGTAAGGATGAATATGTCAACAATTATTTGTCTCTTATCAAATAAAACATTAAACCATGGATGCACTGTGAAATATTTTGTATTTATTATTAAAGGCTAAAACATAGTAATATTTGTAAATATAATGACATATACAAGGTTCATACTCCATTTCGAAAATAAAAATATGGGAGATTTCCATGTATTGTCTATTTGGAATGAGACAAATTTTACCTTAAATAATGGTTATCAGATATTCCGTTGTTAAACAGAATATACAAACAAAACCATTTCTCCTGTATCAATTACGAGGTGTCTAGTTCACAAAGTCTAGAAAATCCTTGGAGCACATTTTAGAAACACAAAGATTTTATCCTGTATGTGTCAAGAGATGCCTGCTTAGATTACTACTCCGAGAAAATCTCTTGGAACATACTTTACAAGCAAAAGGTTTTTTACCAGTATGTGTCAAGAGATGTTTTTTTAAAGCACCATTCTGAGAAAATCCTCTGGAACATATTTCACAAACAAAAGGTTTTTCGCCTGTATGAATCAAGAGATGTTTTTTTAAATCACCATTCTGAGAAAATCCTCTGGAACATATTTCACAAACAAAATGTTTTTCGCCTGTATGAATCAAGAGATGCCTGCTTAAATGACTTTTCTGAGAAAATCCTCTGGAACATGTTTCACAAACAAAAAGTTTTTCACCCGTATGCGTCAAGAGATGGATTCTTAGATCACCATTAACAGAAAATCCTTTGGAACACCTTTCACAAACAAAAGGTTTTTCACCTGTATGTGTCAATAGATGCCTTCTTAGAGAACTATTCTGAGAAAATCTTTTGGAACATATTTCACAGAAAAAAGGTTTTTCTGCTGTATGCGTCAAGATATGGTTTCTCAGATTAGTATTATTAGAAAATCCTTTGGAACATATTTTACAAGCAAAAGGTTTTTCACCTGTATGCGTCAAGAGATGTTTTCTTAGATGAACATTTTGAGAAAAACCTTTGGAACATATTTCACAAACAAAAGGTTTTTCCCCTGTATGCGTCAAGAGATGTCTTTTTAGACCAAAATTCTGAGAAAATGCTTTGGAACATAGTTCACAAATGAAAGATTTCTCTCCTGTATCAGTGGAGGAATGTTTTCCCTTACCCCCATTTCGAGGAACAAAATGCTGTTCACTGGAGGAAGAATTTCCCTCTGTAATCGATGACATTTTCGTTGATGAATAATTAATTTCAGACAATAACAGGAACTTATTCAAAGTCTAATATGAAGAGATTGTTGCCGTTTTTATCGAAGTGAATGACTTATTGAACTTATTCAAAATCAGTTTTATCTTCCGTTGAATCTAAAAAAAGAGAATGAAAAATAATAAACAAGTCGTTTTTTAAAAAACGGCACAAAATTTTAACCGTGAATTATATATGAGATTTCACAAGTTTCATTTCTTTAAAGAGTATAAAATCCATGCATTAAATTATAACATGGTACATTTTTAAATGTGTGAGTATAGATACCGATACATACAAGGCTCGAAATTCAAGAAACTCGTAACATTGTTCTGGTTTGTGAAATATTTAAAACACTATTACTGTTTCTATGTATCTAACTTCATGAGCTTGCTGTTAATGTGCAATAGAATATTGAAAATTATTGATTTTAATAAATATCGTGATCGACATAAATTCATTTTTAATCAGATGAACAAAGTGAATCAGAAATTTAAGTTTAGATATTAGTGAACTTGTGATATTTAAACACTGAACTAACAATATTATAACATTAACAATTATATTGTTTCTTTTTTAAATTGTAGTACTTTTTGAAGTATTAAGATATACGAAATAGAATAATGTTTTGGTATTGACACATCCAACAAGTTAAATTTATTTTGTATGGCTAGATATAAATTTTCTAGACTTGAAAAAAAGTTTTTAGTCAAAAATAATTTTAAAATGTCGTTCAGTTTGTAATTTTCTCATCTTGAGCCTTAGATGTAAATGTGCCTAATATATAAGTAGAAATATTTATTGAGAAATAGTGAAATCCTATATTGAAGCATGATTTTCCCAGCTACATGTTTCTTTGGAGTTTATTTATGTAATAGGGGACTGTACATAGACAATGTCACCACTTCTGGAAGTTGGGGGACTGATTTCTTGCATTTGACATTGTAAGATATCTGTAGGGGGAGGGGAGGGATTTTTCTTTTAATATTTTTATTATTCTTTATCAAATGAGAAATTTTCCCTTTTTTGGTATTTTCCTTACAATAGCAGTCTGCTATTTTTACTTTCTTTTATCTTCAATAGAAAAAAGTATATTATAATCAAAATTTTCTTTCACTTCCGATTTTCAGTGTTTCCCCAATTTGGCCCCATCGAAAAAAACCCGTACGGGTTTTTTCCACTTGAAAAAACCCATTAAAAATTCTGGTGTAGGTTTTTTTTTCATTTTTTTTTTTTTTTTTTTTTTTTTTTTTTTTTGTATTTTCAAATCTGGATCTTTATTTAGTTTAGGGTATGAGAATGCAAAGATAAATGCCAGTTTAAATATAAATAATAAAAAAAAATAAATGAATTTTGAGGCAGAGATAAAATGACCAAAATAGAAATTATCTGTAAAGAAGGGAAGATTTTCATGCCTGTCATCTAAAATGTATCTAAATGCTTTTAAGTCTTAATGCATATCTAAAGATACTTGGATACCATCCTGGTTGCTTGGATTTTGATTAGCTTTTAAGATTAATCATAGCATTTATTATCCTGCTCCTTTGTTCAATGAAAGTGTTATACAAGAGTTTTCAACACGAAAATGGTGACATATCATGGCAAAAAAGAGAAAAATATAAATTTACTCATGAATTTTGTCAATATTTCTTTTCTTTACATACAGCACCACTTACCTTTGCTTCAATCTAACAATACGTTTCTACATTGTGTCTGGTTTGGAACAAATTACATAATCATTTAGGGGTTGATGAAGCAATAAAACCAATAAAAGTGTAACACCATTTGCAATTTAAATTTAAAAATATGACTGACACTGAGTTCCATGACAATCTAAATTAACATTTAATACTATCACAATATATATGTAGCAAACTTTGTTAAAACATTCAAAAATATTATTATTAATCCCATTTTTAACCCCCCCCCAAAAAAAAAGTTGCCTTCAATTGTTTTCTGATTTAAGGTGCATGAAGGAAACTACATCAATTTATCATAACTTAAGAATTATACGTAAAGAAATCTACTTGTGGTTCACTTGTATATCCATAATCGTTCAAACTAGTTTAAAAATACAAATATGCTTTTTAAATCAACTTAATTTTATTTCTTTTTATGTCTTTATTTATTAATTTATATTTAATTAATGCAAAATTACACTCACAAATGAAGAATCTAGGTATATGTAGATGAAAATTTAAAGTTAAAAGTATTTTTTCAAAAAATTCAATAAAACCTGAAAAAAAAACTCAAGGTTTTTCAGAGAAACTTGAAAAAATTCGGGTTTTAGACAAGTGGGCAAGGTTTTTTCAAACCCTGTTAGTTTTTGACAGATTTACTCGTTTCAAAGGTCAGAGATTAAAAAGAAAATATTTCTACAAAATGTCTGACTGTACCTTCAAAAACTAAGAAGACTATACTTCTTAAGATATGTTTAGAGTTGAACCAATTTTTTGTGTATGTGTTTTGCTGTAGTAAGCAGCTTTTTCTTCAATTTCCAACTGTTCCACCGAAAGGAGTTTTATGAAGTTATACATAAAATTGAACTAAACTTTTTTCTGTTTGTTTCTGCCAATGGCTAGCAGATCTTCTTTGAATGGAAAACATTCCAAGGGAAAGAGACACTGTTACAGTGAGTTTTTTTTAACATATTCTTGAATCTTTATAATTTTATTGTCCATCGGCTCCTGCAGAGATGGTAACTTGTGTCCTGCTGAGTTGGCTATGTGCAAACAGCTGATGACAAGAGAATAAGGAAAAACTATTGATTTTAATAAATTTAATGATCTACATTAATTTTTTTTGTTGTTGTTGTTTAACTGGGATTAAATGACTAGAAAAAAATTTTAGATTAAAATCAAAGTTTGCACAATATTAAACTAATACTATTGAAGAATTAGCATGCATAATTACTTTTTGAAATTTGTATGAAACAGAAGAATGTTTTGTATTGGCAAATCCATCTATTTCATTTATTTATCAATTTTGTCTGTTATTTATTTTGAAGCAAATGCTAAGTTATTATTAAAACAATTAAACTATTACAAAATCATTTCATTTCAAAATATAGAACATCACAATGTTTGTCATTCCGATTCTTTAATTACATACATAATTTGTTTGTTTGGAAAAATAATACTCATTATGCTTATTGGCAAAAAAAGGGATAATAATACTGTCCATTTTTTGTTTAAAAGAAGTCATGCTTAAGGGACAATGCAAGTAGACCACATTATTGTTGAATCCATTATGTAGCAAAAATCTATTACCGTATTTTCGGGCGTAAGCGCCGCGGCGCATACGAGTTTAAAAGTTAAAATTATGCTTACTGCGGCGCTTCTGCCGGGGCGGCGGATAAGATGTATTTTTTTTCCTTGCAGCGATATTCATTACAGAGGTGATTTTTCTCCCGATCATTTGATAAAATTCTTGCTTTTTCTGCGAATGGTTGACAGAAATTAGGCTATCATATGTCGAAATTCGCGATATTTTTTATACTTCGCATTTTCTTCCTGATGATTGACTTTTCACAATTTTCAGACAGATTCCGATCAGAAACACCTCTGTAATGAATATCGCTGCAAGGGAAAAAAATATATCGTATCCGCCGTCCCGGGTTTTTTAGCGATACTTCGGCGAAATTCATGACATCATTTCGACGACAGATTGCGGTAAAAACGCGAAATATGTCAAAAAATCCCTAAAAAAACAAATAATGTGAAAAAATCGTGAATTTCTCAAAGGATCGCCAAAAAGAATTGTCAAAAAAATTGTTAGAAAAAACGCAAATATGTCGTATCTATAAATAAACAGTAAAAAAAACGAGAAAAATCGCAAATTCAGGCGAAGAAAATGCAGAAAAAAGGAGAAATTTGAAAAAAAAAAGCATGAAATCTATTAAAAAATCTCGAAAAAACAAACATTTCATCAAAGGTTCATGATTCATTCATTTCATCATGATTTATACCATTCTCAAAGGCGAATGAGAACGGAATGAATCATGATGAAATGAATGGATCATGAATCTTTGATGAAATATGTGTTTTTTCGAGATTTGCTTAATAGATTTCATTCTTTTTATGTTTTTTTTTACAAATTTTTCCTTTTTTTCTGCGCTTTTTTGACAGAATTTACGTTTTTTATTTTAAACCGCAAAATTTTTAAAGCATTGCTTCAAGTATCAAAATTCATGATTCATTCAATACATCATGATTCATCCCTTGCTCATCCCCATAAAAAACGCAAATTTTTTCAAATACCGCGAAAAAACTCTGCAAATTTGTCGAACATCGCGATAAAACCCTGCAAATTTCGTCAAAAATCGCGATAAAACCCAGCAAACCTCGTTACAAACTATAAAAAACGTATTAAAAAATCGCGAAAATAAGGCTGCGAATTAAAATTTAATTTTAACCTAAAAATATACTAAATTTAAAATTGGATTTATATTACAAATGTTAAAAAAACGCGAAAAAAACACTGCATATAACGCAATTTTTAACATTTTTATGTATTTTTGTAAGTGCGGCGCATATGGAGGTGCGGCGTTTCTAATGAATATTTGTTTTATTTTAGTGCATTTTTGGAGGTGCGGCGCTGACGGTGTGCAGCGCATACGCCCGAAAATACGGTAATAAATACTTTTAAGTACAGTAGGCTCCCTTAAATCTGCACAGCTTGGAACCAGTGGTTGTCCGAATTTTAGAATTGCGGAGATTACTGGTCATTGATTTGTTTACATTTTTTAAAACAGTAATTTTAGTATAATTAATAATGCAATCGAAACTGTAATGAAAGCTTGCAATATAATAAAATATTAAAATAATTTAATTAATTTTTAAAATGATTAAAATTTTCAAAGGGAAGGCCAAGTTAATAATCAATAATGTATTCAATAAAAATATAATAATATAGTAATAAATAAAAAAGATAATAATATAGTAATAAAAAAAAGAAGTTTTATTTTTAATTTTTGCCAGATAATAATAATAAAACCATTAATAATAAAAAAAAGCTTGATTAATACATAAATATATTTGGTAAGAAGGTTGTGATTACCAAAGATATCAGTAGTTTTATTTATTTTTTTTAAATAAATTTATTCTTCCTTCATGAAAAAAACATAAATTTAGTAATATTAACAAAAATTACAAATTAAAATATATATGGAATTGATATAAAACTAAAAAAGTCGAATTTTGTCCGTAAAATCTGAACTGAATGTTTCACTGTTTGCACCCATCAATTACGTGTGGATTTGAGAGAGTCTATTGTATTTGTTTTGTCTATAACTAGCTAGACATTCTATTAATATCACAATACATTCATGTTTAACTTTTCACACAAATAATTAAATATGAAAAAAAGAAAACCTTATTATTTTTATTAGATTATTATTGCATATAAAGATTCAGATGTGAATCCTCACTGAAAAGAATCTAAACAACCTGTGAAAAACATTAGGAATATTTTAGACTTCTTCAAATCTGCTAACATCTAAAATCGGCACTTCATTACAGCTATAACCAACAATGAAACTTACAATTCAAATGTGAGGGCAAAATTACAGATTTTTTTTTTTAGCTTATATCTTTCCATATGTATTTAAATATATAATTCTTGATAATATGACTAAACTTATAGTTTTTCATGAAAGAAATAAAACTGTATTTGTGAACAATAAAGCTGAAAATTTGGCATGTGATAGGATTGGCCTGAAAAAAGTTATAATTTTTTTAGCATTTACTATTTGAATAAATTGATTTGTGTTTTGTGCCACGCTATCAAGTTTGTATTCTCATGTAGACATTTCCATCTTGTATTACAGTTACAGTCTTACCAACATGAGATGCCAAGCTGAGCGTCATCATTGTACTTAAAAGATAGAGCACTTGGAGCATTATTCTGCATTTTCAGGGTTCAGTCACTGGGTTGGGCATTTTTCACTCTGGTGGTTCCACACTTAGGTAGGAATGTGACATTTCACTTATCCAATTTTCAATGCTATAAAATTTTTCTTTCATTTTTATTCAAAATATTTGTTTGATTATAGAACATTCACTGCACAGTGATAAGATTTTATTCATTTGTTTTAAAAAGCAGAAGAAACATTGACATTTAAAACTTTACAAATAAAAAAAATAATAAACCATCGTCTACTTAAAATAAATCAAAGCATAAAATTTAGAACAACGACAACAAAAAATAAAAATGAGTCATTAAAATTCTCGATAAACTATAATTGCATATTTGTTGCGGTCGTGTGTATATTTTGAAAGGTCGAAATCATAATTATCTTCTTTTTTCAATAATATTAACAACACAATATTTATTTGAAACTTGAAATAAAGCATAGCGCAATGTCGAAATACAAAACATAGAATAAACATAACATAAATATTTTAGTAACTATAGCAACCAAGAAAGTATTGTTGCCATCAATATCAACTTAAACAAATATCGTTTGACAGATACAATAATATTATTATTACATTATATTTCTTGTTAGTTATGCTAAGCTATAAAGCTATTGAAAAAAAATTTTTAATTTAATTAGTGTAATTGACATAAAGCTTTGCCCAATCGTACCAGACGTGACACAGATAATATGAGTAATCACCAATTAAATAAATTGTATTATTTATATGCTGTAAAGTACTGAAAATTAGCTCCTTTAGCACACAATAAAATACATATGATATAAAAAATATCTTATAATTGAGACTTTTATGAAAAGGATAAGCAAATACAAATTTGAAGGGTATTGTCAAGGGAAAGGTTTATTAATACACTTTTTCAAAATAGGAAAACTGCACATACATTAGGAGGAAGGGAGGGTGCTTATATTTGGAAAGGGATTACTTTCAATATTTTTTACTTCAGTACTTTTTTATTTTCAATTACAAAGAAATAGTTGACGGTAAAAAAAAAAAATTTCAAATCCTTACATATTCTCGTTAATTTTAAAATATATATTTTTGATTATAGAAAATTGTGCTCACAACAATAAAATGTTATTAATTAAAAACGATTTCTTAAATAAGAACTCAAAGCATTGTTTTCATAGAGTATTTTACTTAAATTTTATGTTATTTACTTTAGGATATTTTACTTCTAAAAGAAAATCTTGTTTATGTAAATGGAAGTAGGTATCTCTTTTAAGTATTATATGAATTTTAACTTTTTAATATCATTAAGTTCTAAAATAATAAACTATTGGCTAATATTTGGTTTAGCTGTGTAAGAAATATTTTAAATGCTTATAATAAATGTCAGCAAAAATAAAAATGGCGAAGCGACACATAAAAATTAGTGTCTTCATAAGACCAAATCACGAGTTATAGAACTTTCAGTAGAAGAATAACTAACGAAATTTATATTACCATTAAGTTGTTTTACTAAAAAAGATAGATTCAGTAAACTGATTTTAAAAAATTAGCAACTGTTATATTCAGTAATATCATTTAATTACAGACGCTAACACAACGTATGAATCGTGAGAAAAGATTCATTCATGAATATTCAATCAATGCCAATGTTCCTTTAGAAAAAAACTCAATAATGTTCAACTAACTTTTAATTAACAAAATAAAACATTTAATTTTAAAAAGAAACAGATAGATTTCTTAAAATTTGCAAATCTAGAGCTTCAATATGCAGTTTGGATAAAAAATTGTACGCAATTTGATTTGAGGGAACTCGGGGAAAAATTTGCCCAGATTCTTTGGAAAAGCTTGTTTAATAGCGGTCTGGTAACTAGTATTATAACTACGTGTTAAAAAAACTACTAGCCTTAATGTCACTGTAGCAATTTAATGGATAAAAAATATTAATAATTAGTTTCTAAAAATGCAAGAATCATTTTCTATGAATCATGATGCACTTCCTGATTCATTCTTTTATTGGCGTCTTGTCTTTTTCGTAGTTCAGGTAATTTTTAAAACAAAATTTTTTTTTTTACCCAAGTTCTTTACCAAACTAAATTCATGCTAAAGTAGGGTAGTTTCTTTTATTACTATTCAATAAAAAATCTTGAATTCACTATTTTATAATGACTGTATAAAATTTTATGTGCTGCAACTTTAATTTTTGTTGATTTATCACTGAGTTATTTATAGCATTATATTAATTTTTTTATTTATAGCAGATAACTTCTTTTATTATTTATGTTTAAGTAGTTTACCGAATATTATTAAAATTTTAATTTAGATGCAGCTAATTGATTTGAAAAAAATTTACGCCCAATTTAAAATACTGGGTTGCTCATGATTGAACTGAATTTGATTCTATTCTATTCAATTGAAAGTACATATTTTTTAAATAATTCATCGCTTAGTTAAATACCTCTATGAAGTTTATCGAAATTTGCATAAAAAAACACATAAAAATAAGAAACTACTGTTGATTTCTAAAACAAGCAATAAACGAGATTTTGTTATTGCAAAATTGTTTCTTAAATTCTTTTAAAATTCGTTTGTGACATGAGTTTTGTTTATTTTGTAAAACGATGGTAGTCATACAGCAGTTATTGAGTGGTTTCATCATTGAAAATGGATGTAATTGAAATTTGTTTTTCGGTATTTTGAATAAGTTGCAGCCTTTTTTTGTGTGTGTGTGTGTGTGGGGGGGGGAGAGAATAGATAGATTTTCCAAAAAAGCTTTTTTAAGCAAGTGTAAAATTTGATGTGTGGGGTGAACAGTTCATTTTTAGGGATCATTTTTTGTTAATTAGAGGATGGCAAATATGAGAAATAGGATTTTTGTGATGTCTGTGTGTCTCTAAGTTGTAAAGGTGAACATGATAGTCATAAATATGGTATGGTGAACAGTTCATTTTTAGAGATCATTTTTTGTTAATTAGAGGATCGCGAATATGAGAGATAGGATTTTTGTGATGTCTGTGTGTCTCTAAGTTGTAAAGGTGAACATGATAGTCATAAATATGGTCCCTCATAATATATATATATATGTGTGAGAAATAAATGCAAGTGAACTTTTATTGATTTTATTTCATAAGTATTGTATTTTATGCATTTTGGAAAGTAGTACACACAGAAGTTCATATACATACACAGTAAAAATTTAAAAGTAAAAGAGAAAAAATATTTTTAAATAAAAAATAAATGTTGAAAATATAAAAATTAGGAGCAAAAAAAATGTAAATAACAGTAATAAATAAAATTTTAAAAAAGTGAAAAAAATTGTAAACAAAAAGTTATAGCAAAAATTTGTAAATATCTAAAAATCTGGAGCAAAATAATTGTAACAATTTAAAAATCCAGAGAAGAAAAATTTTAAATATCTACAGCTCTGGCACAAAAAGTCTGCAAAAATCTTTTAAAATAAAAAGTTGAAAATTTGTAAAAATTTTAAAATTTTGACCAAAACATTATAAAATTCTGAAATGAATAATTTATAAAAACCTAAAATTACAGAGAGAAAAATTTGTATAAATCTGTAAATTCAACTGAAATATTTGCAAAAATCTGTAATAAAAAATTTGTAAAAAAAAAAAAAAAAAAAAAAAAAAAAAAAAAACTAATAATTTGGAGTGAAAAATTTGTAAAAAACTGAAGCAAAAATCGAAAAATCTGGAGGAAAAAAAACAAACTAAGGTTGACTCTAGGGACTTCTGACAGGCATGTGGAATGCAGCGCTTCATGAATTGTGTGGCAGGACATGTTTTAATGGTATAAAAAAGTACTTACCTTGATTCTTATTAATAATAATTGTATAATATTTTTTTTTGCTTTTTTCGTTTTAACTGCATAGTTATTATTATATAACTATATAATATGATATAGCATAATAACTATAGACATAACATGATACAGTATATTTACATCTATTGCATCAAATTTATATTTAATCATTCTGAAAGGTATAACAAATAGTAAAAAAAAAATAATCTTTTATCTGTATTCTTTATTGCTATCTATCTTGTTGTATATTTATATTTAATAAATGTATGCTAAATGACTGGTTTTATTATTTTAGTTTGCATTTGTATTGTTTACCATTTTTAATGATATTTTGTATTTATTAAATGTACAAGATATTAAATTATCAACAAATTTGGCAACAGGCAGTCATTTTTGATGATTTATCATATCCGGTTGCATAGTGTAGGTAAGTACTAAAAGTTATTATTATATGATGTCAGCAGAGCATTTTTCAATCATCTGTTGTATCATAGTAAAATTATTGTAGTTATGATTTTCGATCTATTAAATGTTGAATAAAAATAATTAAAGTACTGTAAATTTTCTCAAACATGTAACCCTGAAATCCTTACATAAGCAGAAATTTAAATAATCAAACTTCCAGTTCACATGTAAGGTGGCAAAATTATGAAATTTTTTTGTTTTATATTATTTTGTAAGTATATTTTAAAGCGCAGTTCTCAATAATATGACTATACTCATGTGTTTTCATGAAGGATATACTGTATATATAAATTTCTGAAGAAATTTAAAATGTTGCTGATAGCACTGGTCATCACAATTTTTTATACCAAGTACATATGTGTATTAATCAAGCTTTTTTGATTATTAAGTCTGGCTAAACCTGAAATAAAAATTCCTTAGTTTGTAAATTTTCATCTGAATTAATAGATTACCTTCAAGAACAAAATTTCACTCAATAATTCAAGGAAAATGTATCTAATTTATATTATGCATATTCTTAATTATTTACTTGATTTTTTACTTTTAATAATTTAAAATCACTTTTTTAATTATTTTATTATATATCTTGTTATACATTTTATTCAATAATCAAAACCAAATGTATCTCATCTTTATTATGCACATTTTATTATACATGTTTCATTATTTACTTGACCTTTACTTTTAATGTTTTATTCATTTTTAAAATTGGCCTATTATAAAACTTGTTGTTCATTTCATTCAATAATTCAAGAAAAATTTATCTAATTATTATTATGCATATTTAACTATAGATTCTTAACTATTTACTTGATCTTTACTTTTAATATTTTAATCAGTTTTAAAATTATCTGATTTTTTACTGTATTAATTTCTTATTTTACTGAATTATTTCAATACTTTAATATATTTCATGCATTCATTAAAGCAATCCACAAAAACTCTGATCCTGAACTGGGCAGATTTGAGTGAGTCTATTGCATTTATTTACTAGTAATGATACTTCATAATTAGTTTGAATGATTTTTTTTTTTTATTTCCATACCCTATCATCTCAATTAAGGCTATTTTCAACTGTTTGCATAAGAAGTGCAAAACATTTTAACATGTTTACAAACTCATTTTTCAAAGAAAAATTGTAAGACCTGACGATGGAATCAAAATCTTTTTCCATTTTATGATCAATAAATTATCTATTGAGTTATGGTGAAATTGATCACTTTTCTTTTACCTTGTTTGACTTGTTTTTTTGCTTTCACCAAGAAATTTGGTTCAGAGTGTCTTTGACAGTATTTCTTGAAGGATCTATCGCATTTTACAAAAAACAGAAAACTCAGTATGATTAGATAGCTTCTAAACAACAACACCTGCTAGTTTCATGAATTTTTGAACAAAAATAAATTAAAACTTATGTCATAAAGTTGCCTTTTTTGATTTAAGCTATTCTTTAACAGCCTTGACATAATTTCCAGAAGAAACACTGGTACTTCTAGGTTATCCCGTCGACCAATTACGCCAAATTATACAAATCGCCAAACTAATAGCCAAATTATACATGTTGACATAATTTTTATTTTAAATAACAAAAAAACAAATAATTAGTAGAACATTAATAAAAAGTCGAAATAAAAATCACTTAAATACGTGAATCACATTTAATGTAATTGAATATGACATTCACGATCATCTATTATTGGCATTTAATCTTATAGTTTTGCGATAATTTTTTGGTCGACGGGATAACCTAGAAGTACCAAAACACCATATAATGTTGTCCTTCATTTAAAAATAATACATAATAATATGGTTCTTTAAGAAATATTTATGTTTGTAGTGAAATAATATATTTATAATCATTTATATTTAAATATTGTTTTTGTTTAAAATTGGAATAATACTGTAGATTCCCCAAATCTGTAGTTCTAAAATCCACATAATAATTTACAGGTGTAAACAATGAAATTTTCAGTTAAAATGTAGGGACAAAAATTGATTTTTTTATTTTTATATCAGTTCTTTTAATATTTTATGTGTAATTTTCATTGATATTACTGAATAAATACTTTTTCATGAAAGAGAAATAAAAATTATTTCTGAAAAAATATCAAGATATTGCTGATATCATTAGTAATCACAATCTTTTTTCAAAATATATTTATGCAATAATCAAGCTTTTTACTATTAAGTCTGGCTAAATCTGAAACAAAACTTTCTTATTTTATGATTATTTTGCTGTGAAGTAGTAGGATACCTTAGTGAGACACGTTTCATAATTTCAAGCTTTGAATCATTTATGAAAAATGCATCTCATCTTTACAATGCATAATTAATTATATATTATTGATTAATAACACGAACTTTACCTTGCTTTTAATAATTTCATCATTTAAAAAAATTATCTTGCTTTTAATTATTTTAGTTTATTACTTTGCTAAATACAGTAGACTCCCTCAAATCCACACAGCTTGGGACAGAGGTTGTGAAGATTTTAGAATTTTGAAGATTTCTGGTCATTGCTTTATTTACATTTTTTTAAACAGTAATTTGAATGCAATTAATAATGCAATCTAAATTATAATGAATGCTTACAATACATTAAAATATTAAAATAAATAATAAACTAAAATAATAAAAATTTAGATAATTTTAAAAATAATTAAAATATTAAAAACAAAGATCTAATTAATAATGTATGATTAAGGACGGCTACTTTAAAGCGAAACCAGACTACCTAGTAGGTTAGTTACCTCGATAGATTATGGCAGCTTGGCTACAGCAGAAGGATACTAGGGTTGATAGGTACTGTTATGTATCACTATCTTGGCGCAAACTTATTTATATTTTTCTGTAAAATTTTAATAAATCGTTTTGATTCTAATCGACTGTTTTATTCGAATTCGAATAGATACAACCAAAATATGTTTACGTTTTTGTTTGCATCTTCCGTATTGTTTTTGTTGTTGCATCTCATTTGATCTTATTTTGCATTTAATAAATGAATTTAAAACTGATAAAATTTAGAATAAAACCAATATTTAATCACATAGATAATTATTAATTGTACTTTATTTATGCATTATATATATATATTTTTAACTTTTTGAATATTTATGATAAAAATTTCTCCATGCTCTTAATAGAATGTGACACAATTTAATACCACTAAAAAATTTTATCAAATCATAATATATGTATTTTTTTTTATTCAAAAAGTTGCTTATTTATGGAACTGCTTATATAAAATAGGAATTGCAGAAAGTGAACTATTTAAAAACACAATTTTCAAAGTGAACAAACCAAAAATTTATATGAAATTTTACACTACACAATTTAACGCGCTTGCATTTTATATGTTTTTTTCTTTTTCAAATTTTTATTCTTGAATTTCTGTGATGTGTTAAAGATGCAACATAGTAGTAAAAAATTATCACTTTACCCCTAAGTATAGAGAAAAATTCATTTCTTTATGTGATTTTTTGCAGTTCTATGATAATTATGCTAATCCACATAAGCAACAAATCTGTTCATTTCTGAGTTCTGTCATTTTATACCACTTTCCATTATTTCTATATGTTAGGGCAGAGTGGGGTATAGTAAACAACCCCTTATATTTTATTTGTTTTTAAATTTTTAAAGATTTTCTTTTGCTAGTTCATTACAGCACTGGATTGATTACATTTAACATATCGCTAGCTCAGAATTAACCATTTTATCCTCACTCATTACTTTTAGCTTCTAAATGTACAATTGTTCAATAAAATGTGGTTCATCTTGCAAAGAGATCACACTAAATCGTTTTATCAATAAACTGCTTTTTAATTTTTGGACTTTAATCTGAATGTGAACCAAGAGAAAATCCCTAATTGTTCCAGAATATGCACATGACTGGCACTTGACCATTCAACGAGTTCAGAGATTTAAAAAAGAAAACAGGCCAGTTAAAAGAAATCTATTTTGTATTTAAAATTTTGTTTTACAAAAAATAAAATTGCCTTGATAAATCATACAGTTTTTTATTTATTTATTTATTTATTTATTTTAAATAAAGCAAATTGTTCCTATTTTGAATTAGGTGATCTTCAAATGAAAGTAAGAAAATGCATTTTCAGATTATTTTTTATTAAATTTTCATGTTAAGTGCAATATGTTTCAGTTTCTTATTTATATTATGGTTGAAAATAGTTATTATCCACAGTAAGTTGACTATTTTGAAAATATCATTTCATGATACTTATAAACCCTGAAAAAAAGATAAAATTAAGATACATGTATTGGAGCATCAGTTGTAAAGCAATACAGCAGGGGTGTAGTCATAAAAACAACAGAGGATATACACTCTAAGCAGAGGGTATACCCTAAAGTGTGTAATACTATAGCTTTCTTGAAAAACAGAGGGTATATGGAATTCCTTTAAAAAATCCAGAAGGTCTACATTCCTGCAATACAGTAGACTCCCTCAAATCTGTACAGCTTGGAACCAGAGATTGTGCAGACTTCAGAATTTTGCAGATTTCTGTCGTTGCTTTGTTTAAAATTTTCAATCCGTCATTTGAATGTAAATAATGCAATTAAAATTATGATAAATGCTTGCAATATCATAAAATTTTAAGATATTCAAGAAAGGTTGTAAATTAAAATAAAAAATAAGATAATTTTAAAAATTATAAAAAATAAAGGTCAAAGAAAGAATGTATAGTTTCCCTTAAAAGGTAAAGAATATATAAAAAAAACTCTTCCTATAAAAGTCCCCCTTAATGCATGTATCTACCTTCAAACTGCTGTTTTTACAAAAAAATTTGCTTTTTCTTTTATGATTTAAAATTCAAGTTAAAATATTCAGGACTCTAAAAATTGCTTTACTTTTGGTTCAGTGACAATTATATGCATAATTCAAAATATAAACCAGAAATGAATTTTCTGAAACCTGAAGTGACCATTTAAATAAATGCAGAAAGGTAAACAATACATATTATACAAATATATAATTACAATACACACAAAACTATATAAACACTTACAAATTTGGTGGATTTAAAAGTTGCAAATATGTAGATAATTCTCTGTACTGTATCAAAATCTTAATTTGCATTTTCTGGAAAATTATATTTTTTATTGTCTACGCTGTATGAGGAACATAATTGCTTAAAAAGTTTTTAAAATATTGAAATGAAATTTGCTAATAAGCTTCTGTTCATCCATTGGTAAGTTATAAAGCTAAATATAGCTTGTAAGTTTGTATATATTAATTTAAAAACTATTTTCATTGAATTTTTTTTTCATGTTTTGTGTATTAAATTTGGTATATGTTAGTAAATTTAAGAAGTATTGCAATTCTTTTACTTCATAACACAAGCATGTGGATTGTTAATATGTTGTTGAAAAAAGAAGTGAGACACAGTAGACTTCCTCAAATCTGCACTGCTTGGAACAAGAGGTTGTGCAGATTTCTAGTCATTGCTTTGTTTACGTTTTTTAAACAGTAATTTGAACGTGATTAACAATGAAATCAAATTACAATAAATGCTTACAATATAATGAAATATTAAAATAAATAATATAAAGTAGTAAAAATTTAGATAATTTTTAAAATGACATAAATATTAAAATCAATAAACATTAAAATTTAAATAATAATGTATAAATAAATATGTATTATAAAGATGAGATATATTTTTCCTATGAAACTTGTCTCATAAAGATACATTACTAATTCACATTAAAATCAGTCAAATTTGGTTCTACATCTAAACTGAAGAAACTAACCTAAACTTAACCTAAACTTAAACCTAAACCTAACTACTGAAGAAACTAACCTAAACTTTACATCTATGAATTATGTGCAGATTTGAGGGAGTCTACTATATATTGAATGCATTTTATTGTAGAAGGTTTGATATACGTAATTCTTTGTTAAAATTTTGTTAAATATTGCCTAAATTTGGAAAGTTAATTAAAATTTCATTAAAAATTTATTTGAGTTCATAGTTTTATTCCCTGTTTTACTGAAAAACAAAAATGTTTGATAAAAATTTCATGTTTTTCAAAAAAAAAAAAAAAATGTCCTGAGAATAGACACATATTTTTAAAAAAAGTAATTTTATATTTTAGAAATTATGGCTTTTTTATTTTAGCTAAATTTCATAAGAAATGGGGATGTATGCACATACAGTGGTATATGCCGTATACCTTCTGGACTTTTTTAAGAAACACAATATACCCTTTGTTTCTCAAGAAAGCTAATAGTACATACAAGTACACTCTAGTATATACCCTCTGCCTTAAGTGTATCTGTCTGGGTTTTTTTATTTTTATTTTTTTAACGACTATATCACTGGTAAAAAGTACTACCTATGCTGGAATTTCTGAAAAAAATTTGAAAGTCTATGGCAATCATGTCAAATCACCCAAAAACACTCCCAGTTCGAAACTTATGTAAACACATATAACTTTTTTTAAGGACACAATGATTTCCAAAATCTGCATAATTATCTTCCGAACTTCTCATAAAATTAAGGGGTAGAAAATCTCAATCAAGTTCATTAACTACAAATTCGGACCAGGGGGGGGGGGGTTGGAAATAGAGAGAGGTTTTGTGAAAACAAAAGAAAAACATAATTTCTTAATTATAATACTTATCAAATCACTTTGCAATTATTGTTGCTTCTTGAAAAGAGCAAAAACTTTATGTATAACAGATTTTTGATAAAATTAAAGATGTGCTCAATGGAAAAAAATAGTGGATTAAAGAGAAAAAATCATAATTTAATCAATTTTCAAGATATCAAATTCACTTAAACTTATATGTCTTCTTAATACTATCTACAAATTTTATATTGACAAGTTTTTCATCCAACTCTTACCACAGAAAAAAAAATAATAATAATGACAAAAAAAGGGGGGGGGGTGAAGAAAAAAATTCATACCCTTACCAAATCAAAACATATCAAATCCACTTAAATTTATTATAAATCTTCTTAATATGTATTATCTACAATTTTTATATTAATAACTTGATCATAGCACACTCTGTTACAGTAAAAACAAGTTAAACAAGAAGAAAAATTATTAACATGATTCAGATCGTATATTAACATGATTCAGATAAAATCAGCTCTTGCAGAAAAATGAAATTAAAAAATCGACAAAAGTGGTCAGATAACATTGTTAAACTGGGTTTATCTCTAACCTTGGTTTTGTTTTTGTTGGTGAAATTAGTACTCAACTTTGAATTCTACCTCCGGTTTTAGGCTGAACCAGCAGTGAGCATGTTCTGTCTCATATACAGTTATCTTTGTGAAATCCGCTGATGTATAATCCACAATTATCTATTATCTGCTCTACATATTGTAATGTAAACAATGAAAATTGTCATTAACAGTTAAACACGTAAAGTCAAGTTTAGTACATATTTTTTTTCTCCAAAAATTAATTTTTCAGTGCATAAATATTTAAATATAAATTGGATTTAAATATTTAAATTTCCTTGAGTAACAAAATTTTAGATCAGAGCAAGAAGTAATGAGTGTTTATAAAGTACAGAAAAAATAAGTTGACAAAAAACATCACATTTAGAACCATATTTTGATGCTCAATAATAATATGTAACTTTTATAAATTTCAGTAACATTTTGCGTTACAAAAAATTAAAAAAAAAATTGAAAAGATGTGAGTATGTAAAAATTTGTATATGCGGAAATCTAACAACAAGATTTGTTTAAGGCTTTGCATTTGTTTGTAGCATATGATAAATATTTATGAAAAATGATGCTGCATGAAATACCACCATTTTCGAATAGTAATTTCTGGAAAAATCTTAAATTCTTGCTTTAAAGTGCCTCCCCCTCTACTTACATTGCAGATACATTAGATAGGTTGCTTACTAGAGTTTTGTTCAAATATGCTTTTCTTAAGAAAGGAGTGCATAACCTGGTTGTGGAATTTGGAAATAACAGAATGCAAATTTGTTCAATTTAGAAAATCTAACTAGACAATCTGTTTTAAACTTACTGATAGTTCATAATACATGATATAAATTTATAAGAAAGTATACCACATCAAATACCACTATTTTCTAATAGTGATTTCAGCAAATACATTACATTCTTGCTTTAAAGTGCCTTCCCTTTGACTAACATATATACAGAAAGATTGTTCAGTGGAGTTTTGTTCAAATACAGTTTTGTTAAAAAGGGAGTGCATTCTTTGGTAGTAGAATTCGATAACTAACAGAACACAGATTTGTTACAATTGGGAAATCTATCAAGGCAGCCTGTTTGAAACTTTTAGATAATTTTTAACACATGATATAATTTTATAAAAAACATGTCGCATAAAATACTACTATTTTTGAATAGTGATGTTTGCAAAAATCTTAAATTCTCGCTGTAAAGTGCCATGCTCTCGACTAATATATCATCAGACAGGTTTTTATAATGAAATTTCATTCAAATGCAATTTTGTTAGGAATATAGTGCTCTTCCTGACAGTGTGTGTGCAGCAGGCCTGCTATACTGTCCCCTAGACAGTGAAGATCTGGTTCAAAATTCGTTTGTTTTCACATTTTATATGAATTCAAGGTTCTCGATGTAAAGATTCGGCAGTGCATGTACATCTGACCTGCTGTACAGTGCTGTAATGCAGTGGAAGCACAGTTTGAGATACTACTTATCTAATGAACACTCAATACTAATTACAGAGTTGCTCATCAAAATGATCCTGTATCTAAAATTTGATTGAAATCTAATGATTCGGCATGAAAAACCCATTTATCTAAATTAAAGGAAAATGTTAAGTCCCCGCCCTCCCGTAGACTTATTTAATGCGCCCCCCCCCCCAAAAAAAAATCATGGCGGTGCCCTTATTACAATGATTTTACATCTAAAATTTCAATGAAATCTGATAAATAGGCATGAAGAATTAATTCATAGACATTAAGGGTAGGGGATTAGGAGCCGTTGCCCCTCTTTCTGTTTTTCCAATGAACACCCTATATTAATCAAAGAGGCGCCTGATTAGAATGATCGTATATCTAAAATTTGAACGAAATCTAATAATTCCATATGAAAAACCCATTTATAAAATTAAGGAGAGAGGCATTAGCCCCCGTCCCCCCTCTTATACTTATCAAATGACCTGCAAAAAATAAATAAGGAAATGTCTTATCATAATAAATCCAAATAATTAGCCAAATCATACTCAAAATTTCAAGTAAATTGGATATTCTTATCATGTTACATACATGCATACATACACACATAAAGAACGGATGGACACATAATCTCGGGCTTTGATAGTCTGTGAGCTAAATAAAAAAAAAATATTGCTCTGTTAAACTGATAGCATTGAGCTCATAGGCTACGCGTACTAATTTATATTTTCAAGGAATAATACCGTTTGAAAAATAAAATAAAGGGTGAAATATCCCCTCTATTTCCTCTCTTTATTTTGAATCATTGAACCCCCAAAACTAATCAGAAATACATGTTATCATATAAAAACCTGTATTCAAAATTTAAATCAAATCGGATAATCTTTATATATATAAATCTTCTGTGTGTGTGTTTGTCACTGAACGCCTCCTAAACGACTGGACCAATTTGAATGAAATTGTGTATGTGTGTTCCAGTGGTTTCGAGAATGGTTTAGATTTACATTTCATCGAAATTGATTCAGTTCTTTTTTAGTAATTAGGCAAAAACTAAGAGTTAGTGATTTTTCACTAATTAAAAGTGTTGAATAAGTTCGATGAATAGAGTGCGGACGGAATGTCCGAGCGGTCTAAGGCACCAGATTCAAGCTCTGCTTCTCGAAGAAAGAGATTGCGTGTTCGAACCCCACTCCTGGCAAACATGTATGCTTTACAATAATGTTTTTTGCACTATAGTTTGGATTAACCGACTTCAGAAAATCGTTAACTTTTAACTAAAAAGTGAAAAATAAATTTTTCTATCAAAAATTGAACCGACTTCAAAACCTACTGCAAAGTGAAAAGTAATTTCCTTACATAATTGTAATAAAAAATTAAATTAAGAGCGTAGTATTTATCATGCGTATTATTATATTTATGTACATTTATTTGATTTTTTGGAGTCGTAGCCAGGACAACGTCTCTCGGGTTCGCTAGTTCTTCACAGAAACCTATTTATATAATGTAAGAGGAATTATCCTCCTCTTTTATACTTAACAATTAAACTTCCAAACTTAATCAGTGATTTGCCTTGTCAGAAAGGACTTACATCCAAAATTTAAAGCAAATCGAATAATTCAGCATAGAAACGTATTTATCTAATTTAGAGGGAGGGGGATAATCGTCCATGCTCTCTGTCAGGTTCTGAGACCACCTCTGCTAAAGATTGGAATTTCCGCTATTTCTCTATCTTAATATTTTGTATTGTCCTGGCTGTGTACTAGAATTTTCAAGGTACATTCTTTCTTTGTTGAAGGGAGAATTGACAGGTAATCCTCTACAGGTGGTGAGTGAGAAAGAGGAGCTTGCTGAGAGGCGTGTTCATCCGTCAGTGAGGTATGTGGATGATGAGCAGACAAGCAACATGTCACTAATCAAGAAAGGAATGTAGAATGTGTCCAATGAATAAGCTCCAAAGGGGGTTGACATTGGGGAAACACAGTGATTTGGGAAGAGCAAGTCTTGTCTTAGATTAGTTCAGTTCGTATCTGGGCTCGTACCTAGAGAGTGTAGGACCGAGGTCCTTGTGCGTAGTGTTCTGGGCCGGATATCGTAGGCCGAGTATCCATGCGTTCAGAGATTCGAAGTTGATCTCCGATAAAGTGAATCTAAGTGTGAGGTGGAAGGTGTAATTTGAATAGTACACAGCCAACCTTTATTGTATTTAATTTAATGTTGAACCGGATCACCTATATCCGAGTTGTAATTGTATATAATTGTAAATAGCGTATTAAGTGTGTACATATATTCTAAATAAACTGTTAATTCAGTTAATTGACAGCGTCAGTGTTCATTTACACAATCCTCACAGTGGGTGACCGATATCACCTAATAATATCGGTGGTGGCAGCTATAACTACCACGGACTTTCTTCAAAGTTGTGCGGGCTGAGAGGAACGTCCGACAGTCTCCTTTATCGTTACAAAAGAACCCAACATCTAATCAGTTGTTAGATGTCTGAGACCTCAAAATTTGAAGCAAATCGGTAAATTCGGCATTATTATTCCATTATTTTTTTTTCCAAACGCCCAGAATGGTTTTATTGTCTCTGATCCCCAGAGGTACTTCCCAATTTTCAACACAATTTGCAATCTTGTAATATGAAATCTGGAACTGGTCCTGGTTGTATATGGCATCATATACCAAATGCGGTGAGCACGCACAACAAAAAGTTGTAGACAAAAAGAAAAAAATCTCAAACTGACCGAACCTCTGACCGGATCCTTGGGTGTATGAAAAGTGAGGAAAGAGGCATAGGAGCTGCATAATATGAATAAGTGGACATACTGCTTCCCAATTTTATATCACATGAGGAGTATTGGCAAAATTTAGTATAGTGCACCTGAGAGGACAAAGTGGAGTGAGATTCACCGAAGGTGTAAAACATCAATAAGTGATCACAAGCTTTTTTAACCATATGCCACCTGAGAGGTATCGATCTTAATTTACATAAATGCCCTCTCGCTAGAGCGCAAATGGGGGCAGGGGAAAGGGAGGTGCATAAAATGAAAAGTGATCACAGGACTTTCTGACAATATGTCACATGACGGCTGCTGCAAGTTAGTTTATTAAACTGTAGTCATAAGAGAGGGAAATGCTCCCTTTGCAAGACGTCTTGAACCGAAACATTAAAAAGTATATTCCATCATTATTTCAGCAATACGTCCTTAACGTACTCATCAAGAAAAGCAAATAATCTCTCTCATCACCTCCAGGCTTCCTTCTTAAATCTAAAAACAAAGTTCTAGAAAATTCTCTACAAATTAATTAAGAATAAGTTTAATAAAAAATATTTTTAATTTAGAGCCATCTTTTTAAATTTACGTATATTGTAATAAATGTTTTTTAAGGCGAATTAAGAATTTATATCATTTCCATAAAGATTAATAGATTAGATCTGGAAACAAGATTTTAATTTAATAAGTTGAACTAAGTACGGAATATTGTTATAAGGAAATTAATATAGTATAAAGGTTAATCTTGGCGGAAAAAAAAATTTTGTAATATATATCATCGAAAAACTTTCGCATCTCTCTTTCATTTTACGAATCTTTCTCCTCCTGGAGTTGAAATCCAGAAGAGGGGGGGAAGCAATAAGGGAGTGATTTTTTTAAATCGTAGCTATTTCGACAATAAATATCATTTTAGATGTGGAGTTTATGGAACTCTCCGGTAAATATTATTTATTAAAGATAAAGATTTTAAAGTGGGAGCTGTGTCATTTTTAGGTGTATTCTGGGAAAAATGAGTGAACCCACGGGTGGGTGACATGTAAATTTTCAAAAAAAATTTTTGGACTCATTATGTTATATATATATCATTGGAGAGTTTTTTCACCTCTCTTTTGTTTTACGAGTCTTTCTCCTCTTGGAGTTGAATTTCAGGAGGGAATGGGGGGGGGGTTATCTAATAAACTGACAAAACTAATCATGACGTTGGCCTCATCAGAATGATTCTATGTCTAAAATGTGAATGAAATCTGATGGAAAACCCATGTGTTTAAACTAAGGTTGGGAATTAGCCCCAGTTCCTCTGCTTCTACTTTTGCAATGAACACCCAACACTAATCACGGAGGTGCTTCATCAAAATGATCTTATATCTGAAATTTTAACGAAATCTCATAAATCAGCAGGAAAAGCATTTATATAAATTAAGGGTGAGAGGTCAGCCCATCGCCCCCCTCTTACACTTATCAAAACACGTTTCGTGAAAAGGCCGCCAAAAACGCGAATTTCGGAAAAGGATCACGAAAAACAGCAAATTTCACCAAAGGATCGCGGCGAAAAACAAATTTCGTCCAAGGATTGCAGTAAAGTGGAAAAAACTCAGCGTTTATTGTACTTGAGGCCGTCAACATTGTTTTTTACTCATTGGATAAACTAGTTTTTCATAGGCCAAATTAGTCTATCCTAACGCCCATAGGATAAACTAGTTTTACCTAGTCCAGACTTGTTTGGCCTAACGTTCATACATTAAACTAGTTTAGCCTGCTATTCATTGGTCTGAACTACTTTATCCTAACGTTCATAGGATAAACTAGTTTAGCCTGTTATTCATTGATCTGAACTAGTTTATCCCAGGCCAATGCAATTTGGCGTGATTTTATTGAACCCGCAGACCGTTTCGGCGCCAACTTTCTAGTTTATGCAAGGTCAATGTAATTTAACGTGTTTTTAATTCGCAGGCTATCAAAGCATGAAAGCTAATATGCCTTCAGTTTTTGTATGCATGTAACGCGATAACTCTTCATAGGAATAACCAATTTGCTTCAAATTTATTATGCAGGTTTTATTCCGATAATAGACACCCCTGATTAGTTTTGAGAGTTTATTGGATAAAAGCAAGTAAGGGGGGCGGGAGGCTACTCCGCCCTCTCCCATCAACTTAGATAAATGAGTTTTTTATGCAGAATTATCAGATTTTATTAAATTTTAGATATACCTTTAAAAGGGAGTACAGTACTCGATTCTTAAGAACGTGTATGCGAATATCTAAAATTATCAAGCAAATAGAAATGGAACTGAGTTTATGAATGTCCATTTCTACTCCTCTACAGAGATTATACTGTTAAAAAGAATACAAAGATAGTTACTATTTTATCTTGCAATTGTTTCATCCCTTAGTTTTTAACTTTATTGGCCCGCCTTTGCACCCTTTAAGGTCGCATCTTGATGTACAAAAAAGTAATTTTAATGAAAGGCCATGGACGGTAATTTTTAGTTGTCGGCTACCTAGAAATGGTAAAGGGAAGAAAAAATAATTTGGAAGGAGTAAAGTCAGGAGAAGCTACGGATTCCGGAGAAAGTCTGCTTATACAGCCTCAGACCCGTCTCCTTTTCAATGGGCTGACAACCTAGGGGTTTTAGGGACAAATTCTGAAACGGTCGGCTATTGAAGTTTTGTTGTTCGTGATGATCAGGCATCCAATGGTGCATGAGGCTCAGGATGTAGCAGTGCATGTGCCTTTTGCGACAGTGGTTATTCATCGCGGCTTCACATGGTCTTGTTCATAGGACACAAGTTCCGGTGCTGGTGTCCACGGACCATCTTGCCTGACATCCTCTGCAGTTAGTTATGGATTTATAGAGCATAGAGCGTATATCATTGAACAAAGGCTCAACGCTTGGAGAGATTTTTTTTGTCCACAGTTCATTTTATTTGCGCATGTTTGTCGAAATTTTTGTCCAAACGCTGGAAAACACCATTTTAGAATTAGGCTGGTCTGATTGGACCCTATTCTCCATTTAGGTTCGATGCTGTGATTTCGGAAATGTTTCCCCCAAAAACAGGACTATTCTATTGCATGCAATCATGAGTTACGAAGCAAGTTGTTGCATAATGAATAGTTACGATGTCGGGAATGTTTCCCAAAAGCATGTGACTTTCACGTTACAAGAGTATAAGGCCCATGGGCATTTCAATGGAGAATCGTGCAAAAAACGCGCATTCAAAGAATTGCGTAAAAAATACGCATTCAACAAAGGGACTGCGTAAAAACCCTTATTTTGATTGAGGACCGCATGTGAAATGTAAATTTCGAAGGACCTCGCGAAAAATGCGAATTTTGACTAACGACCGCGCAATAAGGAAAGGGCAGCTGACATCACTGTGGGCTCTTATTAGTGTGGGCAAGCTGTTTTCGCTCGTGCTTCGTTATAGCACAGACTCTACATATGAATTCAGGTAGTCTGATTGGTTTACAAATTTCATTATGATTGTCTGCTTGCTATGATTGGGCTACGTCGTCAAGATGATTCCTACAATGATCGCTATGACAAAAATGTAGCGGTAGATTGGTTAAAAGAACTTTTTGTTTGTAAACATGCCCTTTCTTTATAAACACAAAATTCGACAAAGGCCTATGCAGCAATGAGTGGCGGGGTTTTGTCAGATATCAAGCGGTTCCCAAACTGAAAGGCGGAAGTGTTGGTGCGAGATTTTTCTCATCTAGGTGGAGATTTCCGTGATCACACAGAAAGGCTAATGGCATTTAGTCTGATCTCTCGAATGACTCTTCCACAATAGGGAACTTGCAATCAGCTGATAACCATTGCATTAAAAGTGGAGGTCAGGGTAGTTCCACCACTCCAGTATGATGTCAATTGCAACTTCCTATATCTGAAAAGAGGTTGGGAAAAAACTTTAGCGAGGCGATGTCTGTGCCGTCAGAAGGGGTTTGACCGGTTCCACCGGGTTCCGCAATGGGCATCTAGTCAGAGCTCTTGGATCAGTATACAGCATGTACGTCCGAAGTGTCGTCCATAAATCGTCCGCTTGGCTCTTTGAGTGTTGGGTGGTGACAACTATCGCAATCAGCTTTCCGTCTTTCATTAGGGAATGAGGCTGCGTGACGCGAGATGGACAGTGTGTAACCTGAAGACCGGGCTAGATGCCTGAAGAGCGACCCAGGCTCAACTCGGACACTTCTATGTGGGGTGGCTTGAAAAGAGGTTCTTCTGTGCCCAGAATCGGGGGGGGGTGTACCCAATTTCCCTTAGTCACCATCATGTTATGAAGTCCCCCCCCTAACCTCAGTTGGCTGAAATGTGCGATTGGCAAAGATCTATATCATATATGTCTATATGAGGGTGGGGAAATATGTAAAGGGCATATCTTTAAAAAGTTTTTGTCCAAACTATAGCAAACACATACCTCAGAATAATGGCAATTTTCATTTGAATGTATTCAGTTAGACAAGTGACAATAGTTGATTATTAATTTGGTAATAATGGTCTCTAAGATGTTTTGTCATTAATTTTTCGTCCAAAATAGTTCAAATCAATCAAATTTTATATCTCATATGATGCATACTTTAAACTCAATGGACATTATTCATGAATAGCAAAAGCCACTTGATCATATGGTAATAGTCACTACTGCACTACTTTTTCCCCCTTGAATACATCCAGAAATCGCACAACCTCCCTTTAAAATGTTTATATGTAATAAATTATATTTAGCAGAGAGCACCATCAAAAAACCACATCTAAATTGGGATTTATTCTCGAAATAACTACGATTTAAAAACTCACACTTTCTCCCTGCTGAAATTCAACTCCGCTTGGAGAAACGTTCATAATTGATCCTATTCTTGTGACGTCAAAGTCACGTGCTTTGGGGAAGCATTTCCCACATCATAGTTGTTACTTATGCAACGACTCGTTTATCTTCTCATGGTTGTATGCCGTAGAATAGTAACGGAACATGTATTTGTGATGTGAGGTCACGTGTTTTGGGGAAATATTGCCGAAATACAGCCTCAAACTCAAACGGAGAATAGAGTCCATATGAAAGAGTGGTCCAAAAACATTCCGATAATCTATCTCATGACGGGTCCAAAAAAAGTTTGAAATTTATTCCTCACTCGTGGGTTTACTTTTCCTACCCAGAATACACCGAGAAATCACGCAGCTCCTATTTAAAAATGTTTTTAATTAATAAATAATTATTACCAGAGAGTTGTATAAAAAAAACCTTTCTAAAATATTTATTCTCAAAATAGCTACGATTAAAAAAAAATCACCCCTCATCGCTCTCCTTCCGCCCTCCTGAAACTTAACTCCAGGAGGAGAAAGGTTCATAATATGAAAGAGTGGTCCGAAATCTTTCCTATGATATATCACATGATGGTCCAAAAAAGTTTTAAATTTACTGCTCACCCATGGCTATGGGTTTACTTTTTCTTCTTAGAATATACCCGGAAATCTCGCAGCCCCCACCTTAAAAGTTTTGTATTTGATAAATAATATTTATCGGAGCGCTTCATCAAAAAACTATATCTTAAATGATATTTATTGTCAAAATAGCTACGACTTAAAAAATTCACCCCCTCGGATTTTTAGATTACCCTGATCTCGAATTAGTCTTTAATATTATTATACTCCCCCCGCCTACCGAATTTGGTTTCCACGGCGGGGAGCAATTTTCGAAACTTTTTGTGTTATCATCCTTTTAGAAATTTTTTTTATGAAGCCCTCCAGTAAATAATGTTTATACTGTATGAAACTTAGAAAAGCAGGAAGTTGAAGTCTGGCCTGTGACTATTTATTTATCTTATATACCTCCCATATACTACCCCTCACTTTGTCCCCTTAAGAGGTTGTTTTCAAAACTTAACCGAGCCCCTCATGTGATATATTGTTGGAAAGGGTCTTGACCATTTACTCATGTTATGCACCTTCCATGGCCCTTCAACACACCTTGCCCCTACGGGATACACTTTTATAAATGTAAACGAGACCCCTCGTGATACATTGTTGTAATGGCCTGCGATCAGTTATAAATATCATGTAACTCCAGTATCCCTTTCCCCCTACGAAGCCCACTTTTCTAAATTTCACCGAGACCTATCATATTACATGTTTTTGCTAAGGCCTCTGACTGCTTACTTTCTCATTTTATGCACCTCCCGCGGTATGCCCTCTTCCGCTTCCGTGCAACGAGGAGCATACTTATAAATTTAAGGCGAGACCTCTGATGTGACATATGATTGGAAAGGCCTGAGATCACTTTCATAAGTTATGCACCTTCCGCGGTCCTCCCTTAACTTTGCCTCTCCCGGGAGTGTTCTTATAAATTTGCCTTGTCATTTAGACTCGTCATACGACGTATTGTTGGAAAAGTCTGTGACCACTTATTCATATTATGCAGCTCCTATGTCCCCCCCACTTTCCCCAACTCCCTCTCCACTTCTTTCCCCCCATGGGGAAGGTATTTTTATAAATTTATATCGAGATGCCTCATGTGACATATGGTTGGAAAATCCTATGACTACTTGTTGATGCTATGCCCCTTCAGCGTCCCTCCCCTTACTTTACCTTCACCTTGGGCACTTTCTTAAATTTAGCATGGAGCCCTCATCTAACATATTGTTGGAAAGGCATATGACCACTTACTCATGTTATGCATCTTCCTTGCTCCCCCCCTTTTTGCACCCTAAGAGAAGGCATTTTTTAAAAGAGATAGATATCCCTCAGGTGGCCTATGATTGGAAAAGCTTATGACCACTTATTGATGTTATGCACATTCAGAGAACTGCTCCCGACTAAATCTCAGGGGCCATTTTCTAAATTTTGTCAATACCTCGTGTGATATATCTCGCAGACCGACGAAACTGGGAGATAGAGACCGACGGGTTCTGTCTAGAGAAATTCGGAAGAACCGAAACCAACCAATGTTACACATACGCCAAGAATTTCAACAAGCTTCAGGATGTGTTGTTTCCATGAATACCATCCGTAAGGAAGCTCATCTGCTTAATTTTTATGGCCGTGCTGCCGCCCATAAGCCTTTAATCACCAAGTCCAACCGCGCAGCTCGGTTAAGTTGGTGCAAAACACGCCAGCAATGGACTGTACAGCAATGGAAACAGGTTCTCCGGAGTGATGAATCAAGGTTCACCCTCTACCGTTCTGATGGTAGGGTCTGGGTCTGGCGTCTGCCTGGAGAACGCCTCCTACCAAAATGTATTGTGCCCACAGTTAAATTTGGCGGAGGGGGAATTATGTTCTGGGGTTGTTTTTCCTGGTTCGGACTAGGACCCTTGGTCCCAATTCATGGTAAGCTCAATGCCGATGCCTACTGTAATATACTGGACAACAGTGTACTTCCTACATTGTGGCAATACTATGGATTGGACCCATGTTATTTCCAGGATGACAACGCAAGCTGCCATGTAGCGAGGTCCAGCATGGATTGGTATGCTGATAATGGAGTGCATCGACTCGAGTGGCCTGCCCAGAGCCCAGACCTGAACCCAATAGAGAACCTCTGGGACGAGTTGGATCGTCGAATTAAGGCGGGTGACACACGCCCAAAATCAGTAAAAGAGCTTACCTGCCTTGTGCAAACAGAGTGGAATAAAATACCATTAAATGTAATACAAGGACTAGTTGAGAGCATGCCCAGGAGAGTCGCAGCTGTAATTGCCTCTCGAGGAGGATCTACAAATTATTAAATGTGAACAGGGCCAAAACCAGTCTTTTTTTCCCGAGGCAAACGTGGATTTTGAAGGTACCCCTTTCCCCCTCCTTCGCAAAGCATATTTACAAAGAAAATTTCTCCAATTTATTAATAGCCGACTTATTTTAAAACTTAAAATATGTAATATAAAATAACGTATTCTGCTTTATTAAAATACTCCAATTTGATACTTTAAACCGAATCAAAAAAATTCTACTTTCAACAGGATCTTTAAGGCCCTTGTCCCTGCCCGAGAAGACACTGCTGAGCTAATGCTATTCCTGTGGGGAGGCATTTTTCTAATAACTCTTTCGCATTTTGAAATTTTCAATTTTTTTTTTTTTTTTTTTTTTTTTTTTTTTTTTTTTGCATTGGATAGCGGAAGTCCCTCTCAAAATCGCTCCTTGACTACTTTTTCGATTTGAGTCATAGATATTTTTTATAAAGTTAGTTTCACTTCCAGAACCGCTTTTGGAAGTGAAAGAAACATTATAAAAATATCTACGGCAAAATTGAAAAAGTAATCACGGAGCGATCTTAAAAAGGACTTCCGCTATCCAATGCAAAACATATTATTTAAAAATGTCCAAATGCAAAAGAGTTAGAAAAATGCATCCCCATAGGAATAGCATTTGCTCGTGAGCATCTTCGCGGGTAGGGGCAGGGACCTTAAGCCATCATCATTAGATTTTTTTATGCTTTAGCATAGCCCAGATATAATAATTTTAACAATATTATGCTAAACATAGCCATGAAAAAAATCGCCAAACGAAAGATACATTTCGAACACTTTCATCCTAGCGCCCGGAGCACATGCCCTTCTCCCCCCCCCCTCTCTTAGTTTTGGCCCTGAATGCGAATAATGCTCTTTTTTTTTCTATCACAATTGTCAAGTACTTATTAGCAGCAATATTGTATTAGATATTGTATTAATTCAATACTAGTTTTTTTTAAGTCAGTTATTAAAAAATGTCAATTTGTGGAGAATCCCTTAAGATTCAGCCGTTTTTAGAGAGCAGAGTAAAAACGTCTCACTAAAATAATGATATCTTTTTGAATTTTCACGATATTTGATTGGATATTTTTTATAAGTCACTCCATAGAATTAACTATTAAATGATGTAAAAAAATGTTTTTCTAGTTCGCGCATGCGCAGATAAAAATTATTTTATACAACTACTCATATTTCATAAAATATTTAATATATTTATATTCCAATTGCGCTACATTTTTCTACTGCATTTTGCCAATTTTTCTGAAATTTGCGTTAAATTTGGTCAAAAACCCAGCATGATATAAACAAAAAACATACCAGAATTTTTTGAATTTTTCAAAAAAATCGCTCTATCGCCATAAATATACATGCTATTCTCACAAAAATTCGTGTACATATTCTACTGTAATCATATATTTGTATTCTAAAGCGATAAGTCTTTTCGTGCATTTTTATGTACAGGGCGATCCCAAATATTTCTATTATTCTTTGTTTTTTTGCCGGCCCCCTAATTACCCGCTTAACAAATGAATGTAAATAAATATAAAGTGAAACATAATCTTTATATTTCTGAAGTTCCAGAAGAATCCGACCAGTATATTTTTAAATATTTGACAAAATGTCAAAAACTGAAAGTGTACAAATACTTTTTGGTAGATAGTGTACATTCTAAGCTTTATCATTTTTTATTATCTATAAAATATTGTTAATGAAGTTTAATTTTGTTAAAACTCATATAACTTAAAATCTGTTCATTTTAGTTCATTAAAAATAATATTTTTTGTAAATATAATTTTATTTTTTACACTTACATAAAATGTTTTAATGTTATGTTTAAACAACATTTATCTGAATACATAACTTTATTCAGCTTATTTTATTTAAAAATAAAATTTTATTCATTTATGGATTTATAATAATAATATGATTAACTTAATAAGTAATTAATTATTTAAATTCATTTGTAATATAGTTACTTGTTAAATACTTTTTATTAAAATTTGTTATTTTTTTTTTATTATTAAAAAGTTCTAATAAACTATCTTTTAAAAGAATATATATCTATTTATTTATTTGAAAATTTGGTTAAAAAATAATTTGTTTACTTTTAAAAAAGGATAATAAATTACCCTTCAGCTGAAAACTAAGTAAAAGACATTAGTCCAGTCAGTGTTGAATTTGAACATTTTTCTCCAGGAGGTGATTTTTGTGGCCCGGGACAAGGCAGGGGATTGCACTTTTTGCTCATTGAAAGCAAAAAATTTCAAATCACTGATCCCATGGTGATGTCCACCCCCCTGAAATAACCACCGAGACCATGTAATCATTAACTAGAAATATTTAATGCAATACATACAAATACATTTTAAAATCTTCGTATAGTTTTAGATAGTTACTACTTTATAATTGTGTTTAATTCTTTATATATTTCTAGTCTTTTTACGAACATTGATAATTTGTTGTATTTTGACTGTTTCCATGCGTGTTCAGGACACATTAGTTCATTCAGTGATTAGAATTTATCGGATTCTTTAAAATTTGTCAATCTTTTTCTGAGGTTATTGGCAGTCTTTTAATGATGTGAAACAAAATGGCCAAAACAGCTTAATAATAGATCATGATACTTATTTAATGAAACTTTTGAAAATTTCTGTTATAGATTTATTTCAATGTTCTCACAAGCGTCTTTATTATTATTATTTTTTTTAAATAAAGGTTAGAAAATTTTTTCAGATGAAAAACTATATGTTTGAAAATTACCGAGTACACAATATATATGCTCCTTTTTCTGTTTAAAATAAAACTACATATATAATTGTGGGCTACTTTTCATAATTACCCTCCAATATGGATTAATTTTTTTAATTTAATTTTGGGTTATTGATCAGTTTTATATCAGATTCCGAGGATCCGAACTGTATAGAACTTTAATCCACATATATATGTACATGCATATTATCAGTCAAGCATCTCTCGGGGAAATTGACACGAAATCGGTATGGTCTGCATGAAAAAAATTATAAGCCCATCATAGTATAAAAGCTAAAAACTCGAGCCTGACCTGAGCGGATTTATTTTGACCTGTAATATTTCTGAAGCAATGTTTATCCTATTGTTAAAGTTGTCCATAAATCACACTTATTCATGCACATATTTTATTTTCAGATTATATTCGAAATTTATGAATATAGAAGAATAAAGATGTTAATTGCTGTGTATGCAAACACGCACATAAACATTGATTTAAAAAAATATTTAGACAGTTGTAATCAACTGATAATTCAGTAAAAAAATCACATAGTTTAAAATCAAAGAAACAGATGATTTTAAAAGAATCATAATTTTAAAGGTCTATAAAGAAAAAGAAGTAGGTTTTAAAAAAAGTTTTTCTAATTTATTAAACAAAATTAAATTTCTAATGATTTCGATTTCGCAACACGAATATCAACATCATTATAACTTTTACTAAAATAAATAAAATACCAGGCAAATATGAACGGAAAAAGAACTCAGAAGTTTGCACAAGCCGGGTCAATAATAGTCAAATACGGGCTGAGTCGAACTTGGACCTAACGTTTAGCTTTTATACAAGGCTTCGATCAGGAAATTTTGGCTTGTGCAGACCGCTAGGAAGATTAAAGTCAAGCCTGGGCTCTATCTGGAAGAAAAACAAGTGTGGCTCGATCCGGCTCAAAAAAAAAAAAAAGAACGCCAAATACGGTCTGGTTCTGAAAGCGGGAAAACCTAACTGAGTGAGCCTCTACTATGAGCCTCGTGAGTCAACGCTAAGGTGACACGGTTCAGGAGGAAAATAAAATTTTATCTCCAGAACATTCACATTGAAAAACTGTTAAAAAACCCTCACAAAATCATTTTTTAAAACACGGTTAGATCATTGTAAGGATTCTAAACAGTTCTTCCACTTTGCGGAAGATTATGCATTAAAAAAATCTTATAACTAGGAGTGGACGATGTAGAGGTTTCTTAGATCGATTTATCATCCATCTAACATCGCTATTTAGTGCTACATCGCGATTTAGCACTAATTTTACCCTCTATAATACGAAACCTATCATTTAATTTTTCGTAACAAAATAGGGCTTTATGCCCCCCCCCCTGCTTATATTAATTTAGCGTTTAATTGTTCAAATAATTAAAAAATATATATTTTATACACACACACACACAAACAAAAAAAAAAAAAAACTGAATGGCTTTTTTTTTAAAATTAGTGATCGATTTTAATATTTTTTTATAAACTCATCCGTAAAAAAATAAAATAAAAAAGGATTTTTTTCATTGTGTCTGCCTTGTTTTGGATGCTACAATCTGAATTACTTGAGTAGGGGAGCCTGGGGGCAACTTCCTATAACACGCTTAAATAGCACTTTATTGCTAATAACACGCATGCACTTGTTTTTACAGACACTGAGTTAAAAACTTATTGAAGTAAGACAAAAGAATGAAAAATAATTTTTCATCAAAATAATGCATAAAAATATAAACTAAGAATGGATTAATTTAGATTTTAATCTTAAGACTTTTTTTTATTTTTCTCAGACATAGATAGTGAATCAGTTACAAATAAAATACAATAAAATGTTATTTGGATTTTAATTAATAAATAAATGTGTTTTTAATGCACTACACACATCAAATACAGTTGACATCTATACTGGTGAGTGTATTTCGCATCATTAAACTGTATATCTTGGGGAAAAAATAATCCAAGGGCTGAGCATGCAACAGAAATTGAATATTGAAGATACTGAAATGTTCTTGAAATCCATTTGCATCCAGTGTGAAAAAAAAAATAAATTATTTGAAATGCATGTGGGATCAAAGCTGATGAATATATTTTCCAGAATAAAGCTATATTTCTTGAAAAAATAATCAAACTGAATATACTAAAAGCACATGGCAAAAAATCTCCGCAATAATGAAAATACAAAAACGTCATTGAAATCTGATTGCATCCAATAGAAAAAAGAATTAACCAGTTCTCTAATTAGACGTAATCAGTGTAGATATGCATATTTTGATGAAAAAAACTGTATTTCACTTGGCGATCACTAATTATTATTTTAAGTCGTCACTTGGCGAGTAATGACTAGAGTGGCGATCGATGACCAGCAAATTACTTGAAATGCATATGGAATCAAAATAAAACTGTATTTCTTAAAAAAATAATCCAACTGAACACGATAAAAGAACTCGGCAAAAAACTGAAATATTGAAAATACAGCTATGTCATTGAAATCTGTTTGCATCCAGTAGGAAAGAGAAATAACCATTTTTCTAATTAGATGTAATCAATGTAAAGATACACATTTCCATGAAAAAAAAAAAAAACTGCATTTCACTTGGCGATTGAAAATAGATTTTTTAATCGCTACTTGGTGAGTGACGACTAAGGTGGCGATCGATGTCCAATAATTTTACTTGAAATGCATGTGAAATCAAACCTGATGAATTACTGTATTTTCCAAAATAAAACTTTTATTTCTTGGAAAAAATGTTCCAGCTGAACACACTAAAAGAACATGACAAAAAACCAAAATACTGAAAACCCAGCAGAAGAATTTTTTTCTGCAGTCTGCAACACAAGTAAAAACTTAAAAAACAATCTGCAGACCAATCCCTCACATTACATTATATGCACTCAAACCTCCTAAGTATTTGTGATAGACAAAAGAAAAGTATATTTTTAAAAAGGAGTTGTCTTTGTTCTCAGAATTTTTAACACCTCATACACTGTCCAAAATAGGGGGGGGGGTTCCCTTTGACGAAACCTGCTGTTTTTTTCGCGATCTCTTGAAGAAATTTGTCGTTTTTTCGCGACTCTTTGAAGAAATTTGCCGTTTTTTCGTGATTTTTTTAAAAGAAATTTGAAGTTTTTGGTGATTTTTTAACGAAAACTGCCGTTTTTGCGATCTTTTGAAGAAATTTGTCGTTTTTTCGTGATATTATGAAGAAATTTTCCGTTTTTCTCGTGATTTTTTTGAAGAAATTTGCCGTTTTTCGCGATTTTTTGAAGAAATTCGCCGTTATTCCGTGATCTTTTTACGAAAACTGCCGTTTTTACGCGATCTTTTGAAGAAACTGGCCGTTTTTTCGTGATTTGTTGAAGAAATTTGCCGTTTTTCGTGATTTTTTGTAGAAATTAGCCGGGTTTTTTTGTAATTTAATGAGGAAATTTGTCGTTTTTTCTTGATTTTTTGACGAAAACTGCCGTTTTTTCGTGATCTTTTGAAGAAGTTTGCCTTTTTTCGATGTTTTGAAGAAATTTGCCTTTTTTCGTGATTTTTTGACGAAATGTACCGTTTTTTCGCGATTTTTAACGAAATTCGCGTGTTTTTCGCGATCTATGACGAAATTGATTTTTTTTCGAAGACTCGAAATTCTCGATGAATTTTATGTCCGAATTTTTGGATTTAGGACAGAATTTTTTTAATTTTTGCTAAATTTTTAAAAGTTAAAAAATAGTCTGCAGACCTTCCCAAGAGTCTGCGACGTGCATCGCAGCGTTGCGCCGATTCTGCTTCTGGGACTGAAAATACAGCTAAATCATTGAAATCTGCATCCAGTAGGGAAAAGAAATAACCACTTTTTTAATCAAATGTAATCAATGTAGAGATGCGTATTTCCATGAAAGAAACTGCATTTCACTTGGCGATCGAAAAAAGTTTTTTTATCGCCAGTTTTATATCTTTAATTACCGCATGGCAAGTGTCGGCCGCTAATTTTTATCTGTATTAAATCAAATTCTGCTACATCGATTTAACACATAGGGGGCGCTACGGGCGGCTCAGCCCCCCTAAAATATATTGCCCCCCCCCTGAAAAAGATTTCAAGGTCACTCAATGAATTTCTGTTCCGAAAATCCAAATGAAATTCTGTTCAAAAATCTAATTTAATTTTGAGACCCTTTCACAGTTTTGCAGAATTACTAAATTGTATCTAAAATAAGCGTTTCAGCACTCCCTCATCCTATTTCTACATGTGAAGCTAACATGATGCTTAATTTTTCACCAGTTATAGACTCAAAACTTTCATCATCATATACTTTTTTTAGCATAAAATGAAATTAGTACAACAGTTTAATGAGAAACATAATATCTACAATGTGAATATGCACCAATTTATCTTTCTGAGTCAGATAAATCTAAAAAACAAATAAGCACCCCCTACATTTTCTTGAGCCCCCCCCCCCCCCATTATTCACTTCTAGCTACGGTCCTGACCCTGCTAAATCGATTTAACACAAATTTGCTCCGTTTTCCCTAAATCGTCTTTTTCTTACATCGCCTTTTTCCTAAAGCGGAAAGCATTGAGGCAAGGCTACATCGTTTCGCTACATCGCGATTTAAGAACTGGCTAAATCGCGACGTCCGATGTATCTATTGAAAACCAATAGTTAAATCAGATTTCCGATGTAAGCGTTAAATCAAGGCTACATCGTTTCGCTACATCGCGACGCCCGATGTATCTATTCAAGACCAATAGTTAAATTGGATTTCCGATGTAAGCATTAAAACGATTTAAGGCTCAGACCAGCAAACTTTAAAACGCCCCCCCCCCCCCGCCTCCGCAGGCATTAATAGTGAATTATTAAAAAAGAAAACACAATAAATTTTTTTTTTGGATTTTAATTAATAAATAAATGCAGTGTTGAATTCAGACACTTTTCTCCGGGTGATATTTCCGTGGTTCCGGGGGGGGGGGGGTAGAAATTGCACATTTTGACCATTAAAAACACGGAATTTCCGGGGGAGGGACCCCTTAATAAATGTGTTAGTAATACACGACACACATCACATGCAATTGACATTTATGCTAGCAGTAGCGTATCTAGACTTATCATTTCAGAGGGGGCTGAGATACAGCATAAATTTCTGAGAGGGTAGCGCTGTGCAAAAGGGTGGGAGGGGGGGGGGCGAAGGGAGCGGTCGCCCCGGCGCGGGAATTTAGGAGGCGCCAAATTTATACTACCAACGTAATACAGTTGGCATCTATATTGGTGAGTGTATTTTGCATCATTAAACAGCATTATCTCGGGGGGAAAAATAATCCAAGAGCTGAACATACAACAGAAGTCGAAAATTGAAGGTACTGAAATGCCCTTGAAATCCATTTGCATCCAGTGTGAAAAAAGGAATAAGTTATTTGAAATGCACGTGGAATGAAAGCTGATGATTATATTTTTCAGAATAAAGCTATATTTCGAAAAAAATAATCAAACTGAATATACTAAAAGCACATGGCAAAAAATCTCCGCAATAATGAAAATACAAAAACGTCATCGAAATCTGCTTGCATCCAATAGAAAAAAGAATTAACCAGTTCTCTAATTAGATGTAGTCAATGTAGATATGCATATTTTGATGAAAAAAACTGTATTTCACTTGGCGATCAATAATTATTATTTTAATTCGCCACTTGGTGAGTGATGACTAGAGTGGCGATCGATGACCAATAAATTTCTTGAAATACATATGGAATCAAATCTGATGAATATATTTTGCAAAATAAAACTGTATTTCTTGAAAAAAACATCCAACTGAAATAGATAAAAGAATATGGCAAAGAAAATGAAATATTGAAAATACAGCCATGTCATTGAAATCTGTTTGCATCCAGTAGGAAAAAGAAATAACCACTTTTCTAATTAGATGTAATTAATGTAGAGATGCATATTTCCATGAAAAAAACTGCATTTCACTTGGCGATTGAAAATAGATCTATTAAATCGCCACTTGGCGAGTGACGACTAGGAAGGTGAACAAATTACTTGAAATGTGTGTGGAATCAATGCCGATGAATATATTTTTCATTTTTGCAAAAGGAAATTGCATTTCTCGAAAAAATAATCAAACTGAACACAGTAAAAGAACTCTGCAAAAAACCAAAATATTGAAAATACAGCTATGTCATTAAAATCTGTTTGCATCCAGCAGGAAAAAGAAGAAAACACTTTTCTAATTAGATGTAATCAATGTAGAGATCCATACTTCTATGAAAAAAACTGCATTTCACTGGGAGACCGAAAATAGATTTTTTTAAACCGCCACTTGGCAAATGACGACAAGGGTGGCAAACGAAGGAAATTTTTTAATTGCCACTTTTACATTTTTAATATCCACATGACAAGTGACCGCTTCTAATTTTCAATCAAATCCTACTATATCAATTTAACACAAGCTTTCAATGTTTTCCTAAATAGTCTTTTTCTTAAATCGAAAACACTGAGGCTTGTGATGTGTGTTTAAATTGGATCCTCTAAATCGATTTAACACCAACTTGCTCTGTTTTCCCTAAATCATATTTTTCTTACATCACCTTTTTCCTAAATCGGAAAGTATTGAGGCTTGCAAAGTTTGCTTAAATCTATTTAACACATAGATATAGGAATAACTAGATTACGCATTCAATGCTTTTCTCCCAATACCTTTTGATTCTGTTGCGGCTCGGTGGCAACATCCATTAGAGTGGCAAAAAGCAAGTGGAACTTGCAATTCTACCATAGTAATGCATAGCAGATATACTTAATTGTAATTGTGATTTTGTTTGATGCGTTATTAAGTAATTCAAAAAATTGTATTTTGTTTTTCGTTCTTGTTATATTTTAAAATTGAAGCGGACAAAAATAATATTTTTATCTAATTCACTCATTTTCACTTTTTATAAAATGTAAATGAATGAATGGATTTATTTATCACTTCATTCATGTTGTATTCTAAAAAAACAAAAATTTATTAAGAATATTGACCTTGGTAAAATATTTCATGCTTTGTCTACTTTTATTAAGCAATGTTTGGCAAAAGAAATAATCTAAAAATTGTGCATTATTAATACTTTATTTATTTATTTATTTATTTAGTGACACACACACAAATAAAATGATAGCACAGCTAAAATAAGTAGGGGGGGGGGCAGGGCTAGGTGAACGATTAACAACTATGGCTGGGAAACAAATGTTTTAAGTTTAGTGGATAAGGAAAATTTGACACAATAATTTATTGTCATTGCAAAGAAACATGGGCAGAAAAGAAAAATATTTTAAACGTCTGAAAATTTTTAAATACTGTGTGAAAAACAAAACAGAAGTCATTGAATGTAAAGGGAAAGGTTAAAAATTGCAAAAAGTGGAATAATTTTACTTTGAACATTATTATAAACTTCCTGGAAAAAGAAAAGAAAATCATTTAAAATTCTATATCCATTAAAAAAAGTTATTTTGCTTAGAGAAAAAAAAAAAAAAAAAAAAAAATTGGAAATTGCATGCAAGGCGCAGCAAATGAGGTTCGTTCATATGATAACGAAGTTTTAAAATATTCAGATGTTGCTGTTATAGTAAACAGTACTTCGGATACAATATAGTGGCCAAATCTTTTTTGTGCTGCTGTAAATATATAGAAAGTAACTTTTATTACACCTCAGCAACGTATATCATATTCATAAAATGTGAAATAGTTTAATATAATTAAAACACACCCCTAACAAGATTTCCCCTGAAATACTTTTGTGTGGCCTTGTAATTTAATAATAAATATTCTTTGCACCACAGATTGTACAGAATGTATATTTTAGTTTATATTAGAGTTCCTTTTATATTCGAAAGAGTTTAACATCATTAAAATTTACTTGAAACTATTTTTTCCTATTGATCGTAATGTAATGGAATATTTTTGATTGTCCCTCTAATTAAACTATACATCCGATTTTCATAAAATTGGAAATGACGAGATAAAGTCATGTAATAATTACATATTTTAAATTTCAAGCGATTGAAATTCATTTGAAATTTTTTCCCATTGACCGTAACGTATTTTAATACTTTTGATTGTCCCTGTAATTGATCTATGCATCCGATTTTCATAAAATTTGAAATGACTCGACAAAATTAAGTAATAATTATGTATTTTAAATTTCAAATGATTCGGTTTGGTAGTTTTTGTGTTGTTATAAGCGGGCGGACGGACGGACAGACTGAACGACAACTATAGGTGCTACATATTTACATAATTACGAATGCATATTAAAAAAGATGCCAATTACTGATTTTGATGCGCATACTGTTTTGTTTAACTTCCAAGTTAAAAGGCATTTAAAGATATTTCTTTAAGAAAAATTCCATTATTCTTATTTTATTCATAAAAATTAACTTCGCGATAAACAATACTAATTGGTAGCTAAAAATCAGATGTAAACTTAATATTCACGAAGGCTTAAAATATGTATATGTTCATAGATATAAATGCCTTTTAAAAATGCACATTTTCATACATTGAGCACTGGATCGCCGACCATTTGCCACTCTAGTGGAGAATCAACTTTTCTCCCGTGTGCGTAATCTAGTTATTCCTACATCTATGATTTAACACTAGTTTGACATGCAAGCAGTATATACACCAAAGTAGATAACTCAATTTTCTGATGTTAACTCTGAATCATTATTTGAAATCGATTTAAAACCAATGGCTAAATCACGATTTAAGACTGACTAAATCACGATGTAAGACAATGGCTAAATCGCAATGTAAGGCAATGGCTAAATCGTGTTGTATAGCAATGGCTAAATCGCGATTTCCGATGTATCGATTTAAGAAACTGACTAAATCGCGATTTCCGATGTAAGCTTTAAATCGATTTAAGGCCCAGGCCTAGTGCTTATACATTATCTGGCACAAGAGATAAATTGCCAAAAAGCGTTACCAAACACATTCAAAAGAGTAATTTAACATCGTTAAATATATTTAAAATTGTTAAGAAGGATAAATAACAAAAACAACAACAACAAAAAAGAACATAATAAATAAAAAAATACATATACAGTCAAAGATCTATAATCCGCACAAGTTGAGGCCAAAGGTTGTGCGGATTATGGAATTTTGCAGATTATAGAGTATAATGGATTATGCGTCATTTTATCATTCTTAGATAGCATTTTAATTCTATAATCAGACTAATATGGAAAGATAAATATGAAATCTAGTAATTAATTTAATAAATAATCTAAAAAAATTCATTTTTAAAGTTATTTTATTTTTTTAAATGATATATATATATATATTTAAAGAACAATAATTACATAATGATGAGATTTTTTTTTAAGGAATATTTTATAGAAGAAAGTATAAAAAAAATGAGAACAAATTATGTACAAAAAATAACCAACACAAAGTAAAATAAATAGTAATTACTTCAGTATACTATAATGAAATAGTACTATGAATATTATTTAAGAAATCTTTTGTTTAACAAAAATAAGAGTCGAGTATTGTTTGTTTCAAAACCTGAAATGAATGAATCATGAATCTTTGATGAAATGTGCGTTTTTTCGAGATTTTTTAATTGATTTCTTGCTTGTTTTGGCCTTTTTTTTTTACAAATTTCTCCTTTTTTCTGCGATTTTTCAACAAATTTTACGTTAAAAAAAAAAAAAAAAAAAAATCAAGTATAAAAATTCATGATTCATTCAACGATTCATTCATTTCATCATGATTCATTCCTGTAAATTTTCTTGAACGATCGCGGAAAAATCCCGTGTAAACGCCCCCCTCTAACTATTGTACGATTTTTCGTCACGTTTGGGGGGGGGGGGCGGATTAACGGTATTTTACGGTATAATATTTAGTTCTCAGCTAGTGCTGTGTTTACTATTACTCTCCCTGAACTTGCACAAACTGAAATAGCTACGAATGAACAGTTGTCAATTTGAACGTTCAGTAAGATTAGGCACGTTCCGTAATACTGTTTAGTTTTTTTACTGTCAATAAAATAAAAGAGTAAATAAAAAAAATACATGTTTTATTATGATTTTTATTACATTTTTTATTATTTGTGAAAAAAAATCATTTTTGGATCACGGATTTGTAATTTTTTTTAACTGTTTATTTCATTGTTTACATTCGTAAAGTAATGCGGATTATGGGTCCGCGGATTATAGATCCTCGACTGTAATAAATAAATAAATAACAAAAAAATATATAAATAAAAATAAGCTATTAAATAAACCTCATAAAATATATTATACATATTATCATCATTGTAGTTTTTATCAGCTGTGCTATGCTACATAATTGTCATAAGGGTTTTGTTCTGCGTTCTCTGGATCACAGTATATGACTGTAAAACTTTTCTTCCAAATCCAATTTTTCAAAATTTCTCTTTTACTTTAAAATATTTCTTTCAGAGTTTACGAAAAATATCAAGCATGAAATTTAAGAAAAAAATTATTACTAGAAAAGTTATCTGATGTAATAACTCAAAGCATAGTTTTTCATAGTGTATGTCAGTTACTTACCTGATAGTTGCTATTCGACCAGCCAAACATGCAGTTTACCGGATTGCCGAGTATTTAAAATGATTATAAATGTCAGCAAAAATGAAAGTTGCGACAAATAATATGTCGTATCATCATACGATCAAATCACAAGTTTTAAAATTCTCAGTAGAAGAAAGACTAAAAAAAACATATCTTACCATTCATTTAGTTAAGTAAAGGAGATAGATCAGTAAGATGATTTTAAAAATCAGCAATTGTTACAGAATACGATACATTAAAAGCAAAAAAACGGCAATCAAGGTTTTCTTTTTCTCAGTTTCACAAGAGTTTCAGCTAATCTGGCTTGTTTGGCTTTACAGACGCCAACAGAAAGAATGAATCACAACGAACAAATTCATTTATGAATAATGAATCAATCCATAAATAATTTCAATTAACAAAATGAAACATTTATTTATAAAAAAAAGAAGGGGAAAGCATTAGTCAGAATTCCTAAATATAACACTTCAACGACGAATCTAACATTTTATTTTCTCCGATTCAAAATACTCATCATTCTCGATATGTTTGCTTTGATTGAGTGAATCCTTTTCAGTGAGTCCTGGTATAAAATGGTTCATTCTTGCGTAGGCGTCTTGTGTTTCGTCATGTTTGTAATATCAGGTAACTTTTTAAAGTGTTAGTTTATTAATCTCACTCTCTTTACTAAAATAAGTTACTACTAACGTAATTTATTTGGTTAATCTTCAACTAAAATTACACAATTTGCTGTTTGATAACGTGACTACACGAAGTTTCATCTATCGCAACTTTCATTCTTCCGATAGTCATTTAAAGTATTATTAAAATGTTTTTCTAAGGATTTAAAGCATTATTAAAATGTAATGCTTTTTTGGATTTATTTTTGATAATGACTTCTTCATGCTCATTTCATATTTAGGTGTATTTACAAGACGTTAATCAATATTAATTGCAAAAATCGAATCTAGGAAAAAAAGTGACCGGAAAAAAAGTTATCGGAAAAAAAGTGACCTAAATTACAAAAGCGGAAAAAAAGTGACACGGAAAAAAAGTGACAAGGAAAAAAGTGACACGGAAAAAAGGGACACGGAAAAAAAGTGACAAGGATTGATTTTGGGGAATTATTATTGATTTTGGGGATTCATTGGTTAAGTATGAAAGGGGGATGGGGGGGGCTCATAATTTAGGTAAATGGGTTTTTCATGCTGAATTAACTGGTTTGATTCAATTTTTGGATATACGTTCATACTGAAAAGACGCTTGCCTGATTAGTTTTGGGAAGGGACGATTACCCCCCCCCATCCGTCCTCAGTTAGATGAATGGGTTTTTATGCAGAATTATCCAACGTGTGTCAAATTTGAATACAGGGCCTGACTAAGGCAGGGGCATGCGGGGCAATTGCCCCGGGCCCCCGGTTTGGGGGGGGGGGCCCAAGGAGAGAAAAGTTTATTGTTAAAAGAGGGCCAAATGATATAAAATAGCAAAATATTACCAAAATTCTTTTTTTACAATTTTAAGGGGTCTTTTTTCTCCTACCCCCTTTGCTTCCCTGCCCCACATTCCCTTAAAGTAATAGTTACATCATAAAAAAATTAATAGTTAAAATTATTTATCATCTGTTATTATGTATAAAGATGTGAAATATAAATACTGAAATCAGTACTTGGTACAAAATTTATGCATACATACAATAGGTTTGAATTTTGATTTTAGTCACTTGAGTATAATTCACAAACATTTTTAAGATAGAAAGGGGCCACTCTAATAACGTTTGCCCTAGGGCCCCCCACTGTCTAAGTCGGGCCCTGTGAATATAGGTTCTTTTCGATAAGGCTTATATATAGTATATAATGCATGAAGAGTTTTAATGGTTATATATAGAGGGAGAACGGGGGATAACCTTCCTAAATTAAATTAATAACTTTTTACGCATAATTATCCGATTTGCTTAGAATTTTGGACATAGATTCATTATGATAAGACGTATCTCTGATTAGTTATGGAGTTCTGCTTATTATAAAGGGTGGGGGCGAGCAATTATCTCCCCCTTAAACTAGATAAATAGGTTTTTATGCAGAATTACCCCTTGTATTTCAAATTTTAAATATAGGTTCTTACTGATAAGGTGGATTCCTGAATAGTTTTAAGGATTTGATATCTAAGTATTGAAGGGGAATAGAATATAACCTACCTTAAATTAAATTACTTTTAACGCAGAATTATAGGATTTGCTACAAATTTTGGATTATAGATTCATTATGATAAGGCGTATCCCTGATTACATATGGGGTTATTTTTCTAATTAAAAATTAAGGCGGGTGATTTTTCGATCCCCTTAAATTATATAAATTGTTTTTTATGTTCACTTATCCGATATATTTCATATTTTGGATATATGTTTTTTCTCATAAAGTTAGTCCCAGAATAATTTTAAGAGTTTAATGGCTAAGTATACTGTCAGGTTCTGAGACCATCTCTGCTAAAGATTGGAATTTCCGTTATTTCTCTATCTTAATCTCTTTTATATTATACCGGCTGTGTACTAGAATTTTCAAGGTGACATTCTTTCTTTGTTGAAGGGAGAATTGACAGATAATCCTCTACAGGTGGTGAGTGAGAAAGAGGAGATTGCGGAGAGGCGTGTTCATCCGTCAGTGAGGTATGTGGATGATGAGCTGACAAGCAGCATGTCACTAATCAAGAAAGGAATGTGGAATGTGTCCAATGGATAAGCCCCAAAGGGGGTTGACATTGGGGAAACACCGTGATTTGAGAAGAGCAAGTCTTATCTCAGATTAGTTCAGTTCGTATCTGGGTTCATACCTAGAGAGTAGTGTAGGACAGAGGTCCTGATAGGATGTGCTCTGCGTTGTAGAGCAGAGGCAGTGCGTATCTGGAGAGCAAGGGACACAGACGTCCTGGTGTTTAGTGCTCTGGGCCGAGAAGTGCAGGCCGAGTATCCATGTGTTGGGAGATTCGAAAGTGATCTCCAATAAAGTTAATCTAACGTGCATTGAGTGTGAGGTGGAAGGTGTAATTCGAATAGTACACAGCCAACCTTTACTGCATTTAATTTAATGTTGAACCGGATCACCTATGTCCGAGTTGTAATTGTATATAATGGTAAATAGCGTATTTAGTGTGTACATATATTCTAAATAAACTGTTAATTCAGTTAACTGACAGCGTCAGTGTTCATTTACACAATCATCACAGTGGGTGACCGATATCACCTAGTAATATCGGTGGTGGCAGCTATAACTACCACGGACTTTCTTCAAAGTTGTGCGGGCTGAGAGGAACGTCCGATATATACAGTGGGGGAACAGAGGATAACCCCCCTTAAATTAATAAATGGCTTTTTACGCAGAATTATCTTATTTGATTCAAACTTTGAATGTGCGTTCATTATGATAAGGCGAACTCCTGATTATTTGTGGGTTATCCCCCGTTCATCCCTCTATACTTAGCCATTAAACCCTTAAAACTATTCAGGGATTCACTTTATCAGGTAAAACTTATATCCAAAAGTTGAATTACGTTGGATAATTGTGAAAAAAAAATCTTATTTAAAGAGTGGGGGATTAATCGCCCGCTTTCCCTTATTTAATTAGCAAAAGAATCCCATAATTAATCAGAGATACGCCTTCTTATAATGAATATACATCGAAAATTTGAAGCAAATCGGATAATTCTGCGCAAAAAGCCATTTATTTAATTTAAGGGTGTATTTCGATTCAAACTGCCTATTTCCCGATTTATTTTTAACTTCATTTTTACTCTCATATGCATCAAACTGGCAAATTGTCTTATTTAGAAAGTACACAAGGTGCCGTAATTGTCAATTCTTTGATAAATGCAGAAAATATTGCGAAAAAAGCAATCAAAAACGGCATTTTGAACAGATTTTCCCCTGGCGGGAGATCTGTGAACGAAAAAAAAGGGTCATACTGAGAAGATAATTGTTTATAAATCAAATTCTAATGAATTGAGCGTAAAAATACAGCACATGGCACCTTGTACATCTCTTCAAAAATATCCTCAGCAAGTTTCATGTTTCTACTTTTGAAAATGTGTCTGAAATTGTATCGGAAAATTTTGAGCTGTTCAAGGTGGAAAAGCGTTTTTTTTAATACACCCTTAAGGGGATTTATCCCCCGTTCTCCCTCTATACATAGCCATTAAACCCTTAAAACTATTCAGGAATTTACTTTATGAGAAAGATCCTACATCCAAAATTTGAAATAAATCGGATAAGTGTGCATAATTTTTTTAAAATCTAATTTAAGGCCGGGGGTAGTAATCACCCGCCCCCCTTTTTAATTAGCAAAAGAACCCCATAAATAATCAGAAATACGTCTTATCATAATTAACCCATGTCCAAAATTCGAAGCAAATCGGATAATTATCCGTAAAAAGCCATTAATTTAAGAAAGGTTATCCCCCGTTCCCCTTCTATACTTAACCATTAAACTCCTAAAACTCTTCAGGCACTTTATACTATATATAAGCCTAATCGAAAAGAACCTTTATGCAAATTTGACACAAGTTGGATAATTCTGCATAAAAACCCATTCATCTAATTGAGGACGGATGGGGGGGGGGGTAATCGTCCCTTCCCAAAACTAATCAGGCAAGCGTCTTTTCAGTATGAATGTATATCCAAAAATTGAACCAAAATAGTTAATTCAGCATGAAAAACCCATTTACCTAAATTATGAGCCCCCCCCGTTCCCCCTTTCATACTTAACCAATGAATCCCCAAAATCAATAATAAACCCCCAAAACCAATCCTTGTCACTTTTTTTCCGTGTCACTTTTTTCCGTGTCACTTTTTTTCCATGTCACTTTTTTTCCGTGTCTCCTTTTTTCCGCTTTTGTAGTTTAGGTCACTTTTTTTCCGATAACTTTTTTTCCGGTCACTTTTTTTTCGTTTACCGCAAAAATCAGCACATTGTTTTGACACAGTCAGTTGAATGGATCTTCGGAATTGGTGTAATTTCTTTTACTTTATTTTCACTGCCATTGTCTATTTACTTTATTTTTAGTTATCTTTTTACAATTGTTTATTTTACCACACATAACACTTATATAGATTTTTTTTCTTTAGAATCTGAATTACTTTGCTCTGTTTATTATTATTATTATCTTTATATATCTTCTTTCGGGCAAAATTCTGCTAAATGTAATTACTATTTTTGTTTTATTTGTAATCTGCTAAGAATTAGTTTTTGAAATTGATTGCAATTTTGAAACACCAACGAAATTCATTTTCAAATATGGCCATTAATTTTAAAAGTTAAAATCATTAGCTTTTTTATTTTTCTTGTTAAATTATACTTTTGTGCATGATTTTAATGAAATATTTGAAGGTAAAATTTTTCTTCCTGGAAAAAAAAATTATTTTTTACTGGAGGTTCAAGGGGGGAGGGCACCCCCTGGCATAGAAATTAATATTAAATATTTATTTTCATTGTTAAAAAAAACACAGATTTTAATGAGTTTTTAAAATAATCACTGTATTGAAAAATAAGTTAATCTCATGGTTTCAGTTTGGCAATCACTTTTAATAACAACAGTTTGACGCAAAAAAAAAAAAAAAAAAAAAAAAAAAAAAAAAAAAACACTAAGTTTATGGTGCAGGCCACAAACTCATCTATTCTCCTTGTCAACCATACTGATTCAAGTCCATTCTTATCTAAATCTTACCTCATTGCTATCAAAAAACACTGTCGTTTAAATAAATAAAATGAATGTAAAGATAAAATATCTTTAATTTAATGTCATTGAATTTAAGAATTCAAATTTAATTTCTACTGTTGCTTTAGAACAAGCTATTACAAAAGAAATAAGGATACCAAGGGAACTTGTTTTAAATGTCTGCAAGTTCTGAGAGGTTCTGCCTTTCTTGCTACTCTTCAAACAAACCCTTAATGAGGGTTCCATAAGAATTCCACAAAATACATTTGGAAAAACAGGCTCATAGGCACAATTTACTTTATTTGCCAAATGTCAGTCATTTCCCAAATGTCACTGACATTTGCCAAATGCCAAATGTCAAGATGCATTGTATGCAGGCAGTAGAAAAGTCAGTTTGGCCAAAAAGAAAAGTATGATGGATCTTCTACCATACATTCTGCCAAATCATCCTGTATGCTTTAAGAAGAGGTTCCAGTAAAGGTCGATACCAGGATCCAAGCTGCTTCTTGAGTTCGTGAGAATGACCAAGGCCACTTTGTCATAATTGTTGGCTTTAAAAGATACAGTCAAAGATCGATAATCCACGCACCCATAATCCGCAATTTTCTATTTTTCTATAAACCGCGCTACTTTATGAATGTAAACTGTTAAATAAATACTTTTAAAACTTTGCAAATTTGGATCCAAAAAGGATTTTTTTAAACAAATAATAAAAAAATTGAAAAAAAAAATCATAATAAAAAAAATCTACATTTTTTAAAATTTAACTTTTTTATTTTATTTAACAGTAAAAAATAAACTGTATTACGGAACATATATAATTATTTTTATGCACATATATATTTTAATTTTTTAACAAAATAGCTTTAAAAAGACATTTTTTTGAGATATGAAATAAATATAATAATCTATTTATCTTTCCATATTATACTGACTATAGGACTAAAATGCTATCTAGGAATAATACAATTATGTATAAGCCATAAACTCTATAATCCGCAATATTCCATAATCTGCACAACCTTTGGCCCCAACTTGTGCAAGTTATAGAACTTTGTAAATGTCAAAAATAAATTTTAGATGCTTTAATAAGTTAGCAACTTTTATCAGAAACTCACATTTTTAGTTTTTCCAGTTTCACTTGAATTTCAACAGTTGTATTTCTTAGCTCAAGAAATCAAAGTACAATTGAACCTCGAAAATCCAGACCTCTAAATTCCGGAAATCTCTAAAATCTGGACATTTTTTCGATTTCAGTTTTATTAATTTTAAAATAAGACATAGCGGTAATTTTCATCAACTGCAGTTAAATTCTGATAACTATACTAAAAATATATATATAGATATATTCTGGTTAATATTGTAATGACTTGCCGTTAATTAAAGACTTTATTATTACAAAAATTAAAAAGTTAAAAAGCGTTCAACAAAATTTACAGTAATGAATCATGATGAAATGAATGAATCGTTGAATTAATCATGAATTTTTATACTTGAAAAAATTTGGGTTTAAAAAATAAAACGTAAATTCTGTTGAAAATATGGAGAAATTTGTAAAAAAAAAAAAAAACCAAAACAAGCATGAAATCAATTAAAAAAATCTTGAAAAAACGCACATTTCATCAAAGATTCATGATTCATTCATTTCATAATGATTCGTCTCACTCTCAATCGCCTTTGTCAATCGGGAGGGAGGGTATTTTCTCGAGATTTTTTTAAAATTTCAAATTCTTTATAAAGTGGGGAGGGGGTGTTTAATCGGGAAGAGCGGATTAAAGGGATTTTACGGTATTATATAGCAATAAAAAAAGATTTTTTAATAAACTTCCAAAATTCGGAAAAATCGAAAATCCGGATTCACCGCGGTCCCAACGGTTCCGGATTTTCAAGGTTCAACTGTAATTTATAAAACCACGATCTGACACCATTGAATGAATTTCAATAAAACTATAAAAAGGTACTCTAAATTGATTGAATGTTGACAGAGCAATATAAAGGTATTCTAAATTGTTTTGATGTCATTATGCGATCAGTGTTTGGCCAATCGAAATTTTTTTTTATTTTTTAGAGATTTTCAGCATTTCCACTTTTTGACAGTTAGCTGAAAATATGCAAAATTAATGTATGACTTTCTTTGCTTTTTTTATGTTTACCATGCATTATAGAATTAGTCCATATGCTGTAAGTGCAGTTAATACAGTCAAAAATCGATAGTTGGCACACCCATAATTTGCAATTTTCTATAATTCGCATTACTTTACTAATGTAAACAGTCAAATAAACAAAAAAATTTTATAAATTCATGATCCAAAAATGATTTTTTAAAACAAATAATACAAAAAAATTGGATATTTTTTATTTAACTCTTTTATTTTATTAACAGTAAAAAATAAACTGTATTACAGAGCATATCATCACCTGAAAATAATAAGGTTCTATCTGTGTTTTTGAAAAATTTGGCTTATCGATATAGATATTTTCTATTTGTATCTATGAAGGTATTTTTGCATCGAAATGATGCTACATATAATTTACATATGGTGTAATAATTAGTATGGTATGACATTAATTTAATCCAGAAATGCTTTCATAGATACAAATAGAACATTTCCGTATCAATAAGTATTTTTTTTCAAAAACATAGATAAAACCCTATTATTCTCAGTTGACGATATGTAATTTTTATTTAAATGCACATATATATTAATTTTTTTAATAAAATAACATTAAAAAGGCATTTTTTGAGGTAGCATATTATATTGATTATTAGATATCATATTTATCTTTCCATATTATACTGATTACAGAGCTAAAATGCTGTCTAGGAATAATAAAATGATGTATAAACCATAATATTCCATAATCATCAATATTAATAATCCGAAGAACCTTTGTCTACAACTTGTGCAGATTATAGAACTTTGACTGTGCAAAAAATCATTCCTGATTAGCTTTTTGTGTGCATCACCAAACATGTGGCTCTGTTATGAAGATTTTATAAAAGGTTTTGCAATAACTCTATTTTAGAAACTAATGAACATATTTTCATTTAACTTCAGATTCAGTTAGAAGATGACATACATTGTTGCTGACTAGATTTTGGTGTAAACCATCTACCTCCTGGCGCTGTTATGTTGCATTTTCCAGGATGTATCAACAATGAAAAGTTAGAAGAAAGTTTTGGGTTTGCCACATATGACTAGTTTTAAATTAGAAATATTAGTAAAATAATGATAATTCATTTATTCAAACTTATAATTATACTATCTTCTAATAAATAAACTTTATTTAGCTTTTTTTAACTACAAAATTTGTTTAAAAGTATCTTAATACCCTTTTTTTTCTTCAGAATTCTTGCATGCATGTTAAAACTTTACAGTGTTGCTTCATTTACAACAGATGGTAGCACCAGAAAATACTTTTTTATTGTCAAACGCATTATTATTACATGGCGTTGGGTAAGAAAAATTATCATGTTTTGTAATCATATAAAAATAATTCTGAGTCGATGTATAGCCCACAGGCTATACATCGATACAACTCTGCGGCTTATACACAAACTTTTTTACAGTACTCTTTGATTTAGAGGTAGGACTATACATCTGAAAATACTGTAAATATTTTTACACACCATTTTAAATACTTATAAAATAGGTGAGATTCAGCCTAAAAATTAGGAATTTAAGAACCAAATTAAAAATCAGGTGCAGTAGTCTCCCTCAAATCCATACAACTTGTGACCAGAAGTTGTACAGAATTTAGAAATTTTGCAGATTTTTGGTCATTACTTTGTTTACATTTCTTAAACAATTATTTGAATGTACTTAACCGAAATTATAACATTTGCAAATATAATATATTAAATTATGAAATAAGCTAAAATAATATTAAATTAGATAATTTTAAAATATTAAAAGCAAAGATCAAGTTAATAATCAATAATGTATGATTAAATATTCATTAAAAAGATTAAATGTATTTTTATAAAATTATTTTATGAAACATGCCTCATAAAGAAACATCAGTAATTCATATCTAAATTATAATATAAAGAAGCTTTATTTCAGGTTCAACCAGTCTTAATGGCCAAAAAAGCTTGATTACCTAATATGTAAGTATGTTTCATAAAAAGATTGTGATTACCATTGATATCAGTAATATTTTTTACTCTTTCAGAAATAAATTCATTTTTCATTCACGAAAAACATGAATTCAGGAATATTAACAAAAATTATAAATTAAAATATTATATGCAATCAATTTAAAACTTAAAAATTCAAATTTTGTACCTTTATCTGAACTGAATGTTTCATTGTTTACATCTGTAAAATATGTGCAGATTTGAGTTAGTCTACTGTATGTATATATATATAATACAGTAGACTCCCTTAAATCTGCACAGCTTGGGACCAGAGGATGTGTGGATTTTAGAATTTTCTGGATTTCTGATCTCTGCTTTGTTTACATTTTTTAAACAGTAATTTGAGTGCAAATAGAAGTATAATGAATGCTTATAATATAATAAAATATTAAAATAAGTAATAAACTAAAATAATAAAAATTTAGATAATTTTTTAAATGATTAAAGTACTAATAGCAAAGGTCGAGTCATCAGTAGTGTATGATTAAATGTATTTTTCCAAAATTATTCAACAAAACTTGCCTCATAAAAGTACATTACTAATTCACATCAATATCATAAAATAAGGATTTTTTTTTTCAAGTTTAACCAGGCTTAATAACCAAAAAATCTTGATTTATGTATAAATATATTTGGTAAGAAGATTGTGATTACCAGTAGTATAATAAATTCTTGAATTTTTTCTGAAAAAAAAATATTTTTCCTGCATGAAAAAACATAAATGAAGTATTATTAAGAAAATTACAAATAAAAAAAAAATCTGGAATTGATACAAAACTAAAACTAGTCGTTGGGGGCCACCGTAATACTTACCCATCATGGATATGTATATGAAAATAAAACATGTGAAACTATTTATAGAATGCATTGCAATTCATAAACAAAATTTAAATATTGTTAATATACATAGTAATGCTATATTAAAAAACTTCTGATGTACCAATTTCAATCAATTATAAAAAACGCCAAACTACTCAAGTAGTACCGAACTGCGTAAAAGAAACATCCTTATAACTCAAAAAATAATAATTCTATTAACTAACAATTAACTGCGTCGGATTAAGTGTCTCATTTCCAATTAGAATATACTTCTGAATTGAAATTTGAATGAAATACAGGGTCATGAAAAATCAAAGAATGTGGAAAACAAGATTACAATTATCTCGGCAACTAATAATCCGATCGACTTCGTTCTATATGCAAAATGTGTGTTATTTTATTGCCTTTTACGTCCATTCCTTGGAACAAAAAAATTCGAAAATTTTTATGTACCTTTCATTGGAACGAAATTTTCGAGAGTCCGAAAAAAATAGTTCCGGATAATCGAGGTTGCTGATATTAAATAGGGTTCGTCCCATTCTTACATACTCACTACATACAAAATTTCAAGTCTCTATCTCAATTTGTTCGGGAGATAGAGCATTTACAGACTGACAGACAGACGGATGGCAAAATTTTTTTTCTAAAAATATGTTTTTCGGAATTTTCACTATCTAAAACTTGTAAATCCGTCAAAAAAAAAATTTTTCGATTTTCAAAACGATTGCAAGACTTACCGTATATTACGTATGATGGGTAAGTAAAAATGAAATTTTGTCCCAATATCTGAACTGAAAGTTTCATTGTTTACATCCATAAAATATTTGCAGATTTTAGTGAGTTGCAGATTTAAGGGAGTCTACTGTATATATATATACAGTATAGGATCCGTTATCCAGAATGCTTGGGACCCAGGGCATTCTGGATAAGGGGTTTTTCCGTAATTCGGAACACTTTACCTTAAGGGGACTTATTCGAAGAGAAGCTACGTTGTCGATTCCCATGTTAGTCTATGGGAGAAAATAGATCGCTGTTCTTTCATTCAAATATCAAAATTTCAGAATTTTCTTTTTTTCAGCATATAAATTCGAAAGCTCTTCACACCATTATAAGCTTAAAATATTTTTAAAACAGTTTTAAGTATTTTTAAATTCATGTTAAAGTTTCAAAAAACCCCAAAAAGTGAGATGTGTTGTCTTTATTCGTTTATAACTTTGGATTGAAGAAAGATATACAAATTTAGAGCTTATGCATACAAAATTTCATTTGTTTTCTTTTACGTAATTAAGCAACTTTTCAATTTTATTCTAATTAAAACGTTGTAATTCTTAAATTAAAATTAGTTACATCAAAAATCCTTTACAAAACTGTCAAGCTGTCAGCATTATCAAATATATTAGTTTAGCTCCCGATGTAAGAGGATTCGCACCGGGGGGTGTAGGGTTGCTAAAAGTAGAAAGACGCCAGATTTTTGCAAAAGAATTCATTCTTGGCATAGTACTTTTGAATAGGTCATTCAAAGATATCCCCCTTTATTATTCACTTTATCTCTCTATCTCTCTTTTGACCGTGTGTCACGTGACTGCAATAAAGAGTCAAATTACACCCTCTCCTTTTGACCACAACCTTCTAATAATGTAAACTTTGGGAGACTTCTCATTCGAGGTGACGTGAAAGCAAGCGAACATTTTCTGTTTTGCTTCTTTGCTTTATTTCAAGAAACATTTGCTGAAGATTTTACTATGGTTCGCTATGGAAAAGGAGGACGCCTGTATTTATCAGCTAAAATATGCAAAAGAGGGCAATATTTATCTTATTGAAAAAACAGATAAGAATGAAATGACATTCTTTTATTAGCTTTATAAATATTATTTATAATTCTGTATTATACTATTGTTTTGTTTTTCTCATTATAAAAAAAGTATTTTTTTCCATATCTGTTAAAAAAATTTATGCATTTGCAATCTGTTTATTTTTGGATATATTATTCTAATAACTGTGTTGTTGATATTTTATTGTTTACATTTTTTAATTAATTTAATGTAGTTTAATACATAGCTTATCAGGAAGATAAATTTAAAAAAAAAATTTAATCACGAATTATGTTATTTGTTTCCATTGTTAATAAAATCAACTTCAGTGTCAGAATAACAATTTCGAGTATACAAAAAAAGAATTTAAAGGAAAAATATGAAAAACAAAATATTGATTTTTTTTAAAAAAATCTTTTATTAAAAACAGGGTTGGAAAAAAATCATGATTTTTTTTAAATAAAAAAATCGGATTTATTACATTTAAATCAGATTTTTTTTATTTAAATCGGATTTATTTGATTTTTTTAGAATCCTATATTTAATTACTGTGTTTTTATGTTTTTACAATACATGAAGCAGTTTTTTATAATAAATAACTAAAAAAGAATAAATAATATTTATAATTTATAAAAATAATATAAGAAATAATTATATAGTTAAGAAAACATTATATTCTAGTTACTGATTGGTACTAAGAATTAAACATCTAGTCTTTAATCTAAACCCATTCTATTATTTTGTAATTGAATTGTGCATACTAAATAACAAATAAGAAATAAATTTATATATGTTGTAAATGAATAGAAACTGGCAAAATTTAAAAAACAAATTAAATACAGTAGACTCCCTCAAATCCGCTGCCCTAATATCCACAATTCTCTAAAATCCGCACATAATTTACAGATGTAAACAATGAAGCTCTCAGGTCAGGTATAGGGACAAAATTTGACTTTTTTATTTTTATATCGATTCTATGTATATTTTAATCTGTAACTTTCATTAATATTGCTAAATTCATGCTTTTTCATAACGGAAGAATAAATTTATTTCTGAAAAAAAATTCAAGGTATTGCTAATATCAGTGGTGATCACAATCTTTTTACAAAATGCATTTATAGATTCATCAACCCTTTTTTTATTGTTGAGTTTGGTTAAACCTGAAATAAAACTTCTATATTTTATGATATTGATGTGAATTAGTAGTGCACCTTTATGGGGCAAATTCGTTGAATAATTTAGGAAAAAATGCATCTCATCTTTATAATAAATATTTATTTATACATTATTGATTATTTACTTCATCTTTGTTGCTTTCAATATTTTAATCATTTTTAATTATCTAAATTTTTATTATTATAGTTTATTAACTTACATAATTGTTTTAATGTATTATAATTATTATAAGCATATATAAGCATATATATTATAAGCATTCATTAACTTCAGTTGCATTATTAATTACAATCAAATTACTGTTTAAAAATGTAAACAAACCCATGACCAGAAATCCACAAAATTCTAAAATCCACACAACCTCTGGTCCCAAGCTGTGCGGATTTGAGGAAATCTACTGTATTCATTTAATGCACGCTATTTTATTAAGGGATAAAAATCACAATTAATTCTATATTTCTTAAGCAAATAGGAAAAAATCAGGGATTTAATTGTTTGAACACAAACACTAATTTAGAAGCTTTGTCTACTCCTAATTTATTATGAAGGCTTGAATGAACTACTCCAAAAGAAGAAAATTGTCTTTTTACTCCAGTAGATGAAGCCACGGTTGTTGTTATTTGGTAAATAAATTCAATTTCAATTTCGCTGATTCTCTCTTTACCTCCCATTACATAAAACGATTTCCGCCAATCATAATCTGTCATAATATCAGAAACTTTTTTCTCAAGCAATGGTAATTTTTGGAATGGGCCGTTTTTTGCTTGAAAATGTGCTACAGTGGTGAGAAAATTTAGACAATCTTCTTTAATGAATGCCAAATCTTCATTATTACTTACCCATCATACGTAGTATATAGGGAAAGTCTTGCAATCGTTTTGAAAATCGAAAAAAAATTTTTGACGGATTTACACGTTTTAGATAGTGGAGATTCCGAAAAACATATTTTTAGAAAAAAAAATTTGCCGTCCGTCTGTCTGTCTGTCTGTAAACGCTCTATCTCCCGAACAAATTGAGATAGAGACTTGAAATTTTGTATGTAGTTAGTATGTAAGAATGGGACGAACCATATTTAATATCAGCAACCTCAATTATCCGGAACTATTTTTTTCGGACTCTCGAAAAATTCGTTCTGATGAAAGGTATATAAAAATTTTTGAATTTTTTTGTTCTAAGGAATGGACGTAAAAGACAATAAAATAACACATATTTTGCATATAGAACGAAGTCGATCGGATTATGAGTTGCCGAGATATTTGTAATCATGTTTTCCACATTCTTCGATTTTTCATGACCCTGTATTTAATTCAATTTTCAATTCAGAGGTATATTTTAATTGGAAATGAGGCGCTTAATCCGATGCAGTTAATTGTTAGTTAATAGAATTATTATTTTTGGAGTTATAAGGATGTTTCTTTTACGCAGTTCGGTACTACTTGAGTAGTTTGGCGTTTTATATAATTTGTCGAAATGGGTACATCAGCAGTTCTTTAATATAGCATTACTATGTTTATTAACAATATTTAAATTTTGTTTATGAATTGCAATGCATTGTATAAATAGTTTTCACATGTTTTATTTTCATATACATATCCATGATGGGTAAGTATTACGGTGGCCCCCAACGACTAGTTTTCCTTACATTAAGTTTCATTTCATTTTGATTTAAAAGAAAGAACCTTAATAAAACTCCAGCAAAATGACAGCCATTAATAGTTTGTTCATATCTTGCTTTAAATTTTGTAATTCTATCGTTATCTAATACATTTTCTAACTTTTTACCCAAATTTTCCTTTGATATGTGCATTCATGTGAAATTACAAAAAATTGATTTAAATCAAATGATTTAAAAAAAAATCAGTTGATTTAAATCATGCCAACCCTGAATAAAAATCTTCAAATTTATTCATGGGAACGTTCAAATATTACACAAGCATATTTTTAGACATTTTGTATACCTCGCTTTCTCTTCTAAGGAAAAATAAGCAAATGCTACCCCCCCCCCCTTGCTTGCGTAATGTTTTATGACGTTTTAACATTAACACTGTTTGTCATTAAAAAAAAAAAAAAAAAAAAAAAAAAAAAAACATAGGGGATAAATTACATTATTAATCCAGCAAATTTTCATAAATAAACATATAAGGGTTGTGTTATCGAAGGAAAGCAATATCGGTTTAACATAAATATATGATATGAACTCTAAAATATTCAGATTTATTTAAAAGACTTTTTAAAAAATCAAATTAAAGATGTTAATTTTATTTAAAAACGGTATTGAATGATTTTATGTTTTTAAATGAAAATATGTCCAAACGAGTCTACTGTTTCTGGGAAGAGGCGATTACCTTCTGCAATATGCACACTTTGGCCTTTTTTCAGCAAACGAATCTTGAATTCATATGATTATATATATTTTTAAACAAAATTTATTTAATAGAACTAAGAAGACTCCTTTTAATAATTGTTGATTTAATTTCGGATATTTAGATGTATTAACTTTTTAACACTGACCAAAATTTCCTCAGAAAATATAAATAATATTACCCTCCCCTCGCACCCATTTATTTATATTTTTTTCTATTACAGATAAAAAAAAATATTGTAATCAATTTTTTTTTTCTACGGATTTACACGTTTTTGGGGTCAGAGATTCCAAAAGACATGCTTATGTAAAATGTGTGTCTGTCCGTGCGTCGCTATAATACTATCATAAAGTGTGAAGTTATGCATAGAATCAAACCAAATGTTTTGTGCATGTTTTTGGCTATGGCAAAGAAGTTCTCCTTCAATTTAGTAATATTTCGCCGGAATTGGGTGTTGCGATAGCGATGTCTGTGCCATTTTTAGCTCACAGGCTATCATAGCCTGAGAACTTATGTGCCCGCCCGTTCTGTATGTACGTGCGTAACGCGATAACCCATGATAAAAATATCCGATCCATATGAAATTTTGTATATAGGTACATCCTGACAAGGTGCTTCCCTGATTAGTTTTTGGAGTTCTTTCGATATGTATAAGAGAACGGGGGGCTCATGCTCCTCCCCTTAATAGATAAAAATGGGTTTTTCATGCTAAATTAAATTTTCGTTCAAAATTTAGATATAGGATCATTCTGATGAGGCGATTCCGAGACTGATATTAGGGGTTCATTGAATAAGTATAAAAAGGAGGAACGGGGGTTCTAATGCCCCTCCCCTTAATTTATATAAATGGGTTGTTCAAGTAGAATTGTCAGATTTCGTTCAAATCTCTGAATAGTTTTGGAAGTTTAATGGTTAAATATAAAAGAGGGAGATAACTCCCCTTAAATTATATAAATGCTAAATGGATTTTTATTAAGAATTATCCGATTTGCTCTGAATTTTGGATATAGATTTTTTTATATGATAAAGCATGTCCTTGATAGTTTAGGAGGTTCAATGATTAAGTATAAAAAAAGGGAAATGGAAGAGCTGTTTCCCCTTCTTATTTTTTTTTTTTTTTCAACGGAATTAACCCTTGAAAATATAAGGCTGTAATGTACAATTAGTATGCGTAGCCTGTGAGCTCAATGCCATCAGTTTAACTAGACAATATTCTTTTTATTATTATTGTGCCATCGAAAAAAAGCATGAAACTATGCATAGAATTGAGCTAAAATTTTCCCTGCGTGTTTATGGCTATGGCCAGCAGATCCTTCTTTAATTTAAAAATAATCCTCAGGAAAGGGGCGCTGCGATAGCGATTTTAGAGTAATTTTCCCAATTTTTCGTAGTTTTTTTTTTTTTTTTTTTTTTGTCTATTGGTGACTCGTGCAGCGACGGAAACTTGCATTCTACTAAGCCGGCTATTCACAAATAGTTGAAGGCAGGGGTGCAGATTATGTCCGATCCGGCGATCTAGGATCCGATCGGGGGAAACTTTAGCCATCTGGGGAAATTTTGCAGAAAAACACAGAATTTTAATAAAGAATTACATTTTTCTCTGAGATAATTTTTTTTCCTGACAAATAATTAGATCTATCTGCTTAGCGACTTTCACAAAATCAATCTAGGAATAATACGTATTGTGTATATTACTTGTGTATAAGTTGAGAAATTTTTAGAAAAAAAAAGTCTATATCTAAACGGATGTAGAATTCTAAAACATAAAATTTTGGGGAAATTTTCATAAGGATTGAGGGAAATGTGGAGAGTAAAAACATTTTCTGCACTCCTGGTTGAAGGCAACAGCAGAGTTTTTTTATAAGTTCTTTTTAAGAGGCGCTGAAAAAGATCTAAAGAAGGACGCCATGATTACATAAAACATAATATTAGTTTTTTTTTTTTTTTTTTTTTTTTTTTTTTTTTTTTAATTTAACAGGGGTGTTGATAAAGTCTGACCAAGGGCGCCATGTTTCCCAAAACACGATATTAGTTTTTTGAAAGTTATTTTTACAAGAGGCGCTAAAAAAAATCTGACTAAAGGCGCCACGATTCCATGAACTCGAATTTTTTTCTAAAGTTATTTTTTAAAAAGCCGCTTAAAAAAATCTGAACAAGGGCGCCATTATCACAAAAACACGATATTAGTTTTATATAGTTATTTTTACAAACGCGCTAAAAGAAAATCTGAACATGGGCGCCTCTGGCAATGGGACCAATACCAATTACAATGGAAATCTCTTCTTTTAAACTGGCATTCCAGTTCTTTTCTCCGTCGTTTGTATTTCCACAAAAAGTAGAATAAATATAAAACTACAACCTATGCACTAAATGTTTGACAGAAGATATGCTAAATACGTCATTACTTTTAATTTGCCAAATGAAAATATTTGAAATTTTATGCCTTTGAGAATGCACAACTTAAAATGCTTAAAAAAAAAAAAAAAAAAAAAAAGGTGACGAGGGGCGTACTGGGCATTTGCCTTGTTGCCCGGTGGGCCAGTACGACTCTGGTGAAAATCGTAATTAGCCAAAATAAATAAAGTACATGTTTTCTAGTTCATGTGTCCCAGGCTGTTTTTTCCCTCTCCTGCGCTGTCGCTTCCGGTAATTCGGTTCATATCGTCAAGTTTGACATAGTTTACTGAACGATTTTATGCTTTTACTGAAAAGTGGGAAAAAAAAAAACTTTTCGATTATGTAGTTTCTGAATAAGAACAAGCATTATTAATAATTCTGTAAAAATGATATACGTAATAAAATGACATGCATTATAATATTTTACTAATTTAAAGAAGTGCTATTTTTAAGCTACATATATACAATATAACGAACTTTTCAGTTTGTTGGTTTTGATTGGATTTCGAAATCTAATGATAAATATGTGAAAAATGGTAAAAGAAGAATATTACAAATATAGCTTTTTTGTAACCACTCTGAGAAGGTAAATGATAAATGTTAATGATTATACTAATTGTGTATGGATTTCTTGATATTTTTTTCTTTCCAATTTCAGTTTTTTTCTGATGCTAGTTTGAATTACTAATGCAATTTACATTCGTTATACAATTTTCTGAATAGGTAATTTTTTTAAACTCTATTAATAATTAATTGTGTAAAAGCAGTAAAAAATAAAATAATTTATTATAATATTATAATAGTTTACAATTTTAATAATTAAGATTTTAAAACTACACAAGTACAACATACTGGAGTTTTCACATAAATTTTGAAAAAAAAAAAAATTGATGAACAATTTATACAATTTCTAGATAATTAATTAGACGATCTGTCCATTTTTAACTCTTCAGGAACTTCATTTTTGCTATCGTTATTTGTTTGGCCTGTTTTTTTCCCTCTTCTTTTCCTATGCATTTAAAATGCCTTCAGGAATCAATATTTTGGTTTTGTGAGAACTGGTGAAATGGGAGATAACGTGCCAAAACTGTCATCCATGTACCAGTCAGCTGACTGTTTGATCACCCCGCTAAAAAGAGGGGAGATTTCCCAAAGTCGTAAATTATATCCGCCCACAAAGAGTTACCCAATTTGAGATGCAGGTGGCGCTTGCTGCAATTTTAACTTGTACCCCTGTAAATAAGTCGCCTTAAGTATAAGAAATGCACAAAATAATTTCATAAATAGTGAAATAAATAGGTAAATATGAATACTAATACATGTAAATACCTTAATTTTTTGATTAATTTACACAAAATAAAAAAATAACTATAATAAATGAAAAAAATATTTATATATGAAATTTAATTTTGAGATTTTGAAACAGAATCTTTTGATTGGGATTTAGCAAACATTTCTAAGATACTTTTTTCTTTATAACTCGCCTCTTACCCTAATTATCCTTGTATTTTGTACAGAGACATGATTTCCTGCTCGTGGAAGTAGCTCCTCTGTTGCATGCCTGAAATTAATTTATCGGTAAAAAATATTAACTTTTCATTTGATACCTTATTAACTGCTTCATTCTGCTGGTTGTCCTTCTCATCATCACTTTCATCATATATATTGTTTGTCATCATTTCATAAATCTCACTGTCAGCCATGTGAGCAATTTAGCTTCTGGACAATTAAAGCCTTTGGCATATGCCAACAGATCAGCAATAATTTGCTTCTCTTTTGAAAACCTGAAGCCTTCAAATTCGTCATTGAAAAATAATGCAGAGGGCCACATGACACATGGCAGCATCTTTGATTGTGAAGCTTCTCTGGAATTTTTTTATTCCAATTCCTTTGTTGCAGACTGTGAGCATTTTTTTAAAATCATTTTTGTAGTGAGTTTTTAAAGATCTCAGAATCCCTTGATCCAGTATGGTTGGATAAGTGATGTACAATTTGGAGGCAAAATCACTGCAAACTCATTATCCATTTCTAAGAATTCTGCTTCAAGATGGGCCTTTTTTTTCTTGATCTTTTGAAGAAATTTGCCATTTACTGCGATTTTTTGGTGAAAATTGCCGTTTTTCGCTATCTTTTGTAGACATTTGCCGTTTTTTGCGATTCTTTTGTCAAAATTTGCCGCTTTATCGCGATTTTATGGACTATATTTGATATTTTTTTGCAATCTCTTGGGGAAAATCTGCTTTCTTTGGTGATTTTGTGACGAAATTACCCATTTTCTCTCGAATCTTTTGACAAAATTTGCCAAAAATTAGTCGATATTTCTTGATTTTTAACGATTTTGCCATTTTTCAAGGATCTCTCGATGAAATCTGCCGTTTTTCGGGATTTTTTTGACAAAATTTGCTGTTATTTTTTCGTATCTTTTGAAGAAATTTGCCTTTAATTGCGATCTTTTGAAGAAAGTTAACGTTTTTCGCGATCTTTTGTTGAAATTTGCCGTTTTTCGCGAATCTTTTTACAAAATTTGCCGTTTTATCGTGATTTTTTGGACTATATTTGTTATTTTTTCGCGATTTTTGGGGGGAAATCAGTCTTTTTGGGGGATTTTGTGACAAAATTAACCATTTTCTCGCGAATCTTTTGACAAAAATTACCGAAAATTAGTCGTTATTTCGTGATTTTTAAAGAAATTTGCCATTTTTTCGAGATTTTTTGACGAAATTACGCGTCCCTTGGGACGCGTAATTTCGCTAAGAGCTATTTTTTGTATAATTTACGCGGTATAGCGCGTCCGCGGGTTCGCTGAAAAAAAGTTACTGATTTGCATTCCGGTTTTCGGAGCGTTCCGGATACCGGGACGCCGGATAAAGGATCCTATACTGTATTAAGTAATTTGTCATCCATTAATATTTTTTTAAACTATTAAGAGGTTTTATATTGCTGTGCTACTTTTGTTTTATGTAATAAATCTTAAAAAATATTTAAATCTAGTGATTATTTATAATCATTTATCTGATGAAACTCGTCTGTTACACATAAAAAAGTAATAAAAGTAAATTGAAAATTACACAATGAAAAAACTCTCTGCTATATCTTCTTAGGAAACTAGTTTTTTTTTCTTTTTCTTGCCTTTGGACATTTCAAGAAAGAGACAAAAAATGACATTCTTTATTTTAAGTAAGTGGCCTATAGCCATTTTATCTTTTTGTTGTAATCCCCCCTCCCTCTTTAAATACTCTTTAAAATTCTCAGATGATCATAAGACAGACAACAAAAAATATCTGCGCATTGCAACCTGCTTTCTAGTTGGTCAATGCAGAAGTAAGCCTACATGTTTTGTAAAATCTTTTGTATGAAACCAGGTAGAAAATTATAAACAAAAGGAAAACTGTAAAGCCTGGTTGTGTAAAAGGAAGCCCGACTTTATATTTTATATTATAAATTTCAAGCTGAAAGAAAAATCCTTCCCTAATTCATATCTTGCAGAAGAAGTGATTAGTAGTGTCAGTGTTTATACCTGGTTGAGAATGATCAAAAAAGCTTTTTATGGTAATTTTTCACTATGCAGACTAACATTAAAAAAAGTCCACATTAAAACTCTTTGTAAACTAGTTTAATATTATGCTATGGTAGAACAGTAACAATTAGATTGTGATGGAGGTATCACTGAATTATTTGAAATTGAACAGTATCCAGCTTTAAATATAATGTTGTATTAATTTACAATACAATTGTTTATTTGAATTTCTGACACACATAAACATTAAAGCTTTACTCATTTAGAGCCTCCACAGTTTGATTAATCATTATGAATAATCATAACCATTATAAACATGAATAAATAATTTCATTTTTATAAAACTTAGTTGTTTTTTCATTTATAATTTTGTTTTAAAAATTAATACTCTTTCACAAAATGTGTAATTATACTTATTTAGCTTAAGATTTTAAAAGTAAATTTAGAATATTTATTTTTAACTGGTTTTTAAATATAAAAAAAATTTTTCTTGAATTTTTTTTTTTTTGGGGGGGGGGGCGTAGGGAATTAAATGGTCAGTATATTTAGCAAAAAACTGATTTTTGATGGGATGTTTTTAACAACATTTTTCCATGTTATTTTTCCACCTATAGCATAGACATACCTGATCACAGTTTTTTGAAGAAAATGGAAATAGAATTCTTAAACTTGAATTCCAAACCATTTAAATGTGTGCATTTAAAAAATATATATTGAATTGTTGCAAAGACTGTCTTAAATGTTAGTTAAATCTGAATTTATCTCTGAATTATCAACTCTGTGCATCACTGCTTCTAAATGGAGATTACACATTCCTAATGGCTACATCAGCAGATCAAGAATTGATCTAGTTTCTCTTTAATGCTGGATTTGTCTTATTTCATTTCTTTGTTATTTTATGGCTTGCATTTATATGAAAGATTCAATTCCATTCAACACAAAATGATTCATCTATTTAAATAAACAAAAAGTTTACTTTCAGTTAATTACTGACTTCCGCTTTCATTTCATTCGTGTTACTGAAAATAAGGTTTTGTGTAGCTTTCAGATATCCTAAACAATTCACTTGTTGTGAATGAAAAATATAATTAGATTGCACTGTAAAACTGTTTGTTTTTGTGAAAATTTCTGTGCTTCCATATTACACGGTCCATGTCCTATTCATTGTGCACATAATGCTATAAAAAAATGGGTGCTTTCTGGTTAGATGATTGCCAGTGTTATATAATATATACATTTATATATATGTATAGATATATATATACAGTGCTCAGCAAAAGTTTAGACAATAATCGATAACGCTTCTATATTCAGAAGTATGTAACGAATTTTTGTAATTCATCTGCCATACATTACTTGTTACTTATCCTTTATCCACAAACAATAAATTTTAAATTTTACCCTTTTCATAATATATAATGACAAAAAAATGAAATTAACATGGCGAAAAAAGTATAGACAATCTGTATATTTACAGAAAAATAACTACAAAGTAAAATCGAGCGGCACACACATTGTCTGCAATTAGTGCAAGAATGTGACTTTCCATCAAAGAAACTAAATGCTGCATCAATTAGGGGTCTATTTTGTACCAAACACGTTAAACAGCTGTTCGAAGCTCATTAACTGGAAAGTATAGCAAAAATTTGCATAAACCTTACTTGATATGGTGTCAGAAAGGTTTTCGATTGGGTCCAGATCAGGGCTACACGCTGGCCAGTTAAGATCAGTAGCATTTTCAGAGTTAAACGAAGTTTTTGTTTAGTATGCAACATGAATCGATGCATTATCTTGATAAAATCCACACTTTGGACCAGCTAAAAGTTCCCCAAATGACTAAAAATTGTTTTCCATCGTATGTGTGGAGTCTTGTGTTGCTTAGCAACCATTGAATATCTCCAGAGATACTCGAGCATCAAAGCAAAGTGAGGACCAAATCATTTAAAAGTCAGCTTCTTGTTGTTGACTTAAGAAAGTCCCAGCTCTTTACTCAAATCGTGCCAATATTGTGCCCACCCGTTTGGACCATCCAAATTCCACTTTTTTTTTGTTACTGAATATCATAGTGTAACATTTGGGTCCATATGACATATGTTTGCAAGTCCATTGCATTCTCGCCAATTTGTAGTGAGATTTCAAAGCTGGTTGTTTTATAATTTTCATGTAAATTGATTTACCTCTTTCTTTGATTCATTTACGAATAATATCCATCAACACAGAAAGTCCTAACTTACTTTTAATGTGAATAACAATTGTCATTTGTGTAAATACTAGTTTATGGATCCTTTTGTCATCTCATTTTCTGATCACACAAGGACTTCCAGATTTACGTTTTGTTTTGAAGGAGTCACCCTTAGACTATACTTCATAGACAGACCTATTTGAATGATTCAATGCAGCTGAAATTTTTGCAACAGTCTTCCTTTTCATTTCAGCTTCCCGACTTTAATTACCTCATCTAACTGAATATTTTTAGCTTGCGGCATCATCACTAACTGATGCTATATCGAGGTATACTTAAATACTTCAGACATATGATATCATAACTTTGAAATATGCATTTTACTATAAACAGTTGGCAAAAAAATAAAAAAAAAGTGTCTAAACTTTTGCAGTATGCAAATTTTACTTTTTTCTGTTAAATTAAATATTATATTATAATCATTATTTTCATCCTAAAATCTTTAAAATATATTTAAAAATAAGCCATTTGTAAAACTCAAGAGTTTGTATTTTTTATTTTAAGGTTAAATAACACCAATAACACAACTCTTAACTTTTGCTGAGCACTGTAAATACATGTAGGTGTACATTTCTAAAATCCGCACATAATTTGTGGATGTAAACAATGAAATATTCAGTTCAGATAAAGGGACAAAATTTGGCTTTTATAGTTTTATATGAATTCCATGTATATTTTAATTTGTAATTTTTATTAATATAACTGAATTCATGGTTTATTATGAAGAAAGAATAAATTTATTTGTGAAAAAATTCGAGATATTGTTGATACGTTGGTAATCACAATCTCATTACCGAATATATTTATGTAATAATCAAGCATTTTGGTTATTAAGTCTGGCTAAATTTAAGATAAAACTTCCCTACTTTATAATTTTGATGTGACTTAGTAATGCACCTATATGAGGCAATAGAGTAAGGAATAATTTAGAAAAAATACATTTCATTTTTATAATGAATATTTAATCATACATAATTGATTATTAACTTGACCTTTGCTTTTAATATTTTGATCATTTAAAAAATTATCTAAATTTTTATTAGTTTAGTTTATTACATATTTTAATAATTTATTACATTTAAACATTTATTGTAAACATTTATTGTATTTTAAACATTTATTGTAGTTTCGGTTAATTGCATTCAAATTATTGTTAAATTATGTATATATAGCAATGATCAGAAGTCAGCAAAATTTCTGAAATCCCCACATCTGGTCCCAAGCTGTACAGATTTGAGGGAATCAACTGCATATATATATCTGTGTGTAAATATACATGTATATGTATTAATATTCACATATGTATACAGTAGACTCCTTCAAATCCGCACAGTTTGGGACCAGAGGTTGTGCGAATTTTGGAATTTTGTGGATTTCTGGTCGTTGCTTGGTTTACATTTTCTAAACAGTAATTTGAGTGCAATTAATAGTGCAATCGGAACTGTAATGAATGTTTACAAAATAATTAAATATTAAAATAAGTAATAAACTAAAATAATAAAAATTTAGATAATTTTTTAAATGATTAAAGTACTATTAGCAAAGGTCAAGTTAATAATCAATAGTGCATGATTAAATATTCATTAAAAATATTAAATGTATTTTTCCAAAATTATTCAACAAAACTTGCCTCTTAAAAGTGCATTACTAATTCACATCAAAATCATAAAGAAGGATTTTTTTTTTCTAGTTTAGCCTGGTTTAATAACCGAAAAATCTTGGTTATTGCATAAATATACTAGGCAAAAAAATTCTGATTACCAGTGATATCAGCAAAATCTTGAATTTTTTCCAAAAAAAAATTTATTCTTCCTTCATGAAAAAAACACGAATAGAGTATTATTAAGAAAATTACAAATTAAAAAATATATGGAATCAATACAAAACTAAAAAAATGAAATTTTGTCCCAATATCTGAACTGAAAGCTTCATTGTTTACATCCATAAAATATGTGCGGATTTTAGAGAGTTTTGGATTTCTGGTTTGTGGATTTGAGGGAGTCTACTGTATATATTTGATGTATGCGTCTGTTTTACGACATACATTCTTTATAAATGTGTCATCATTTTCTCACTGATTTATGTTTTATATATGGTTTAATTGAATTATTATTGGTTAATTTAATAAAATTATCATACTTTTTCACTATAGGGACCTTGGTATTTTTTGAAAGATGTTCGTGAAAATCGGCTTCAGAAATTTTGATTTGTTGCCAAATTATAAAACAGTCAGCTAAACATTGTATTTAAATATTGTATATATATTTATATATGTATATTATTGTTTTTATATACAGTAGACCCTTAAATCCATATAGCTTGGAACCAGAAGTTGTACTGAGTTTTGTGGATCACTATTTTGTTTATATTTTTTGGTACTACTTGACTACCTCGTTGACAAAAATGCTACTGCCAATCCATAACATTAAATGTGAATAATGGATGATCATTCTTGACATTTAAAATAAGACACATTATGCTTGTTACACCATTAAGTATTTTTTAATTCCATTTTTTATTTTCATTTTTACTAATGTTTTACTAATTTATTTGTTCTTCCTTTATTTAAAAGAAAAAGTTATGCCAATTCGTATAATTTGGTAAAATTGATTTATTTGATAATCAAGTAGTGCTCATTTTTTTAGCTGTAATTTGAAATATAATAATTCATTCAAAATTATAATGAATGCTTATGGTAAGGTAAAATAATTAAATAAAATCACAAAGTAATGAATTAAACTGATAAACATTAAGAAAATTATAGATTTTTTAATATTAAAAATGAAAGTCTAATAAAAACATTAATAATGCATACCAATCATGAAAGGAATATGTCTTAAGAATTATTCCACGAAACTTGCCTCATAAAAAGTATACTAATAATTTACATCAAATTCTTAAAGTATGTAACAAAGTTATATTTCATGTTTTTCCATATTTAATACTCAAAAACGGGTACTTTTTGGTTAACTGGGTGCCAGTATTATATATATGTATATGTATTATATATACATATATGTACATACCTCTACAGATTTATGTAGAGATATACACATATATACATGTACGCAAATATATATATAATGCATATATATAAATATATGTATATGTATATAACTCAGCTAACCAAAAAGATTTTAAAATTTAAACAAGATTAATACATAAATCTGTTTCGTAAAAAGATTGTGATTGCCACTAACTCTATTTAAATTTGTTTCAGAAATAAATTGATATTTCTTATCTATATTCCTTTCTTAAAGGACTGTTTCAATCTTATTAACCAGAATTCTGTATTAAAATGTGTACACAATGAAATAAAAATTTAAAAAATCTAGAATATTTGACCTCACCATCTTAAAAGTGAGTTCCATTGTTTACAGCTGAAAGAATGTGCAGGTTTTAGGCATTCACAGATTTTAGAGCGCTTATTTAACTCTGTATATCTATATATAAGAATAAATAGATAAATGGCTCTTTATATTAAATAAACTATTTAGCAAAAACAATAAGTTGCTGTCCAACTTACGCTTTATTCTAAATGTACAACTTGATGAAAAAAATTAAAATCCAAAAAACAAAATAATATACTCGATGCGTCATTTTCTCTTTAAAACCATCCTCAGGAGTTAATTTTCTAAAATGCAGGTCAAAAAAATATTATTTATTTCAAAGACATAATTCACAATGAAAGATGTAACAGAAATTTCATTAAAAAAAAACCCATTTAAAATAAGCTCAATGTTGCCCTGTCTTAACCAAAAATGAACTAAAATTACTGGAAATATGCATATTTGCAAGGATTGTCTTTTATAGTATGTAAAGAATAGTATATCTAAAATTTGAATGAAATCTGATAATTCTTCATGAAAAGCCCATTTACCCAAATTAAAGGAGGAGATTAGCCTAAACTTCTCCCGCCCTCTTTTTCCTTTTCAATGAGCTTCCAAATCTAATCAGGAAAGCGTCTTATTAGAATAAGCGTATATCCAAAATTTGATTTTAATTAGGTATATCTATAAAGAACAATCGATTTTCCGCATACATACAGAACCTGTGAGGACATTAGCTCTCAGCTTTTGATAGTCTGGTGAGCTAAAACCATGTAAAATAATATTGGCTTAGGATAAACTAGATCAACCTAGAATAAACTAGAAATTTGACGCCGAGGTGGTCTTTGGTTTGAATAAAATCACACCAAATTTAATTGACCTATGGTAAGCTAGTCCAGATCAATGAATAGCAAGTTAAACTGGTTTATCCTATGAGTGTTAGGACAAAATAGTTTGGCTAAGTAAAAACTAATTTATCCTATGGGCATTGGAATAGGCTAGTTAGGATATTATATATATAAAACGCCTCCGTGTACGACGATTCCGGGGTCAACCCATCCACGAGAAAAAGAAACTTATTGCAATTGCGTCCACGTTAGGCTTAACTATTCCGAGCCGTTCACAAATATTTTAATTGTTCAACTTATGAAAATATACATGCAAAAGATTTATTCATTACGCATTTTCTTTAAAACCTACAAAAACTATTTAATTATAATGTTTAAGTTCTAAATAAAACAACCAGCAATTACGAAAAAGAACAAACAATGTAAACAAGTTAATACTGTTGCCATTTAAGAATGACAAATTCCGTGAATGAATCTTTAGAATGACTCCATTGTAATATCACGACTCAGGAATGATTGGGTGCGTTCGGGAGCTATGCGTGCTGAGCGCGCGTGTTCAGGAGACAGTTACATGGAGTGAATATTACAGCGGATTTAGTACTCGGAAGCAAAAATCCCTGAGCTCGCGCGCGCAGCACGTGTGTCTCACGAACACGCGCTGTTTACTCTTTGTTATTTTCATTTGTTTCCGATCTTATAGAGTGTTTTTGTTAAGTATTAGCTAAAAAATAGTCCAAAATAGGAAATTTTTTTATACATTTTAGCTATTTTTATTATTTTCTCTCAGTATTTTTATATATTTTTTGTCTGTAGTTTCACAATATAATCTTTTATAATTGATTTTTTGCGTTACTTTATTCTTTTAAAATTTATGTATTTACGATTTGTTCATTACAATCCCCCCCCCATCCACCAGACAGTTTTGTTATAGTTTTAAATGCAAATTTCTGTTAAAATTTCCTTTTTTATAAAGATTTTTTTCCGCGTGTTTAATCGCTGTATTTTTTAAAAATTGTTTAAGCCTACAGTGGCTGATTGACCACAGTTGTAATTTTTTTATCATCCTTTTAAAAATGCAAACACGTCATTTTGACGGGCTATCTTCTAGTTATATTAATAATGGGTTTAGCCAGTAACATATATATTTCTTAATTTTATTGATAAAGGCATTATGAAACTGCATTGAAGAAACAGCAATCAACTATTTTTTTAGTTGCACAAATTTTCTCTATCAACTGTATGTTGCATTTTACTGGCTAGAAAATCAAAATTTCTATTTAATAGATGTATGCAAAATGTTAAAAAATTGTGAATTTCGCAATAACTTATTAATCAGTTCAGTAGTTGTTACTTCAAAAAGAGTTTTGAAAGTTCTAATCTCAAATCCACCAATTTTAAGAGTTTTAGTGCATCACATCTCAAAATTGGTTGGATCTAAAATGATATTGATATCTAAAGAGGAATATCTTCCCCTCCTAGAGATATCTCACAATGTCAATGCCAGACAACCCCCCTTTCCCCCTTAAAGTGAAAATATTGTATATGTAAAAGTCCCCTATCTCATAAACTACTGATAAAGAAGTAGGTGAACACGGCAAACAAAGAAACAAACAGGCAGACAGACAAACAAATAGACAAACCGATAATGTTGTGTATCTACAGCCCCCTACCTCATAAACACCGGAGAAATATTTAGGTGGAACAGAGTCAGCATTTCGACATATGTATCTACACTCAAGTCAAGTCCATATGTCTTAGAATATACAGGGTGTATCTAAACTACTGGCCATTACTTTAAGGGGTGATAGTACAAATCAAGACAAATAATATTAAATGTGAAACTAAAGGTCCCAAACGTCTTCCGAAGGAGATAAGAGCCATCAAAGTTTAGGCTCCAAAATTGGAAATGATTATAAAAAACGAAAAAATTGGTCGATTCATTTGCGGTTTTCACAAAAACTATTCTTTATGTCAGTATTGTCTTGAAAATAAATTATAAAGATAAATTTAAAAAAATGCCGATAGAGGGCGCTTTAGACTTTGGAGTAACGAACAACTATTTTTACCGTTATTTTCTGCATCTCATTAATTTTTTTAGAAGTTTAGACATAAACTTAAATTTGGAACTCAAAATCTCTGGTTAAGTAGCGCAAACAGGGCTGTGTTTAATGGAAGTGGGTAGGTTCAAATTTCAAATGATTATAAAAAACAAAAAAATTAGTCAATTGATTTGCGGTTTTCACTAATATTATTCTTTATGTCAGTATTGTCTTGAAAATAATTTATACAAATACATTTCAAAAATGTCGATAGAGGGCGCTTTAGACTTTGGAGTAACGTACAACTATTTTTTACCGTTATTTTTTGCATCGCAATAATATTTTTTTAGAAGCTTAGACATAAACTTAAATTTTGTACTGAAAATCTAAATTATTGAGAGTGGTTAAGCAGCTCAAATTGAACTGTGTTCAATGAGGGTGGGGAGGTTCAAATTTCAAATGATTATAAAAAACGGATAAATTGGTCGATTCGTTTGCGGTTTTCTCTAAAACCATTCTTTATGTCACTATTTCCTTGAAAATAAATTTTAAAGATAAATTTCAAAAAATTCCGTTAGAGGGCGCCTTGAACTTTAGAGTATCCAACAATTATTTTTAACCGTTATTTTTTAAAATCTAAATAAATGTTTTAAAAGCTTAGATTTAAATTTTGAGTTTAAAATCTGAATCATTGTGAGTAATTAAGTAGCTAAAAATTGAACTGTGTTCGTAGGGTGGGCAGGATAACATTTCAACTCCTGAACACAGTTCAGTTTACGCTTCTTAACCCTTCCCAACGATTCAGAATTTGAGCTCAAAATTTAAGTCTAAGCCTTTGCAAACATTTAATTAGATACAAAAAATAACAGTTAAAAATTACTGTTGGTTAATCTAAAGTTTAAGGCGCCTTCTAACGGAATTTTTGAAATTTATCTTTAAAATTTATTTTCAAGGAAATACTGACATAAAGAACTGTTTTAAAGAAAACCGCAAACTAATCGACGAATTTTTCCGTTTTGTATAATCATTTGAAATTTGAACCTTCCCACCCCCATTGAACACAGTTCATTTAGCGCTACTTAACCGATTTCAACGACTCAGATTTTCAACACAAAATTTAAGTTTATGTCTAAGCTTCAAAAAAATTTAATGAGATGCAAAAAATAATGGTAAAAAATAGTTGTACGTTACTCCAAAGTCTAAAGCGCCCTCTATCGACAATTTTTTAAATGTATTTGTATAATTTATTCTTAAGACAATACTAACATAAAGAATAATTTTAGTGAAAACCGCAAATCAATTGACCAATTTTTCCGTTTTTTATAATCATTTGAAATTTGAACCTACCCACTCCCTTTGAGCACAGTTCCAATTTGCGCTACTTAACTACAGATTTTGGGCTCAAAATTTAAGTTTATGTCTAAACTTCTGAAAAAATTTAATGAGATGTGTCATTCACTAAATTATTAGAATTTTTCCATATATGATAAGCTTCCCAAAAGTCTTATGACTTAGACTTTTGGGAAGCTTATCATATATAGAAAAATTCTAATAATTTAGTGAATGACATGTCCAGTACTCCAAGATTTTCTGATGTCTGGTTTCCATTTCTGTAACTTCACTCCCATTCCTCCCCTCCTGTTCTCTCTGATTTGGACTCGTTCCAGTAAGATGTGACGTATGATTGGTCTCCTCTGGGTGCGCGTGCCTGCTTATTTTTACTGTCGCTTTGCGACGTTTCCTAATCAGTTCGCCTAAGGGCAAGCTCAGTTACATGACTTATTTTACTTTGCGATGTGACATTCTTTTATATTTTACACTTTTAGCACTGATGATGGGACTTAAGAAGTCCCGAAACATGTATGCTTTTAACTTTTAACATCTTTTGTTTTATGGTATTTGTGCTTTTGAACGTTGTTTATTTATTTAGTTACATATAAGCACAAAGTACAATCCTCCCCCCTTCTTATGTTCTAAAATAACTTAAGTTTTTATAACTGCGACAGCGACTGTTATCTAATGTCAACTGTCCGCTACAAACATATTAAAAATATGTAATTATGCTTATGTATGAAAAACAAAGAAAAACTAAAAATTGAGCACTAGCAATTTGGCGAATCTAATCTCTTGTTTACTCGCCAAATGAAGAATTTAGTCGCAATTTGGCGCAATGGCGAGCGACAGCTAGAACTCTGGTTGTTTGTAAATTATCTCCAAAAAAGTGTGTCGGAAATTGATTCATAATCAATAATTTAATACTGTCCAATTTTGCCATCCATTGGCATTATTGATGGTTTTGATTGCAGATGCTAAATTCAATCCATTTTTCTTGAAATTTTTTAACCATAATAACTTCAAGATGATTTTGATGGTCCAAGATTCCTAGCTTAAATATTAACACCTCAAATAGGGGGTCTGTAGGCTAACCACGGAAGTTTTATATTGAAGAAGAGTACTTGTGTTCGAACACATTTATATTTAAGGAAGTTTTGTTGAAGCATTACCTGAGAATCATATAGTTGCATGACTCTCAAAAGTTAAAAAACCGCGTTACCTGCTGCTTCCCCCCCCCCACCTGTCCCAAATAACAGCTTAGTAATTCTCTCAGATAATTGGTCTTTTGATCCGAAACTTGCCACCAGAGGGCAGCATGAGGCAATTCTTTTTGTTGTTACATTGGAACAGACTCGCAACTATCAGTTACTCAATTGCTGGGGTAGCAGTTAGTAGAAAAGTGTGTGATGGATTAAAAATCCATTATTATTATTACAGAGGGATAATTATTATTTAAAAACTGCTTCGAACTGAAAGCAATATATATTTCAAAGTATTTTTTTTATTTAGGTGTTTTGTAAATAGTGTCTAGAATATCCATCTATTTTTTTTTTATGTTGTCCAGTGTTTCAAGTATTATGTGCAGCATATTATTCCACTGTTTTTTCATCTAATAAATGTTTTTTGTTCATCCTAAGAAGAATATATTCCTATCAATATATTCATCAAAACAGAAAGGTGAAGTTTTTAACTTATTTACAGTAGATTCTCTCAAATCCGCACATAATTTTCGGATGTAAACAATTCTCTTCAAATATAGGGAGAAAATTTGAATTTTTTACTTTTGTAAATAGTGTCTAGAATATCCATCTATTTTTTTTTTATGTTGTCCAGTGTTTCAAGTATTATGTGCAGCATATTATTCCACTGTTTTTTCATCTAATAAATGTTTTTTGTTCATCCTAAGAAGAATATATTCCTATCAATATATTCATCAAAACAGAAAGGTGAAGTTTTTAACTTATTTACAGTAGATTCTCTCAAATCCGCACATAATTTTCGGATGTAAACAATTCTCTTCAAATATAGGGAGAAAATTTGAATTTTTTACTTTTATATAAATTCCATATTTTAATTTTTAATTTCCATTAATATTACTCAATTCGTGTTATTTCATGAAGGAAAAATAAATTTATTTCTGAAAAAAATACAACATGTGATGTATCATGTGAATCAAGCTTTTTTGACTATTAAGTCAGACCTGAAATACAACTTCTTTATTTTATGATTTTTATGTGAATTAGTAATAAAACTTTATGAGGTAAGTTTCATTGAAAAATTTAGGAAAAATACTTTTCATATTTATCATAAATTATTGATTATTAACTTATAATTAGTAGCTTATATATATATAGGGTACTACTCCGTTATCCCGTCCACCAATTAGCTAAATTATACAAATCGCCAAACTCATAGCCAAATTAAATATATTGGTATAATTTTCGTTTTAAATAACGAAAAAACAAATAATTAGTAGAATATTAATAAAAATACAAATAAAAAATCGAAATAAAAATCATTTAATTGCGTTTTAAATATGTGTATCGTATTTAATGTCATTGAATGCGACATTCAAGATCATCCATAATTGGCATTTAATCTTATAGTTTGGCGATGCATTTTTGGTCGACGGGATAACCTAGTAGTACCAGTGGCGCAGCCAGGAAAACTTTTTTTTTTTGGGGGGGGGGGGTTCAAAATCAAAAATTTTAGCCTTTTTTTCAAAAATGTCCTTCATTTTAAATATATTATTAATTATATTTAATTATATTGTTAATATTAATTAATAATAATTAATTAATGAAATTAGCTTAAAATTAATTAACATTTTTTTCCAAAATGTATCAAACAAGAAAAAAAAAGAATGAAAATTAAAATAAGAAAAGTAATAAGAATGAAAAATATTTCATGTTTTAGTACAAAAACATTTATTTTAATTTTATTTCAGATTTTCTTGGGTTTTTTTGCAAGATTATCTAAAACATCTTCTGATATTTGCATATCTTTATGGATGTACATTAGCGCTAGGCCATTTAATCTGTCTTCTGATACAGAATTTCTCAAGTACGATTTCAAAATCTTTAATGTTGAGACAGAGCTTTCATTACTGCATGTGGTAACTGGCAATGTAGCCATTATAGTTACCGTAATTTTCTGCGTACAACCTGCGGATCAAACAATTCATTTTCGACCCAGAAATTTGATTTTGTTATTGAAGGTAAAAATTTACGACGATCTAAAAAATTATATTCTATTTAATAAAATTTCTGGGTCAAAAAATGATTGTTTGATCCGCGGATTATACGCAGGAAATTACGGTAATAGAATATGTATACTCGGAAAGAGCGTTTTATTGCATATACAAAGAGTATCTATAGCATTCCGGGGGTTGTTCCGAATAGGATGCTAAAAATTGGTGCCACAAAATTACTTCCACTGTGACATTATCTTGAAAATCATAAAATTCTGTCAATATTTTTATTTTTTCAACGTCTTCCATCTTATTTGAATGTCTGTTTAAGAACTTAAAAACTGAAGAATTTTACACTCTAAAAAGGAATGTCTGTTTTGAATGGAAGAAATGCATCATAAAATTAAGAAAATAAATAATTCTTACCTGTTTTCCAGATCCAAAATATAATCCAAAATCATGGCCAGTACAGTCTATTTTTAAATTAGTTTTTTCACCCAAAGAATTATTATTTAATCCTAAATCAGCAGTAATAGGTTGAGTAGAATTAAACGTTGTTTTCACTGCAATCCAGATCCTTTTCACTTGAACATTGAGGAGTTTTTACTTTATTTATATCCTTATTCTCTATTTTAGAGTTTTTCTTCTCAAAATACGATATACCGTAATTTCCGGCGTATAATCCGCGGATCAAACAATTCTTTTTCGACCCAGTAAATTCTGAAAATAAAATTTAACTATTTAGATTGCGGTAAATATTTGGCACCAATTACTAAATGAAATTTCTGGGTCGAAAAAGAATTGTTTGATCCGTGGATTATACGCCGGAAATTACGGTAATATCATTTTGAATCCTTTTTTGCCAGGTTTCGAAGTGGACATTGTGGTAGCAGATCCAAAACCAAAATATTTCTTTTTTCTTTTCCACTATACTTAAAAAAAAGCACACAAACACAAACCCAGACAATTATGAAACTAGAAAAAAAGAGAGAGAGAGAAGTGAAACACAGATTTCTGAATAGATGCAAAAGAAGGGAGCTAAACTTATTTCATTGTAACTTCTCATTCTTGGTAGTGACAGCTGACAGATTGACAATTAAAGGGTGGATTTATTTTATTCCTCCAGTTTCGGCCAGCATATCTTCTATGAAATGGGTTCTTATGTAAAAGGGTTTTTTTTAAGTGTCAATTCGTACTGTGTTAATACAAAGTTGAATTGGCTTGCTCTGCTGGGTCAATGGAAAAACCATTAAAAAGACAGGATTCCGCTTATTTCTTCTTTCCGACGTCAACAGAAGATAGGAGGTCCTAAAGCCGACAAAAGAGATATCCAGCTTTGGGAGGTCCACATCTGTAATGAGGGGGGTTGTAACATCATCGATCTCTGTGCGAGTGACATTACTTAGTATGCTAAATGCTACTTAGCTATAACGTGCTTATTATTTTAAATGAGTTTTACAACTTTAGCATTTTAGGCATATGGTCATCTTCAGTTACCAAAACAAAAGAATGTGAAGAAACTTGTTTCTCGTAAAGACACTTCAGTCACCCCTACACTTGTGAAATACCCTTCATTCTCAGAAATGGGGAGGGAAAAGGGGACTTAAAATACAGATTTCGGCCGAAAGTATCGGATAATTTGTTTGAATCGGTGGTATCGTCTTTGAAAAGAAAGGGGGAAATCGAATGAATGACGGGAAAAAAATTTGAACCTGAGTTGGTGTTGGGTTGGGGTTAAGATTTAATCCCATCCCCTTGTTTGGACCATTGGGAGGGAAGAAATGACTTAAACTACAGATTTTGGCTTATCCAATGCTGCCGAACCGATAATCTGTTTGAAAGTGTTGTTTTTTCCTGGAGAGACGGAAAGAAAAAAAATTAAATAAATGACTGGGAAAAAAATCCTGAGGGGGGGGGGGTTAACCCCAAACCCCCCTCCCTTGGCTGCGCCACTGTAGTGTATGTGATAATACTTATGATTTAGTCGCTGCATGTAAAGATTTACTGTGAAAAAAAATGGAATAATGAATTGTAAGAATTAAACTGTCAAATATATTTTTTTATTCCTGAGATTCGATGTTTAAAATTGTCTTATATCTTATTATTTTAAGATTTAAAAAAAAGTGAAAAATTATGAAAGAAGTGCCGCTTAGAAACGAATAATCCTGTTTTGTTTTCTCCCATTGGGTTAACATTCGTGTTCATGTTCCTTCACGTGGTTAGTATAGACTCTTATGCGAAAATATTTATTAATTTTTTTTTATTATTTAATTTGTCTTTTCTACTGTAGACAGGCTATTATCGTTAGTTTAAATGTATCTTGCTTATATAGTAAAACCACTTTAACGGACAGTCCCAAATATCCAACACGTCCATTTACTGAACGCTTTTCCGGTCTCTAACATCTATAAGCTCCTACATTTTTAATTGTCAATACCGAATACCTCCAAATAGCGGACATATTGACCGCTCCTAAAGTGTCTGTTATTGAGAGGTTCTACTGTATATGAATACAGTGAAACTTCTGTATAGCGTACACCTCTTTTCAGCGGTCGCTTTTTATCTCCAATATCTATATGATTGTACATCTTTATCGGTCAATAGCGGACTCTCCGAAAAGCCGACATATTCAACACTCCGAAGTGTCGGCTATTCAGAGATTTTACTTCATATCTTTTGATGATACTGTAATGTTCCATAATGGACACTCCTGAGTAGCGGACAAATCTGTTTAGTGACAGCTTTTCCAATTTCCAACATCTACATATTTGTACATTTTTATCTGTCAATAAGTAACACCTCCAAATAGCGGACAGATTCGCCGCTCCTAAGGTATGCGCTATTTAGAGGTGTTACTGTACATGATCTATATATGTATCTTGATGATATTAATTAAATAAATTCTTAGAATTTAATCATAATATTAAAAATACTATATCAAAGTTAAAAATATTTTTGTGAAATATAAAACATCATTAGGCCTTTTTAATGTTTTATTGCAAATTTTTCATTGTTTAGATTTTAATGTGATACTATCTATACAGCATTATACATATATAAAATAAGGACCAGATGAAAATTTATTACAAAAAACAAATATAAAAAAAAGCTTACACAAAAAATTAAGTAATAATTTTCAAAATCATGACTTGTACTACTTGACAGAAAGTGTTCCTATTTAAAGTATACCTACTGTATTAGTATATGTTGAACAGCACTTCTTCTCATTGTATTCCTATCTACTGTTCGTTAATGGATTAAGCAGTCACGCCCAATCCATGTTCGACGATTAGCACATCACAAAAGAGAGGGGAGAAAACAGACAAGGCCGTCTGTCGGCCGTTATGGGACTCAGCTTCTTCTGGCGTTTTTGGGCGGATTGGGATACAAAGGGTTAACATATTTTTCAGGTTAAGTGGCTATTTCAGTCAAATGAAAAGACCCGTTCGATAATTCTAATCCAAAAGAAGAAATTTATAAGATATCTTGGTTGCATTTCAATATTTTTAAATTATTATTATTATTTGCATTTAATAGCTGAATATTGATCTAAATGCAGGCCATATTTTACTTTTTCGATTTAAGTTACAGATATATTTTATGAGGGTGCTTTTGCTTTTGAAACTGGTTCCGAAAACGAAAGCATCTTCACAAAAAATATCTGTACACAAAATCAAAAAATTAAAAAGCGACCTGTATACAGATCAATCTCAGCTACCCATTGAAAAAAAAACCATTAAAAAATGTTAAAATGTAACCGAGATATCTTTATAAATTTCTTCCATAGGTGAATGTGTCTTCATTATAGTGAAGTAGCCTCTTAAGACAGGATTCCGCTATAGGCATTGTCTTTTTCACACGTTTTACTATATTTTAATTTAGCTACATTTAATAATCCTAGACGTGTAATATTCTTTATAAAAATCAAATTTAATGTTTAGTTGTAAAATAATAATTCAAATGTATGTGCATTTTTGTAAAGATTTTTGGCTAGGACAATTTTTACTGATCTTTGAATTAGTCAGGCATGCCGATAGAAGGATTTTCATTCGGGAAGAGTCGAAATCGGGACTAGATTAATGCCCATGAAGACTAGAAAGAATGATACCAGTCTCGGCTCGATACGGAAAAAATAAGTTAGATACGGTCCTGTCCTTCAAAATAAAGGCTCGACTCAGAAAGTATAACTAGATCCGGGCCGAAATTTCAGAAAAAAGTATGTTCCAGGCCAAGCCTAAAGGCGCCCATATGTGTGTAGGGGTAAATTTTTTTTCAATATGAATCGGTTGTAAGGTTTGAAATTTAAAATTTTTCAGTGTAAAGAACAAAGCATTGTAAAACCTGCCTAGACTAGATCAGAAGGCGCCGGAAGAAATGTCCATTTTTGACAGATTCAGAGCTTAGCAGGTATTAGTTGTTGGGAACACATTTTCTCATAATTATGATTTATTTTCTTTATAACATTTTATTGCATAATGAAAGATTTTGTTAAAAACAGTATCCGTATTCACGGGTGTAGTAGTAAAAATAATTTGGCATGAACAAAATGCTCATCTATTAGAGACAGATTTAACCATAAGATGTAAATCATACAGTTACAATTCTCACTAGGGAACGTTCCTAGGTGTATGTTGTGGATTTTGACGACTGTGGCATCAAAAGGAAGATGTCGTCATGTACGTTAAAAAATGTAATGGAACTACCCGTCCGAATCCAACCGTTTTCAAGATATCAGCACTTGAAGTGAATAAATAAATAAATAAATTGACAGACAGGTATATAAATTGTTCGCAAGTTAAGCCAACTTAAGTAATTACTTCTATTTTACACACTACATACATATACAGCTTATCCATTGCGTCATGCCACACATTCGCCGAAAATTTTGTATAAAACAAGGTGCTGAAAATAACAAAACAAATGGAAAAACTCTTCGAATGCAGCCATACGCGAAAACTTCGTAGTATGCGAAGTGCCTGTCTACAAGAGGGTAAATAAGTGGCAATGTGTGGGTATAAAGGATTTTGCTTGTAGCTCGGGAAAAGGCATTGGCAGGAGGATTAAAAACAATGCCAAGAAATATTTAACTTGCGAACAACTTATATACCAGCCTGTCAATTTATTTTATTATTTCACATTTCAATTACTGATATCTCGAAAACGGCTGGATTCGTACGGGTAATTCCATTGCACTTTTTCATGTACAAGACGATATCTTTCTTTTAATATCATGTTTGTCCAAATCCTCAACTTACATCTGGGAAAGTTCCCTAGTCAGTTGAAAAATTCATTTTTCCGAATTTAATAAGGATTAGAATCCTGAATGCGTTGGGTTGTCCGCAGCCCAAACTCGAAAATAATATTTGAAGTCTACGCAAAAGGCCGTAGCCAGCAAGGGGATCACTAGGGATTGATTGGCCCTTCCTCCCCCAAATTTTTATCTAGGTGTATCAAAAATGGCATAAAATGCATGCTATAAAATAAGTTTCAATGCAAGTATCTGTTTTATAATTTTGTTTCATCTCTTCATCCTATTTTTGCATTTGTAGTTTTAAAAGATGCAGTATAGTAAATAATTTTATTAAACGAGGAAAATGACATTAAATTTGCACTAGTGCGTATTTTTTGGGAACGAAGATATTCTCAAAAACTTTCTCGTTTCCTTGCACTTTCCTTGCGAAAGGAGACAGATGTCAGTGTAAACCCTTGTAATTGAATAATAAACAATTTTTGCACAGCATATTGTAACAGAATGTATAATCGAGTATAGGCATATCAATTTCATTCTATTTGGAAGGCTGTAACACTATTAAAATGAACTTGAAACATTTTTTTACATTTGCCATCATGTAACGAAAAACATTTGACCGTCCATGTCATTAAACTATACATTCGATTTTGATAAAATTTGAAACGACACGACAAAATTTTGCTATAATTATATGTTCAAAATTTTAAAGCATTCGGCTGGGTAGCTTTTGCTCTGTTGTGTGCGGATGGACAGACAGATGGACTGAATGACGACTATAGGCGGTATGTATTTATATTCAGTCAAAGACTGATAAGTCGAGCACCCATAATCCGCAATTTTCTATAATTCGCGTTGCTTTACGAATGTAAACAGTGAAATAATCAGTTAAGATAATTTACAAATTCGTGATCCAAAAAATTTTTTTCCAAAAAGAAAAAATGGACTTTTTTTAAATTTAATTCTTTTATTTTAATAACAGTAAAAAATAAACTGTATTACAGAACATACGTAATTATTTTTATTTAAATACACACATATATTAATTTTCTAATAAAGTAACTTAGACATTTTTTGAGGTAGCATATTAAATTGATTTTTAGATTTCATATTTATCTTTTCATATTATATTGATTATAGAACTAAAATGCTGTCTAGGAATATTAAAATGTCGTATAATCAATAAAACTCTATAATCCTCGATATTTTATAATCTGCACAACCTTTGGCCCTCACTTGTGCAAATTATAGAACTTTGACTGTAATTACGAACGTACCTAAAACGCGAGAAAATAAGACTGTTTTCAATCTCATTGTCATTGATGTGACCTGAGGGTATGGTCAAGCTTGAGTCCAAAGGAGGATGAAGATATTCGGTAGTGTATCTAGACTCATCATTTCGGAGGGGGCTGAAATACAGTACAAATTTCTGAGAGGATACCACAAAAACATTAACATTTTCCCTTTAAACAGGTTATTATATTAGAATTACATGGGACTGGATTTTCGTCTCAACTTACATAACTTTTACGGCGTGTAAAGAGAGCCTGTGTAGGTCGGAAACTTGGCTGAAATGATTATTTTGAGTTCTCTGCGAAAAAGCACTTTTTAAAATGAAAACCTTCCTAAAACAGAACATTTTTCTAGTTCCTTTTAAATTCCTTTTTAGCAGATTTCATTACAATTTGATAAACTTTCGTAATTAAATTTTGTCTCCTAGAAATTTTGGAATTGGCTGCATCCCCATCAGCCCCCCCCCCACCCCCGCCTGAGTATGCCACCAATAACATTGCATTATTTAGAGCTGCGGATGATCCCCCTTCTGTTGGCTTAAGTTTAAAATACATAAGGTCTCAATTATGTTTATTAGTATAAAAGTATTTATATATTTTCCCTGTTTCTCTGCTCAACCAATAATACTTAATATTTTTCAAAAAAACTGTAAAGATTCAATGAGTTGTTTAAAGTTGTGAAAATGTTTGAAGTTTATTTAAACATACATTTAAAGTTTCAGTATATGGTTTTCTAATGCTAATTACGTACTGAAATGAAATGGACTTTATTTGCAGTACTACAATGTGTGTACTTTAATTAGGCCTGTCTTGCAACACCAGAGTTTGCTGTGTTCACATTGTAGAAATGGTTGGTTGGTTTCATGGTTGGATGAGTGAGTGATATGAAAATCTTTTCATGTCAGTTAACCTGTAGTTAATTTGTTTTGTAGCTTCTCTCTTGCCAATTAAATTTGCATATTAATCTTTAAATTGTGTACTTTAACCTCTTTTCTTTTTGCATTTAAGCCTGGAGATAAGGAAGGAAGGTAAGAAGTGAGTGCAGTGAAGTTGTACATGGCAGTCATTGGTAATGCCTTGAATTGGCAGTTTTGGTGTTCAATAAGTTTCTATTATGTTGTCAGAAACAGCAGTGATTTTAGCCAACTTATTTAGCCATGTTACCAGCCATGTCATGAAGAATTTGAAACCATTAGAAGATTGTTTTTAAATGATTTTACTAACCGTTTTTTACTTTGGTATGGAATTAATAAATTTGTTCGAGTTCTACAATTTGTGATCTTAAATTTTGACTTTATACACCCAGCACACATGAGAATGATGCACTTAGACATAATTGAATCCTACAACAGACCCAATTAGAGCCGTAGCTAAGGGGACGCTATGGACGGCTCAGCCCCCCCCCCTCCTGGAAAAGATTTCAAGGTCACTAAATGAATTTCTGTTCAAAAATCTAATTTTGTTTTAAGACCCTTTCAGAGTTTTGAAAATTTTACTAAATTGTATCTAAAATAAGTGTTTCAACACTCCCTCATCCTATCTGTACATACGAAGCTCACATGATATTTAATATTACACCAGTTATACACTCAAAATTTCCATCATATACTTTTTTTAGCATAAAATGAAGTTATTACAACAGTTTAATAAGAAACATAGTACCTACAATGTGAATATGCACTAATTTATCTTTCTGCGTCAGAGACAGAGAAAAAAATTATGAGCCCCCCCCCCCTGCATTCTCTTGATCCCCCCCCCTATTGTTCACTTTTGCTACGGCCCTGGACCCAATATTTTCAAGGTCAACTTAAATTTCACGGAAGCGGCCTATGCACTCCCTTTACCTTTTCATTCTTCTTATTTTTTGGCAGACAAATTCACCCCAGAACGCTGATGAGGTACATCACTGACACTGGGGTTGAAAACAGTCTTATTTCCTCGCTTTTCAGGTGCGTTCGTAATAATAGAACCAACTCAGACCTGATGTCGCCTGGGGACAATACAGTCGAAGTTCTATAATACGCACTTGTTTCAACCAAAGGTTTT
>CAXHSM010001548.1:0-43431 GCA_964019185.1 Maratus speculifer
ACTTAAAAGGACATATTTTTTCATTTTATCTTTCGATAAAATAAAATAATTTTATTTTCAAATATTTTAGTTTATTTTTCATTCTTTCAAATACTTTAAGGTTTTTAGCACATAAAATTTTTAATGTTTATGCTGCTTATAAAGACTCGTATAGTTTAAACTGTTATCTTTATGCTGAAAAAAAGCAACATATTTTGAAATTATTCAATGGGCTAAAGAAAATTTTGTCTAAGACGAAATCAATCCGAAGCAAGAATTTTTTTCGTAGTTTACAAATTTTACTCAATATTTATGGATTCGCAAGGACTTATAAATCCTTCCAAACAGACAGATTTCTGTATTAAGAAGTGCCCGCCTTACAGATAACTTACTTTCTTTTAGTTAAATTAAAAAAAAAGTATGTAACTGCCATTAAAAAAACAGCAAACAGAACATCCATAATGAAGTTAATTACCTATTTCCATCGTTAAATTCTAAAGTATAGCTCACAAGGAAGGTGATACGATACTTCATACGGGGATGCTCAGAAAAATCTGAGAAAATTACAGATTGTTCTTCTCATCAGGATATATACGTTTATAAAAAAAATTTAGGCGGAACATCCGTACCCTGTCCGTAAAAAATGATGAAAATCTCGTTATTTGGCGATTTATCATCGGTTGGCAATGAATTGCAAATTCAAAAAAAGTTTTTTTTAATGTCAAATGAATTTTAAAGGAACAAAGTTTCATGTTGAACGTGTTTAGAATCACTTCTTCCCGTAAATTTCTTGCTCAGTCGGTGCGTTCATCGTCCGTAGACCAAAAGATCTGGTGTTCTATGCTCTCCGGCGCATTATCGTTTTGTTTTGATCTTTGTAAAGTCAGTTAATAAAATATAGTCGACATTTATTATCCGTTCATTTGTATTTTTTTTATTCTGTGTCAGACTTTTTTTTAATGTATTAATTATATTAACAAAATTAAATTTCAACTATAACATATTTAAATGAAATAAAGCGTAATTTTAAATATATTCAATAATTAAATTCAATAATTATATTTAAAAATTACCTTTATGTAAGCTACTTTTTATTATTAAAATGGACATTTACTATAAATTATAAAATGAAATAAATACTTACTTTGACAGTATCAAATATTTTATTACGAATGTATCTTAAGTATTATAAATTTCTGGATTTTGTGAGCACTCAAATTACCAATTCAAAACAAGCATACCAATGTTCAGATACAAAACAAGCTGACAACACCAATTTTTGGACCATAAGTATCAATAATATACATAGTACATTAAAATGTTTTAAATATACAGAATATGAATGTGAAAAGCATGCGACAGTAAAAAAAGACTGTTTTTCGAATTTGTTCAAAAAGTTGAGATTTTTCCCTGTTAGTTTTATCGAACCATTATTTATCCAATCATTACTAATTTGTAAAAGAATTGACTCTTAATCCCAGTTGATAAAAAAAAAATATTTTTTTAGCACTACAAACTATTACATAATTTGGGCTTCTTTGTTTTCAGAACACAGGAATTTTTTTACTATTAAAAACTCTAATACACTACCTGGCCACTGCTGAACGTCCACTTGCGATTTTAGGCATTTTTTTAAATATCTAGAAACATACATGATGAATTATCCCGAAACTCTTAGTTTATAAACATAATAGTACAAGTCATACATTTCCGCGGAGATTTTTTCCCAAAACCCCATGGGAACCGTCAAAAATTTAAAAAAATTATGAATATATTTTGAATGACCCTGCCAAAACTAAAAAGCGCTCAAACTCTAGATTATGATTAAGTGGCTTATTGTAATAAACTGTGTTCATTTTTATACAAATAGCATGCATACTCGCAAAAAAAAATAAGGCTTTTATAAAAATGGTCCCGAATTTTGCCAAGTTTTTTGCTTATAATTTTCAGAGCTCTTAATATAAAGTAACATTCGTTTCTGAAAATATGACAAATAATTTTGCCCAAAATACTCTGCAATTAAAATTAAAAAATAATAAAAATTGTATGAAAAATGACTAGGTTTACTAAATAATTTTTCACTGCGTATGCGTCAACGATATCAAAATTTCATTTGCATATTATGTTAGCTAATTCTATAGAGTAACTTTTATAAAAGTCTCAAAATCTTAGCTTGAAAATTCAGAAAATAATCATCTATAGAACAAACACAAAATCCGTTGTTCACAAAATGGAGCAAAAAAATGAGGGGTTTTATCCAAATGTAGTAGTACGTCCCACATTGTGTATTATTTATTGACACTTATCAATGAATATATGGATACAACCCCTCTTGTTTTTGCTTCATTTTGGGAATAATGGATTTTCAACTTATTCAATTAAGGATTATTTTCAGAATTTTCAAGCTATGATTTTGCGATTTTTCACAAAAGTTGCTCTGTACATTTAGCTAACATAATATGCAAATGAAATTTTGATATCGTTGACGCATGCGCAGTGAAAAATTATTTAGTAAACCTACTCATTTTTCAAATGACATTTATTATTTTTTAATTCTAATTACAGGGTATTGTGTGATATATTATTTGTCATATTTTCAGAAAAGATAATATGAATGAAAAGAATGTAACTTTCTATTAAGAACTCTGAAAATTATAAGCAAAAAACTTGGCAAAATTTGGGACCATTTTCATAAATTCTTAATTTCTCGGCGAGTATGCATGCTATTCGCATAAAAATAAACACAGTTTATTACAATAAGGCACTTAATCATAATCTAGAGTTTGAGCGCTTTTGCTACATTTGTTTTGACAGGATTATTCAAAATATATTCATATATTTTTTGACGGTCTCCTATGGAGTTTCGAAAAAAAAAAAAAAACTTCACGGAAATGTATGACTTGTATTTTTATGTTTATACACTAAGAGTTTCGGGATAATTCCACATGTATTTTTCTAGATATTTAACAAAGTGTCTATAATCACAAGTGGACGTTCATCAATGGCCAGGTAGTGTAGATGTTTTCCATTAAACGTATATACTTACATAATTCTCACTAACAACACGAAAAAGATTTTTTAATGAAAAATGGCTATAATCTAATAAAATAAAATTTTAAACTTTGTTGAAGCTTACAATGTGGTATGCACGCCATCAGCATGTTAAGTTGTATTGCAGAAAAAAAACAACGATTTTCTTAACTACAGTAGATTTTATAATTCTGATTATTTCAGTGGTTTATGCTCCTGGTTAAATAAAAATTTATGAATATAATTATATTTATTTGTTAACGCCCAATCCAAAGTTGCGGGTGTGACATTTACACAACTTAAATTAGTCACCAGCAAAAATATTTTTGAGCATTGGTTTCAATTTGTATGAATTTCAATGCAGACCACTTACATATAAATTTATCCAAATCTGAAAATTGTCCAATGTATCATTTATTTATTTAAAAAAATAATTTCCACCTGTTGCGGGTGTGACATAAAATGGACATACATTTTCATCTTTCAGTGCAAAAACACAAAACTCTGTGAATTATGACAACTGAGTGAATTGATTTTTTTAAATATTAGACAGTAATACTTAAATAAATATTCTATGAAAGAATTAATTTACTTACTCAGTTCTTGCTTTTGTAGAAAATAGTCAATGTTTCCGTGTCGGGTGTGACGCCCTGCTGCGGGTGTGACTTGTATGGCTAATAAAATAATGACATACACAAATATTTTCAAGGCAGATTTTTTTAATTAAAGAATTAATCAATATTACAATTATAATATCAGAGAGGAAAATATCAAACAAATTTCATTTCCAATCTTGAATTTATAATTTCTGGTGGTGGTAGCTTTTTTTACAAAAATGCTCTTTTTTTTGCCTACGATACATCTGACTGACTAGGCCAAATATACACATTTTCTTAAATTTTTTTCAAACATTCTTATTCTATATCGTCACCATCCATTTGTCTTATTTGTCCATCAAAGTTTTTATTTTTTTTTAATGGTGAAAACAAAACAACTTCTACAAAATCTCCAACTGCACTCTTATCATTGGATATTATATTTCTGACAAAATATAGTAACAAACAAATTCTCTTGTGATCACTTTCTGAAGTAATTTCTACATTAATTGTTCCTACGTCAATAGAAACAACATGTGTCGATTGAATGTTGAGCTCCGATTGTGCTTGGTGCCAGCATGCCTGAAGCATTTTCACAATATCTTCCGAAATTTCATATTCAGCAAAGTTCTTTTATATTTTTAGGACTTTTTCTACACATATGGCAAAATCTGAAGCTGAATTTACAGCTGCAGAGCGTTGCTAGCGTTATCATTTTCTTGGCAACTTCACCAACCACGTCGACAACTCCTTTACCATGAGATGAAATGAAAAGGATTGCCATCCTTTACCATGATTTTTTTTAAATAGTCTCTTCTTTTCTCTCCTTGCTTTGTCTCTTTCCTTCTCTTATTCAGGGGTCGGAGCATATAGGACAAATTTTATTGACGTAACCAGTATCTTTTATCAATTTTTCTCAGGATATTGTTTAATTGCACATCTTATAAAAGTGGCTGTAAAAGATTATTGATAAAATATTCTGGTGTGAACAATAAAATTTGTCCCATATGCTCCGACCCCTGCTTATTGTAGATATACTTCATATTTAAAAGGGTTTTCTTTAATCTTTTTCCGATGATATCATGATCTTTCTGTACTATTCATTCTCTGCAAAAGAGAAGAAATTAATGTGTAAACCGAATAAATATAGCAGTTCAACTCCAAAAATATATGCTTAACAAATTGTTAATATTTATCCCTTGAAATTTCTAATCTTACATAAAGTTAATTATGTTAAGTTTGGTTAATTTCAAACTGACTATATACATTTTATTCTAACTTATTAAACATTTTAACAGTTTCTATTATTCTTACTTCTAATTTTTATTTAATTTTAATTAAAAGAGGAAAAAAATCTTCCCCTAATATTGCTTTACTTATTTTAAAAAAATAATATATATGTATTAGATAAATACTACCAAATAACAAAATAAAAAATATACATATAAAATACAAAACAAAATTAACAAATTTAAAGAAAATTGCTGAAATATTTTTTCGCAATTTCCCTTTTTTAATTTCTATAAAAAATCTTACCTTTTAAATTAATTTCTTAATCATATATCACTAATAAAATTATTTTCTTGTAGTAAAGCAACAATTTTATCAATCCAAACTGAATAAATCAACTGCATACAGTGTTAACATGCTCAGATGATACAAATTTCTATTTATTAACTGGAATTCACTTTATTAAATCAAAAGGATATAGCTAAAGCTGCCAAGTACATGTTTTTCGGCATATTATTCTTATATAAATTTACATATAATTTGTTCAAATATACATTTGTATTCAATTTTAAAAGGCGTTGCGGGTGTGACTTTAATTAAATGTCGCACCCGCAACAGGGACATGTCACGCCCGCAACGCTCAATAATTATAATTAAAATATTAATTAATTTTTTTGTGTCTGTAATTCAAAGTATCTTAATAAACTATTTTTGGATATAAAGTTTCATAACTTTAAATCAAAAATATTTTTCTGTAGAGATATAAATGTAACTTTTTGTTTCGGGTGTGACACAATAATTAAGAGTAATTAAATATGCTTACCTATTGTAATGAAGATTAATGAACGCTTCTCTGCAGACAAAAACTCTCAATAACAGCTGTCAGATCATATATATCCAAGTTTGGAGATTTTTAGAATGTTTGTTCAGCTGTACGAGACTATGAAATGTAAAGATTTTTGCCGCAGTCTATTTTACAAAGTCATAGTGTCACTTTATTAATTAAAATAAGTATGTTAATGACAAAAATTTAATTCTTTTTTGATAAAACATGAAATAGTACACTCTTGTAAGTTAATAAGCAAAATTTCAATCATATTTAAAGAAATTTAAATTTTCATCCTCATGTCCATTTTTTGTGGATTGTGCGTTAAATAGCTTTTAATTTGATTATTAAATATTAGTCGAAAAAAAAATGAACAAAACTGTTTAAATTGCTTTAAGCACAAACGTATATTTTAAATCGGCACTACGTGAATTAATAAAGAATAAAGTTAATAAAAAATTAAGCTTGGCAATTAAACCTGAATGTATTTATTTAAAAAAAGCATAAAAAAGTAAATTAAGATACAGGTTTCAAGTAGTTAGAACTCGAATTTACGCTTTTGATCCTATTTGATAGAGTAAGATTTGAAAATTTGCGCATTTTGAAGTTACGAAGATTTTAATAATGATGAAATTTTTTGATAATATTTTGCCTCCGTCAACTAGTTTCATAATTATGATTTTTAAGTGTATAATATAAATCCTTTCATTTCTAAATTTGATGTAGTAAATTATTCTGCTTTTTTTTTTTTTTTTTTTTTTTTTTTTTTTTTTTAAAGAAATGAAAGTCTGTTTTTGAAATGTATTTTAAGTGTTAGAACTCACTCTTTTTAACTGAATCTATTTAGATGTTGTAGTACTGTATATAGTTGAAATAGTATGGTATTTTTTAATTAATATTTCTTGTTCCTAATTCTTACTTTTGAATTATAGAAGCTGAATGTTTGAATTCAATGTTATTTAAAAAATTATGTAAAATAAAATAGTAATTAAATTATATAAAAAAATAGTATTGTGAAATATTATTTTCCAACATTATTTCTTTACTGGACCCTTTCCTAAAGATAAATTACGCCATGAGAAAAATCACTTCTTTGTTCTGAAAAGTTAGGGTAACATATTGAAAATAAATTGTTTTAGTACAAAAAAGAAAAAAAAATGTATACAGGTAAATGAATATAGTCACTATGTATTTAAAAAATGAGAATTAAATGGGGTAGTTATTAAAAGTATTTTAATGTAACAGTTAAGTATTTATTTCGCCCTCCTATGTCATCAACAGTAATTAAACCCTTTAGTACATTGTCAGAAAGCTTCCTCATATTTAGTTAACAATTTATCAGTATCATCCCAAAATAAAAGAATCTGCCTATAAATTAAGTTTAATTTAATCTGTTTACAGAAATTATTTTCATCCCCGCTTGTTAAACTACCACTATAATAATGATACTCATATGCCAAATGCACATCAGACATATTTGCTCTGCTACCGGTATAACTCATGTCTGTGATAACAGATTTTTTATCAATCATTAGCGATTCATTTCCAGTAAAAAGGATTAAGTCCCATATATTTGCATTTGTCAACGTCATAAAGAATGCCACCCTCTAATATATATGTTTTTTTTTTTTTTTTTTTTTTTTTTTTGTAATAAAAAAAATTGTGGTATTCCTCTCAATTTTTCTCACCATCAGCGTTTGTCATAAATATGATTTTGAATTATAATATAAATCATTTCATTTGTGAATTTTATGCGGTACATTACACTGGTGATTTTGTATGACGAATGAAAATTTTAGTTATTTGAATGTATTTTAGGTGTTGGATAACTAAATGGTACTTTTACTTTAGGACTAGTATGCTGCATTTTTTATTATTATTAGCCTCCGATGCTATTTCTTTCAGACAAGCTAAAAATGTCGTGTCATCATCAATGAATTTTCTACTCAACCGATTTTGATAATTATTTTTCTTAAATGAAAGCTATTTACTGTTGCCCATTTTAGCTATTTTTTAATTTATTCCCATTTTTATATTTTATTTTTAATTTTAAATGCTTTTTTACGATATTTCTTCAAATGGTGGCAACTCAGTTTAGCTTTTCTCTAGATAATAAAAATTTATTTTCCATTATCAGTAGCTTGATCTCATCAGTGAACATGTCCTCGCATTTAAAAGAAAAAAGTTAATTGTTTTCGTAAAATTTAACCACAATAAAAGGATTGCGTATAATTATGCACTAATTGAGGTTAAAAAAATATTTACTAAGAAATAATATTAATAAAGTAAATAAAATAACAGAAAATAATTTATGATAAAAATTAATGTCTGAGGCAAAATAAGAAAATTTTCAAATGAGGAAAATTATGTCATTCAGCAACCAGATAAATGGGATTTACAATATTATTAAGGACGCCTTTTTCATATTACTAATAACAGTAACTTTTAAAAGACATTTGAAGAGAAAATGACGTAACTATTTAAAACATCGCATTTTTACTCATAACGATATTACATTTCAATATTTCTTTTCATTATGGACACTGATACTGAGATTTTACTTTCGGATGACTTCAATTAGTGAAAATAATGACATAGTAAAAATGAAATTCGTTTTTTTTGTTTTTTTTAGCCTCCGATGCAATTTCTTTCATACAAGCTAAAAAGTGTCTTGTCGAAAATTGTGGCCCACTTTTACTTATCTATCATACGCAGTATACGGTAAGTCTTGCAATCTTTTTGAAAATCGAAAAAAAAAATTTGACGGATTTACACGTTTTTCCGAAAAACATATTTTTAGAAAAAAAATTGCCGTCCGTCTGTCTGTCTATCGGTCCGTAAACACTCTATCTAAAGAACAAATCGAGATAGAGACTTAAAATTTTGTATGTACTTAGTAAAAAAGAATAGAACGAATTCTATTTAATATCAGTAACCTCGATTATCCGGAACTATCTTTTTCGGACTCTCAAAAAATTCGTTCTGATGAAATGTATATAAATTTTTTTTATTTTTTTATTTTAATAAAAGGAAGTAAAAGGCAATAAAATAACACAAATTTTGCATCAAGAACGAAGTCGGTCGGATTAATAGCTGCCGAAATATTTGTAATCCTGTTTTCCACATTCTTCGATTTTTCATGACCCTGTATTTTCTTCAAATTTCAATTCAAAGATATGTTTTGATTGAAAATGAGACTCTTAATATGATGCAGTAAACTGTTAGTTAATATGATTATTGTTTTTAGAGTTATAAGGATGTTTCTTTAACGCAATCCGGTACTACTTGTGTAGTTTGGTATTTTATATAATTTGTCGAAATGGGTTCATCAGCAATTCATTAATGGAGCATTACTATGTATATTAAGAATATTTAAATGTACGTTTAAATTTTGTCTTGGAATTGCAATGCATTTTATAAATAGTTTTTACATATTATACAATGCATATCCATGATGGGTAAGTATTACGGTGGCTCCCAACGACTAGTTTCGTAATCTGGCCGTTAAAACGAGACATTCATACAATTTTATTGTTAAAATGCATTTCCTTTTTCTCAGAGTCTATAAAAAAGCGTTTAAACTAAAGAAAAAAAATCGTTTTTGATGAATATAGTCAATGAAGAAGTAGCACGTCAAATTGTATCTCTTTATTATTTCGCAATTCCAATGTCTCAGAGAGAAATTGCAAATCAATTGGGTATTTCACGTTGTTCTGTTTGCTATTATATTGATAAACACAAGAAAAATGAAGTTAGTTCATTGCATTCTAAACGGGGTCGCCCTTCTAAAAGACCTGTATCGATTTTCTTTTTCTTTTTTTTTTTTTTTTTTTTTTTTTTTTTTTTTTTTTATCGGAGGCGAAACTGAATTCTGCAATGGCAGAATCTACATTCAACTTGTTCTTTTCTTTTTTTTACTTTTGAGTTAGACTAATTTAATATTATTTTGAATTATCTGAAAAGGATAATTTTTTTAACATTATTTCATTACTGGACGTTTTCTTAAAGCTAAAACTAGGCCTACAAACTGCAAAAAATCACGTGTTTCTTTTCTAAAATTAGAGTTACATATTTAAAAATAATTTGGTTTAGTTAAAATACTTATATATATGTAATAATAAGACGGTATTCTGTAATAATGTATCAGTTCTCGTGGAATACCATAAGTGCTATAAGAATAAGACTTTTTCTTTGAAAATAATAAACAGGCTCAGCAGTCGTCGTTGTAAACCATGGATTTGTTTTCGTTTGGGGGTTTCTCCAATAAAAGGCAAGACAATCAGTTTCTCATCCTTTATTATTTAGAGCACGACTATAAGTTACTCCACAGGTCACCATTCCACACAAATTAACACTAGACAACTCGCTCTTAAGACTGCATCATCTCGACGTTCGAAATTATGCCAAGATGAGACGGGCCTCCTAACATTTGAAAGATTAGCTGCATTCTGATGCTCTGGTCTCACAAAATGAGTCTCCCAAATTCCAAACCAAACCAGCCTCTCCCTTTTTTCCACGTAAGAAATTTAAAGATCCATTAGAATCATTTTCAACGCAAAGACAACCCAACTCACCTATTGGTTGCTGGGCGTGACTAGTTGTAAGAAATTATTACATAACCGCGTAATAGCACAAGCTACTCACGCGCAAGGCGCATGAACATCCTCCAGCAGACGATTAATTAAACAATAAAACAAAAGTAAAATCTCGATAAATGTTCCAAACAGAAAAATGAGCCTGTGTACTGAAAGAAAGATTTCGCAATAACACACCCACTCTTTTTAAAAAAATAATCAATAGATTATTACAAAGTTAAACAAAATAAGATAAAAGAACTTTAGCTGTTAAAATATTAATACATTACGGAAACTGAGAATAAAAGTAGTTCCATAAAACGTTAGAATTAAAAACTCAGGGCGGGAAAAATGGCACATTTTTTTTTATTTATTACATATATATATTCAAAATGTTGGTATACCACAAGGTGGTAGTACATCTAGTGTATTATCTGACTTATACTTATATTACTATGAACGTCATTATTTAAATAATACAATACATTTATATCGATATATAGATGATGTAATTTTAATTGATACTGATAACACCTGTATATCTCAATTCCCTGTTGATTATCCTTCTAATCTAGAACTTTCAAAAAACCTACTTTTTAATAATACAATCAATTTCTTAGATATTAAAATTATATTAAAAGAGAACAAATTTATAACTGATATTTATGACAAAAGGAAAGAATTTAATTTTAAAGTTAATACTTTTACTAATTTTAAATCATGTCTTCATAATACTGTATATCGTAATATAATACTTAACCATTTATATAGAATAAAATGTCTATGTTCTTCCCATTTAATTAATACTAATATTAAAAAGCTTGTATATGATGCTATAAATAATGGTTATCCTAAAAAATTCATATATTCTTTAAATTATAATTAGATATTACATGATCTTATAATTAATTCTTTGCATAAAAACTGTATAAAAAAAATTATAAAACATAAAAATAATAATAAAAAATTAAAAATGTTAAAAAGTAATAAAAAAATATATATATAGGTTGGTTGGGTGGGTAGATGTTAGAGTACGGAGGAGGGTGGTGTTGTCTGGATAAAAACGCAAAGGTTAATTATTTATTTAAAAAAAATTGAGAGTGGGTTATTTATTTTAACATAATTTTTAAACTGTTTAATTTACACCAATATATGAATATTCGTCTAGTTATATCTATAGTTAAATAGCTATATTTTAAATATCAAATTATTTTTAATGTTATTGATATAATTTTTGGTATTATTATTAATAATAATATTACTATTATTATTTTATTATTATTATTATTATTATTATTATTATTATTATTATTTTATTATTATCCTATTAAGATAATGAGTTTTTACCATGTAAAGTCACAATAAATGTTACTGATTAAATTAACAATAATGTATTTTAAGTTATATGTTAATATGAATGTTATCTCTTAATTCTAATTTCAATCATTTTATTAATTTAATTTTATGTTAATATCGATTATTATTTTTTCCGGTTCAATTATATTTCAATTCAGCTTTATCTTATTTGTTTGTTATGGATAACTATTACTTTTACTTACTTTCAACTCCTTTTTGTAAAATATCTTTGTTCCTTGTTTAATAATTTGGTTTTTGTGTGATGGTAGTCCCAAATTCGTATTGTTTTGCTTTTTCATGGTAAATACGAAGATGAAACCACACACTCCATTTGTAGTTCCAAAGTATTTGGGACCTGAAGATTCTGCTTTGGTTCTACAAATTTCAATTGTATTCATATTATTCTTTTTTTCCTTCCATGTTCAATGTGCTATAAGTTATTAAATTCAATGGTTAATTTCAAATGGTTAATATTGTTTACTATAATTCAATTTAATTCTTCGTTTTGGTTTATTGTTTTATTAATAAAATCCGTTGGTGAATCTTGTCTACTTTTAATGGTATTATATTAGCATTCAAATTATTATGCTGCTCCGCGCGTGTAATTATGAATGTATAAAATTTGATATTTAATTGATATCTTTTCATTTTGAATAGTCATAATGAATTTTTTCCTATTGTGGTATCTTATATATAATTAATATATAACATCCGTTGCTAATAGCAATTTTATAACTATGGTGCGCATAGGTAATTGCTGCTATCCGCATGACCTTTGTGTATTGTCTGTGAGATTTCTACTATGTAGTTTTCCGTTACCACTTCATAGGATTTCCATTAAGAGTTGCAAATCGTTTCATCATGAATATTATATGTGGTATATTTATAATAATTTAACTGTTAATTTTGATATTATGTTTAATTCATTGTCTTGATATATGGTATATTAAATGTCAAAATCAATATTCATTATTTATTATTTTTTAATATTAAAGTAATACATTGAAACTATCATTATTTATTATTTTTTTTATATTAAATAAATACATTGAAATTATGATTAGTTAAGCCTATGTGAAATGTAGTAACAATGTGAGCATTGTGCTGAGATGTTAACTGGATAAGTTTGTGGATTATTATGTATGTGATTTTTTCACTTTTAAATGAGTCGATTTTGTGATTTTGCATTTATTGTACTGTGAGTACTATGATTCTTATTATATGTGGTGTGGGATGGTAGTATTATGGTCGTGTATTGTTTCCTTTTGGAGGTTTGAGTACTGCTTTAAAGCTTTGTACATATTGTATCTATTTTCATTTTATAGTTGTATTATTCTAGATCCTTTTCTTTAGTAAATTATATTAGTCCAGATACTCGATTATTTAATTGTAATTTTTCTATTTTTATCTTTTTATTATATTTGTATTATCTCTTATATTATGGCAGTACTTAGTAAAAATCTCGATCCTGGCAAGATACACAATGCTTCTTTGCAGTGTAGTGCCCGGTACAGGAGCAATAATAGGGTTACTCCTGGACCGTCATCCAGTTTCCATATACATGCTCCTCCTCCTCAATTATATTTTCAGAAATGTTCTGATATCCGATGTAAAACTTGTCCATCTGCTTCTCAGTCACAAATCGTATCAGATCCTCATATTTCTATTTTTGTAAGGCTTTTAATGTAATTTATAGTATAAAGTGTAACATTTGCAATTTGAAATATATTGGTGAAACTTCTGGTCCTCTTCATATACGCATGAATCAACATCGGTCAGATTCTGATAAAAATTTAGCAAAAAATATACAGTCTACAGCTGAAATACAGCATTTTCATACACATAAATTTAAAAATACTACTATTGAAATAATACAAATTCAGAAAAATAAAACTGAGCGTCTGTATTTAGAGTCTTCATATATGAAATATTATAATACAATTTATCCTTATGGTCTTAATAGTGAGGTTTTTAAAAGATCTGTTAAAGTTTTTTCATCTATAAATGATACTACAGATTATTATCCCATTTATCATAGTTTAAATCATCTTATAAATCCTAAAACTACACGTAACAAAAGAGGAAAAGGTTCATCTTCTAGTATTACTCCTAAAAACCTTATAATTCAACAAATTAATAATCTGCATCGTAATTATTTAAAAAATTACAATTGGTTTCTAATACGTAAATATATTTTTGGAATAAAAAAGAAACATATAGTACAATATTTAAATATTTTTCTCAGTAAAACTTACTCTAAACATTTTTCAGATATTTTTTATGATCTCATTATGACTCGTGTCAACCTGTACAATATAGATTTACTCAAAAAACCTAAAAATCTACAAACTAATACTCAAATGGTAATTACTTTTTCTAATCCAATATTTAATAAAATCAATATTAATTCCATACTAAATGATAAAAACTGTCAATTTCCTATTAATAATATTCATATTTCTAAAACCTTTAAGTATCCCATATCTATCGGCAGAACGATTTTTAACTATAATTCTTTCGCTAAATCTTCTTTTGATGCTAGTACTTTACCCTGTAAATGCAATGACCCCTCTCTACAAAAATATATAAATAAAGATCATGGACATATTATTACTGGTAATCTTAATCTTGTAGATGATTTACCACTTAGAAGAATTATGGGTTATGGGACCAAGTACAGAATTCCATCCAAATTAAACATTAAATCTATCATAAAACTATTTACATATGATATAGATATATTTATTTATAAACTTGCAATTTATTATAATAAACCCATTGAATATTTTAATCAATGGAAAATATTAGTTATCGATAAATTAACCAAGTCCTTAAAATATAATATTTCACACCTAGAATATGTAAATACACAGCATCTGTTTAAGCAAATCAATAAATTACAACAAAACTTTGTAATAACTTATGTTGATAAATCTCCTAATAATTATGCCATTATTTGTAAATCTTATTATCATCAACTGCTTAAATCTAGTATATCTAATAATAACACATTCCAAAAAATTAATGATAACTTACTTGCCAATAATCGTAAAATTAAAGGATTCTATAAATTATTAGACATTAACCCTACTAACTTTAAATATCCTTATCTAGTCCTTATACCCAAATTTCATAAGCATCCTGTTAAATTCAGAATTGTTACAATTGGTTGCAATACTTATAATAATGCTGCTAACAAACTTCTATTAGTAATTCTTAATCAAATATATAATATCACAAAAAAAGTGATAATACACATTGCATAAAAACTAGTTATGAACTGGTCCATATTATGAAAAATCTTAAATGTATAAAAAATATCACTACCTATGATTTTAAAGATTTATTTAATAATATCGATTTATCGGATTTACATAATATCATAAATGAGCTTTTTAAAAAATATCAACACGAGTTGGATATATCACATAATATCGATTCTGATTATTTTCATACCTTAACTAATTTCATTATCTATAATAATTTTATCATGCATGATAACAATATATATATTCAAAATGTTGGTATACCACAAGGTGGTAGTACATCTAGTGTATTATCTGACTTATACTTATATTACTATGAACGTCATTATTTAAATAATACAATACATTTATATCGATATATAGATGATGTAATTTTAATTGATACTGATAACACCTGTATATCTCAATTCCCTGTTGGTTATCCTTCTAATCTAGAACTTTCAAAAAACCTACTTTTTAATAATACAATCAATTTCTTAGATATTAAAATTATATTAAAAGAGAACAAATTTATAACTGATATTTATGACAAAAGGAAAGAATTTTATTTTAAAGTTAATACTTTTACTAATTTTAAATCATGTCTTAATAATTCTGTATATCGTAATATAATACTTAACCATTTATATAGAATAAAATGTCTATGTTCTTCCCATTTAATTAATACTAATATTAAAAAGCTTGTATATGATGCTATAAATAATGGTTATCCTAAAAAATTCATGTATTCTTAAATTTATAATTAGATATTACATGATCTTATAATTAATTCTTTGCATAAAAAATGTATAAAAAAAAATTATAAAACATAAAAATAATAATAAAAAATTAAAAATGTTAAAAAGTAATAAAAAAAAATATATATAGGTTGGTTGGGTGGGTAGATGTTAGAGTACGGAGGAGGGTGGTGTTGTCTGGATAAAAACGCAAAAGTTAATTATTTATTTAAAAAAAAATTGAGAGTGGGTTATTTATTTTAACATAATTTTTAAACTGTTTAATTTACACCAATATATGGATATTCGTCTAGTTATATCTATAGTTAAATAGCTATATTTTAAATATCAGATTATTTTTAATGTTATTGATATAATTTTTGGTATTATTATTAATAATATTATTACTATTATTATTTTATTATTATTATTATTATTATTATTATTATTATTTATTATTATCCTATATTAAGATAATGAGTTTTTACCATGTAAAGTCACAATAAATGTTACTGATTAAAGTAACAATAATGTATTTTAAGTTATATGTTAACATGAATGTTATCTCTTAATTCTAATTTTAATCATTTTATTAATTTAATTTTATGTTAATATCGATTATTATTTTTTCCGGTTCAATTATATTTCCATTCAGCTTTATCTTATTTGTTTGTTATGGATAACTATTATTTTTACTTACTTTCAACTCCTTTTTGTAAAATATCTTTGTTCCTTGTTTAATAATTTGGTTTTTGTGTGATGGTAGTCCCAAATTCGTATTGTTTTGCTTTTTCATGGTAAATACGAAGATGAAACCACACACTCCATTTGTAGTTCCAAAGTATTTGGGACCTGAAGATTCTGCTTTGGTTCTACAAATTTCAATTGTATTCATATTATTCTTTTTTTCCTTCCATGTTCAATGTGCTATAAGTTATTAAATTCAATGGTTAATTTCAAATGGTTAATATTGTTTACTATAATTCAATTTAATTCTTCGTTTTGGTTTATTGTTTTATTAATAAAATCTTGTCTACTTTTAATGGTATTATATATATATATATATATATATATATATATATATATATATATATATATATATATATATATATATATATATATATATATATATATATATATATATATATATATATATATATATATATATATATATATATATATATATATACAAATACATGACTATTGCCACCAAATATAAAAAAAGTGATTTAAATATTTTAAAATGTTCATTTCATCGTACATTTGAATGTCACTCACCAGTTTTTAAGAAATGAAAGGATAACTGGCACATTAAACCAATTGTAAAAAATATTATTAGAATTTGAAATTATACTTTATGTATTTATTTCGCTCTTCTATGTCATCAACAGTAGATAAACCCTTCAGTGCATTGTCAGAAAATTTTCTAATATTTAGTTAACAATTTATCATTATAATCCCCAAACAATAAAATCTACCTATAAATTAATTTAATAAAAATAGATTTACCTTCATCTGTTGACAGAAATTCTTTTCATTCGGGCCTGTTAAAAATTCTCTATTAATAATGATATTCATACTGTCTCATGCACATCTGACATATTTCCTCAGCTACTGAGATGATTGATGACTGTGATAACAGAATTTTTATCAATCATTAGTGATTCATTTTCAGTAAAAAAGAATAAATTCTCACAAATTAATATTTGTCAGCGTCATGAAGAATGCTACCCGCTGATATATTTTTTTGTAATAAAGAAATTTGTGGTATTACTCTCTAATTTTCCGAAATTTGATTAATGATATTCAAGATACCAATGATTTTTTCTATGTTTGATTTCTTGTTTTATTAAAATGTATTTGAATTAATTTAAATGATTTCATCTATCAACTGGTATTTTTTTAGATATTTTATATTATTATAAATTATCTTCTGTGATGTAAAATCGAATTATGATGCAAATTCATGCATAGCTGCAAATATTTTGCAAACTTTTAGATTACTTTTTACTTTTTTGTACTTCTGTTTATTGCTGAAATAGTATGGTACTTTTTAATTACTATTCCTTGCATCTAATTCTTACTTTTAGTAGGATAATTTGAAGATTTTTTTGAATTTTGTATGTAAAAGATTAATTTTTAACAATATTTTATTACAGGACAATTTTATAAAGCTAAAACTAGGCCATCAAAGAAATCGCGTATTTATTCTGCTACTTATTTAAAAATGAGTTGGTTTAGTAAATATACATATAAGCATACAAGTACATGAACATTGTCACTACAAATTTTGAAAAAAATGAAAACTAAATATTTTTAAAAGGTTTATTTCATCGTATGTTTGAATCTTTGTCTTTTGTTTTTAATTAAGATACTTTATCCTGAAAAATGAAAGGTTGAATAGCACTTTAAAACATGCATAAAAATATTAATAAACTTACACTTATACTTTAGTACAGTAGCTAAGTATTTATATCGCTCTTCTATGTCATCGACAGTAGTTAAATCATTCAATACATTATCAAAAAGCTTTCCCATATTCAGTTAACAATGTATCATTATAATCCCTAAATAATAGAATCTTCCTAAAAATTAATTTAATAAAATTGGATTTAATTTAATCTGTTTACAAAAATTATTTTTCATCTGCGCTAGTTAAAAATTCGCTATTAATAATGATATTTATTCTGTCACATGCACATCTGATATTACTCCGCTATTACAGAATTTTTATTTGTCATTAGTGATTCATTTCCAGTAAAAAGTAATGAAGTCTCACATATTCGTATTTGTCAACGACTTAAAGAACGCAACTCGCAGATACATTTTGGTAATAAAGTAATTTCTGATATTCCTCTCTAGTTTTCTAAAAATTGATTAATGATATTGAAGATACCGATAAATTATTTTAGCATTCTTGAATTCCTCTTTTATTACAATTCATTTGTATTATTTTGAATGGCCTTCATGTATCAAATCATGTATGAATGCTAAAAGTAAAAGTCTTACTTTTTACTCTTAGCAATTTATAACAATTTTACTTTTTAGCAATCACTATATAAAATCTTTCATGACATAAAATTTAGATTATAAAGTCAATTGATTCATAGCAGAAAAATTATCGTAAACCTTTAAATAACACGAATTCATAAAATGAAGAAGGCATTCTATGGTAATTTTAAACTTAAAAAAAATAAAACGAGAATGAAATTTATAGTATACAATATAACTTCCAAAGCAATAAAATTTATTCATAATTTTATAAAAATACAACTATATGTATGATTTTGTATATTTATTATTTAAATATATTTTATTGTATTTCGAAAAACTTCATTGATTTATGATTTTCATTTATAATTTTTTGATAGAAGTAACTGAGATCGCTTTTAATACATTGAAGTTTTTTATGCTTATTATATTCAAAAACTACGAGCAAAATGAAAATAAATAAAAATTTAAACTAGTCGTTAAGGGCCACCGTAATACTTACCCATCATAATATAAAATATGAAAATAAAACGCGTGTCTATGGCAAATCCAAAATAAAATTTAAACGCATAAATAAATAATTTTAACATACAATAATGCTCCATTAATGAATTGCTGATGAGCCATTTTTGACTAATTATATAAAACGCCAAAATACTCGAGTAGTACCAGATTGCGTAAAAGAAACATCCTTATTACTCAAAAAATAATAATCATATTAACTAAACATTTACTGTGTTGGATTAAGCTTCTCATTTCCAATAAAAATATACCTGTGAATTGAAATTTGAATGAAATACAGGGTCATGAAAAATCGATGAATTTGGAAAACAGGATTACATATATCTCGACAACTAATAATCCGATCGACCTCGGTTTTTATGCAAAATTTGTGTTATTTTATTGCCTTTCACGTCCAGTTCTTAAAATAAAAAATTTCGAAAATTTTTATATACCTTTCATCAGAACGAATTTTTCGAGAATCCGGAAAAAATAGTTCCGGATAATCGAGGTTACTGATATTAAATAGGCTTCGTCCCATTATTACATACTAAGTACATACAAAATTTCAAGTCTCTATCTCAATTTGTTCGGGAAATAGAACGGTTACAGACAGACAGACACACAGACAGACAGACGGACGGACGGCAAAATTTTTTTTCTAAAAATATGTTTTTCGGAATCTCCAGTATTTAAAACGTGTAAATCCGTCAAAAATTTTTTTTCGATTTTCAAAACGATTGCAAGACTTACCCTATACTACGTATGATGGGTAAGTAAAACATGTGATTTGTCGCTGATAGAAGTGGAGTTAACTCTGCTTATATACTGAATATTTCTACATATTCTTTATTTAAACTACTTATTTTTTTGAAACCCAATAGCTATCTGAAAATTCAGAAATCAATAAAAAGAAAACAGTGTAATAGATGCAAATCAATTAGTCTCTTAATGCAACATACAAAATATAATTTGCATTTGATTCCCCTTATTTTATTGAAATAAGGGGAATGCTCATAATCTATATCTTATACTATAATGCGAGCAAAAATTGTGTGTGTGTGTGTGTGTGTGTGTGTGTGTTTAAATTTTATCTCAAAAACGGCTCTAACGATTTTCGCAAAAATTTGGATTTTACCATTTTCGGGCACGAGAAGACCATTGGGCTAGGTCACATGTTCGAGAAAATTCGATTATTGGGTCATTTTGGGTCATAATGGGTCAGGATCAAGCTATATATATCTAGAGAACGGCTGGATCGATTTTAAGGAAATTTACTATCCAATCGTTTTTTGGCACGAGAAAACAATTGAGCTGGGTCACATGTTCGAAAAATTTTGATTAGTGGGTCATTTTTGGGTCATTATGGGTCAAGCCATTTTTATCTAAAAAACGGCTCTAACGATTTTGACCAAATTTTATATTGTATCGTTTTAGATTACAAGAAGACAATTGGGTTAGGTAACGTGTTCGAGAAAATTCGGTTAGTGGGTCATATTTGGGGTCATTGTGGGTCATGCTATTTTTATCTAGGGATTTTCACACGCAATTTTGACTAAAAATTGCATTCTATGGTTTTCGGGCACGAGAAAAACATTGGGCTAGGTTACATGTTCGAGAAAAAATTTTAATGGGTCATATTGGGTCATTAAGGGTCTGGGTCAAGCTATTTATATTTAAAGAACGGCGTGATGGATTATAACGAAATTTTGTATGTAACAGTTTTTTGACATGAGAAAACTAATGGGCTAAATCACATGTTTGAGAGATTTCGACTATCAGGGTCATTTGTGGGTCATGATGGGTCATAATGTGTCATGGTCAAGCTATATCTAAATAACAGGTGGATCGATTTTAATGAAATTTTGTATGCAATATTTTTTGGCACGATAAAATCATTGGACTAGGTTACATGTTCGAAAAATTTCGATTAGTGGGTCATTTTGGTTCATTAAGAGTCTGGGTCAAGCTATTTATATTTAAAGAACGGCGTGATGGATTATAACGAAATTTTGTATGTAACAGTTTTTTGACATGAGAAAACTAATGGGCTAAATCACATGTTTGAGAGATTTCGACTATCAGGGTCATTTGTGGGTCATGATGGGTCATAATGTGTCATGGTCAAGCTATATCTAAATAACAGGTGGATCGATTTTAATGAAATTTTGTATGCAATATTTTTTGGCACGATAAAATCATTGGACTAGGTTACATGTTCGAAAAATTTCGATTAGTGGGTCATTTTGGTTCATTAAGAGTCTGGGTCAAGCTATTTATATTTAAAGAACGGCGTGATGGATTATAACGAAATTTTGTATGTAACAGTTTTTTGACATGAGAAAACTAATGGGCTAAATCACATGTTTGAGAAATTTCGACTATGAGGGTCATTTGTGGGTCATGATGGGTCATAATGGGTCATTGTCAAGCTATAGCTAAAGAACAGGTGGATCGATTTTAAAGAAATTTTGTATGCAACATTTTTTTGGCATGATAAAATCACTGGACTAGGTTACATGTTCGAAAAATTTCGATTAATGGGTCATTTTGGATAATAAAGGGTCTGGGTCAAGCTATATATAGTTAAAGAACGGCAGGATTAATTTTAACGAAATTCTGTATGTAACAATTTTTAGAAACAAGAAAACTAATGGACTAAGTCACATATTCGAGAGCTTTCAATTATAAGGGTCATTTGTGGGTCATAATGGCTCAAGGTCAAGCTATATATAAAGAATGGGTGGGTCGATTTTAACGAAATTTTGTATACAACATATTTTTGGCATGAGAAAATCATTGAGACAGGTCACATGTTCGAGAAATTTCGATTAGTGGGCCACTTTTGGGTCATTCTAATTTTATCTAGACAACGTTTCTCGCAACTTTGACTAAATTTTGTATTTTATCGTTTTCGGGCACAAGAAAATCATTGGGTTATGACAGATTTTTGAGAAAATTCGATCAATGGGTCATTTTGGATCATAAGGGGTCAGGGTCAAACTAACTATATCTAAAAAACGGCTCAATCGATTTTATCTAAATTTTGTATCTAATGTTTTTCGGCATGCTAAAACTAATGAGCTAGGCCACACGTTCGAGAGATTTCGATTATAAGGGTCATTTGTTGGTCATGATGGGTCATCCTAATTTTATATAGAAAATGGTACTCACCATTTTGACTATACTTTGTATTATATCGTTTTTGAGCAAGAGAAAACCATTTGGATGGACACATGCTCGCGCAAATTCGATTAGTGGGTCATTTTGGGTCTTAATGAGCTAGGGTCATTCTATTTATATATAACAACGACTCAATCAATTTTACCTAAATTTTGAAACCAAACGTTTTTGTCACGAGAAGACTATTGGGCTGAGTCGAGTGTTAAACAAAATTATATTAGTGGGTCATTTTGCTTCATTGCTGAATGCTGCCAAGCTAATTTTACCTAAAAAATGGCTTAAAAGATTTTGATTCAATTTTATATTTTATTTATCAACAATATATTCAATTTTATATTCAATTATATATGACTACTGTTTTTGATTACCTGAAGACGATTGAGCTATGTCACATGCTTGATCAAATTTGATTAGTGGCTCATTTTGGGTAATATGGGTCAGGGTCACGAGAATATGGCAAAAGCCAATAACTTGGTGATATTTGAAAAAATATCGGCGACATATGGCTAAAAAATCGACTATAAAAATTACGAAAACCAAAACACGTATTTGGAGCCAAATGAAAGAATGCCTCCAAATTTGGCTATATCTAGCAGAAAATATAGTCTTTCAGAATGTAAAGAATTTTTTTTATACATTCTTAAGAGGATTTTAGATGCATGGTTAAACCAATCAGAGTCGAGCTAAAAAAGTGATTTATATCGATGTCCTTTCGTTGTAAATTTTAAAATCAAGTAAAATTTATAAACATGCGTATAAAAACATAGTTTTCTTATTGATTGTTTTTCTAAATAAACAACATGTTTTACAGTAATAATACCGAGTGAATGACACAGTGAAAATACTATATCGAGTTGAACACAAAGTTAATTTTGACCGAGCTAAGCTCGGTCTCCCCTGCTAGTGATTATTATCATTACTTCATGTGAATAACATAATACATTTTTATGAATGCTAAATTATAAATTGATTCTAAAAAATAATAAAAACTACTTCATAAATGGCCTTATTGGATTTCTCATTTACTTTCACATACTCGAACTTCTTGGTGTCTTCAGTTATCAGAGAATTTTGCCTTTTGATATAAAATCTACGTGCTCTAGTAAAGCTAATTTCGGAGCCCACGGGATTCACATAGTTAGAGATATTAAATATAGTATAGAAGTGTTTTCGCTTAGTGTATTTTTATCGATAATGATTATCAAGGTCATGGAACTATTAAGAAAAAAGAACGTACAAGTAATCCTAAAAATTCTCCAGCTTCAACTTTAACCGCTTCGAATGGGTCATTGCCACCGCGGAAATCTTTATCTTTATTTAAAAGGGTATTAATAGAAGATTATAGAAGTTCATTTCGGCGGTAGTTATTTCACTTCTTTGTGACAACCTAGGCAACTTATATCCTGTTTCAGTGAAAATATTACAACATTTGTGCAAACTAACACTCGAAAAATGAAACAGAACTTTTTATTGTGTTTGTGAATAAAATTCCCTATCAATATCGCTCTTAAATTAAGCAAAATTTTCTATTTAAGTTTACTGGTGGAAGTTTTCGCCGGTGGTGATCGGAAATTGCTAATATGATTAAAGTAAACAGCTATCATTTTGCGATAACCTCCTCAGCTACTTAACTTCTAAATGCTGTACAATACATTGTACAGTCATTGTACAATACATCCGCTTTATTCATAAATCTATTCTTAGGGCAGCTACTGGCGATTATTAGCATATTCAACTCTCAACACATTTTTTTAAAATAAAGTTTTTAATATATTTTTCTTGCACATTCTGTCAAAGAGTTTGTGAAAGATTTTTTTTTCTTTTTTGAGTGGTGCAAGTGACAGTTAAAAATAATCACCAATCGCAATTCTGGATTCTCGATTCTGGATTATTACAGTTGCTTTCATTTATTTTACAGTTAGATGAATCTGAATTCGAAATACATGATTAAGTGTCACCTGTACCAGTGAAAACCACATTCATTCATTAAAACTAAAAAACTTGTTGGTTTATTTTAAAACAAAATTTGAATTTAGTCAAAACTTAATGAAAATATATTTCTTTTTTTTAAAAATCTATTCTTTGTATACAATATTATTAAATAATATTTTAGGTTACAAAAGATTATATCTTATTAGGATGAGCGAAGCAGATCCTCTTCTCGGCTACACAAATTAGATTTTGTCGTACACTTGAAAAAAAAAAGTATTTTTTGTGATTTGTAGATTTGCACAGTATTATTTTTTTACATAATAACCTTGGAAATTTTGCTATTTTAATTATTTTATTTTATATGTTTTTCAATTACGGACGCACTTTTCCAAACAAAAAAAATGAAACACGTATATTTTCAGCAGAAAAAAATAAATCATGGATTTAGTAATACAAGTACAATCCTGATTAAATAAATAAATAAAATATATTTTTATCAAATGCACAATTCATTCTTATTATGGGAAATTATTTATGCAGACGATACATAACACATTTTAAAAGAATCATGTTATTATTATTTTTTTTTTGTAAAGTGACAACAAAAGAATTAAAAACAACGAAAATTAATTGTTAAATTCGTTACATAACGTGTTATGTGAATGTGAAGATTGAAAAGTGAACCAATTGAAACATACATATTTACTGTGCAGAAATAATTACTACTAGTATTATTTTATAATAGTTTGCCGTTTAAAAACAATTTATGCAATTTGGCTGAATTTACATTTCTAAAATTAAAATACACCAAAACCTAAAATAACGTTTTTACTTAATAATGATGCAAAATTAATATAAAAAAGTATTGTTACTTCCAAATATTTATCTTATGAAACAATGTCTCGCGAATCCAAAGAAAGCATGGCTTTTGCTAACGTTATTATGTAATACTAAGTGGGCTTTAGCCATCTGGACGATAGTTTCGGAACAACTATCATTTTCCATTGTTTCATTGAAGGATTTAAAAAAAATAAAAATTAACTTTCCTGAGGTGACTGCCACTTTAAGGTTCAACACATTTTCACGGCCTATTTTTCACTTCTATAAGTGCATGTCAAAACATCACGATCTCTAGATGGAGGAGGTAAACATTTTAATGAGGTGCTAAATTCTAGGTGGAAAAGTGACTGAGTGATAGTGTGAGATAGAAATTAACTTTTAATGATGAAAATAAGACTTTCAATTGCTAACCCACTTAAAATGAACTAAGAAAGTCGAGGAAGTCAGAGAGAGAAATAGTTTTTGAAAACCATCGGATGTGGTCGGTGAGTGCGGACCAAAATATGATTTTACGTTTCTTTTTATTGTACCTGTGAATGTGTGTTACGTGCTGTCCTTAACGTAGGATAAAGTCATTAGAAAATGAACGTCAAGTTCTGGTTAATGGATGTAACAGTCTAGTGACATTAGTTTAATTTATTTTTTATTGCAACCTTTTTCAAAAATGCTACCCTGTAGCCATTTTTTTTTCTTTTTTGTAGGTAGGTAGCACTATAGATTTTCAGGTACAATGATTTATTTTAAATAAATGTGTATGGATCCATCATTACCAACACTTTTCTGCACAGATAAGTCCATACGGAGTTAGAAAAAATTCATTTTTTGTGTACCATTAGTTGCAGTTCATGTATAATAAATTAGATCTCAGGTTTTTCAATGCGAATTTATAAATTGTTTTATACGTAAAGCTAATTAATAAGAATTTTTGCGATTTCTGTAGCTGATATATCAATTGAGTTACATAAATTAATCATTTATTAAACTTAAACTAGCTCTGATATAAAATTTGCTACAGTTTTAGAGATCCTTTTCAATTAAAAACATAACATATTTTGAAAAATTATTTGCCGTTAATTTAAAAAATATCAGTCATACATGCTAGAATTAGAAAATTTTGAAATTTTGTTTGTGTTCATGACAGCCAATCATCTACACCAGGGATATAGGCCCTAAAGGGGGGGGTGCCCCCCGTGGTGGACTTTCTAAGGTAACCTTATCCGTATTTAACCAAGGAAATTCAATGTTCGAAGTGTGTGTGTGCATTTTTATGATTGCCAATTATCCACACTTGGAATATAGGCCTTAACGGGGTGGGGGGTCTTTCTAAGAGAACTTAACCCGTATTTACAGAAGGAAAACCAAAGTTCGAAGGAAAAGACGGAAAACTTTGAACGGTTAGGCCGATGGCTTGATTGGGCTCGAACCCAGCACCTGACGTCTACCAATTTCGGAAGCAGAATATCTCGGTCACTGGTGGAACTTCCAAGTTTCGACGAAAACCACGAAAAAATCCGAGCGCTTAGGCTGACGACCGCGTTTGGGTTCGACTCCAGCACCTGCCGTCTACTAGTTTTGGAGGCAGAACATCTTGGCCACTGGCGTGTGTGTGTGTGTGGGGGGGGGGGGGGGGGCTGGTCCCTTAAAAGTTTAAAGTAATATTTTTGTAAACTTCTTATACTAACTTTTTGAAAAAAATATTAGAATTTGAAGTCAGGACAATAATTTTGAAACCATTCAACAAAAGATTTCGAGATAAGTAATATTTTTAAGTAGAAAATAAATAAAAAAAATAAATAAATAACGGTACTGAAATAGCTTCCAATATCAATTTAATAGGACTTGATAAAGGGAAAAAATAATAATTGATCATTTTTAAAACGGATGTACATATTGTACTGCAATTTAATGTGCAAAGAATAGTAACTAATAAAAGATTGAAGAATAATTTTTAGAAAGATAGTATTTTGCACAATAAATATAAATTGTGAAGTCTTGTGTTAATGTGCTCCAAAATTTAAATGAAAACTTATAATGAATAATAGATTTACTTTATATTTTCTCAAACTTCCATAAAATATCTGCTTCTGTTGAATAAAATATCACGTCTGATAAACTAATTCCGTAAATGATTTAATTTTAAATCTACTTGCGATTGCTTTAAAAGCACAGAGTGAAGTAATCACAAAAACTTTAAAAATAGTGTGATTTCATTAAGTTAGTTTCTTTTACAAAGAAAATTAAATCAATTTGTGGATAAAGTTCAAGACAGATGAAAAAAAAACGTTTGTTATATCACTTGTCATATATTTTATTTTAAAGGTTTTTCATTAAATGCTTTTATGAGCAAACGTAAAAAAAGAAAAATAACTGGCCAAGAAGATTAATACACATATATAAACATAAATTTTTATTAAATTCTATGGGAAAAAATATCACCATACAAAAAATGTTATAATGCCTTTAATTATAATTCGTTTTATTGTAAAGAAAGGAAAAATAAAATTACTCTCGAATAAAATTAATGAAGATAAATAAGATATAATTGTTTCTCAAGAAAAAGAGTTTATAAAAAAATTAATTTTGCTAATTTCTCTTATAATGAAAAAATTGGAAATATGTTCTCAGAAGGCAAATTTACGGAAGAGGACTTGTGTCAATTTTTTTGCTAATTAATTGTTTTTTTTAATATATTTTTTCCTTTTTGATCAAAAATATAAGCAATTGCTTTTAAATCTGGGCATCAATCATAATGTTCTGTCTATATTTGCAATATTTATACAGTCACAGCAAAAAAAAATCTTCACACTTGCGATTTTAAACGTTTTGTTAAATATCTAAAAATATCCATAAGGAATAACTCCAAATGTATACGAAAAATATTACAAGCCATACATTTTCGAGAATTTTTTTTCCAAAATCTAATAGGGGACCGTCCACAATTTAAAAAATCACGACTATCTTTTTAATAACACTGTCAAAACTAACGCAGTAAAAACTTTCAAACTGCAGATTATGATTAAGTGACTTATGGTTATAAACTGTGTTCATTTTTAAGCGAATAGCATGTAAACGAATTGAGAAATAAAGGTTTTTATAAAAACTGTCCCAAATTTTGCCAAGTTTTTTGCTTATAATGTGCAGAGATCTTAATAAAAAACATTGTTCTTTTCCGAAAATATGTGAAACGGCATTGTACATAAAACCCCGTAATCAAAATTAAAAAAAATATTAATAACTGTATGTAAAATGAGTAGCTTTAATGAATAAATTTCCACTGCGCATGCGTCAACTCTATTAAAATATCATTTGCATAATGTGTTAGCTAAATATATAGTGCAACTTTTGTTAAAGTTTATGTAAAAGTAATGTAAAGTATGTTAAAGTAAAATCGGAAAGGTTTCGTTGATGGAAGAAGATCAAAATCCGTTGTTACCAAAATGAAGCAAAAAGATGAGGAGCTGTATCCAAATATAGTAGTGCGTGCAATACTGTGTAGACTCTAATCAATGGAATATGGATATAGCCCCTCATTTTTTGTTTCATTTTAGGAATATCGGATTTTGATCTTATTCTTTAGACGATAATTTGCATAATTTTCAAGCTATGGTTTTGAAACTTTAACAAAAGTTGCTCTAATAATTTATAATTTCTATTCATTTATAAGACAATATGCAAATGAAATTTTTATAGAATTGACGCATATGGAGTGAAAATTTATTTAATAAACCTGCTCATTTTTCATACAATTGTTAATATTTTTTTATTTTGCATTACAAGGTATTATGTACAAAGTCATTTCTCATATTTTCTGAAAAGAACATCGTTTTCTATTAAGAACTCTGCAAAATAATAATAATAATAATAATAATAATAATATTATTATTATTATTATTATTATTATTATTATTATTATTATTATTATTATTATTATTATTATTATTATTATTATTATTATTATTATTATTATTATTATTATTGTTATTATTATTAAACTTACCAACATCAAATGTGTTCTTATAACAGTTTCATTAAACCAGAAATTTTCCTTGGTTTCTGATGTATATAAAGATAAATGAATGCTAATAAGCATAATTTCAAGAACTGTACTGGGCAAAAAAAATTTCATATATTGTACTTTGCTACGAAAACTTGCTATTATAATTTTTCTAATTTGTGAAATTGAAGTTAGAATTATACAGTAGGGTGGGCCGAAAAAAACTTTTTTTCGATTTTCGATTATGGCGGGTGCGGAAAAGTGGCCACTTGTGGCACTCAGTTCATACAAAAAATTTGAGATTTTTTGGACATTTCCTTACCCTGCCGCAAACGGCTTGAAGTTTTACAAAAATGCTCATTTTTGAACTTTTTTCGAAAAAAATTAAAAAATGTTAAATTATTTATTTTATTGTATTTACTTCAAAAGGCATATTTAATATACCAAATGATTAAATAAGATCTGATCATGCATTGTTTAATATCTATGTGTATTATAACTTAGGCTATTTTTATAGCTTTTTCACGTGTAGCAGGCAAAAGTTGTATTTGTTTGAATCGATCGATAGTTTCTATATTATTTATGTCTCTTGGTCTTCTTTATATTTTTTCTATGTGTCAAACGTCATATATTTGGGGAACAGACAGCAGTCTACTTCAAAAACGAATCTGGAAGGTGAGAAAGTGATGAAGCAGGACTCTAAGTGAGCGCAATGACTTGTCGTAATACTCATGGAGTGAAGGACGAAATAGTTGAGTGCCAAAATGCGATAAAGGATTCTTATTATTTATCCTTGCTCAGTTACCTACCCCAAATATATGACATTTGTTCAGTGTTAACGTGAAACCCTTTTATCGTGATATACAGTGCTTTTTAGGTCGTTTAATGTACAATTTTATTGTTTTGTGCGTTTTATTACAACGAGCTTAGAAATGGCTAGTATAAAAGGCCATGACAATGCAAAGACACGCGATAGCGTGAAAAGTAAGTCTTTGGGGACATCATGCATACTGAAAAAATTGCAATTGCCAACTTATGCTGATAATCATGCACCACTACTACTGGTTGCTTCGCCATGTAGAAGTTGTGACAGCAGAGGATACGAATCTCGTCATCGATAAAAACAAAGTCAGAAGAGAGAAATAGAAACTCGGAAAGAAGATACAGGCAGAAGAAGTTATTGAAAGAAGGAAAATAAAAAGCATATTTTTTGATGGTAGAAAGGATAAAAGTATATTAAGAGAAAGAAAAATAACAAGCGGCACCGTCGAGAAAAAGGCGAGGAACATATCACCATGTTGTTTGAACCTGGTTAGGAATACTTGTGTTTCTTGATACCTCGTTCCGTTACCTCGATACCTCGTCAGTTCAGAAAAGTCTAACTTGTGGTGACTTGGAAGATTGTATTATGATTTTGCTGTTTTTTTTCCGTGACCGGAACGAGGTATCAAGCGACCCGAGTATTCCTAACCAGATTCAAACAACACGGTGATGTGTTCCTCGCCTTTCCTTCGACGGTGCCGCTTGTTCTTTTTTTCCCTCTGAATATACTTTTATCCTTTATATCGTCAAAAAATATGCTTTTAATTTTCCTTCTTTCAGTAACTTCTTCTGCCTGTATCTTATTTCCAAGTTTCTTTTTCTCTCTTCTGACTTTGTTTTGATCGATGACGAGATTCGTATTCTCCGCTGTCACAACTTCAACATGGTGAAGCAACCAGTAGTAGTGGCGCATGATTATCAGCATAAGTTGGCAATTGCAATTATTTCAATATGCATAATGCCCCCAAAAAGTTACTTTTTACGCTATCGCGTATCTTTGCATTGTCATGGCTCTTTATACTAGCCATTTCTAAGCTCGTCGTAATAAAACGCACAAAACACTATAATATAATAGCACATTAAACGACCCAAAAAGCACTGTATATCACTACCAAAGGGTTTCACGTTAACACTGAACAAATGTCGCAGGTAACTGAGCAAGGATAAATAATAAGTATACTTTATCGCATTTTGGCTCTCAACTATTTCGTCCTTCACTCCCTGAGTATTACGACGAGTCTTTGCGCTCACTTAGAGTCCTGCTTCACCACTTTCTCACCTTCTAGATTTGTTTTTGAAGTATATTGCTGTCTGTTCCCTACATATATGACGTTTGACACATAAAAAAAATATAAAGAAAACCAAGGTACATAAATAATATCGAAACTAACGATCGATTCACACAAATACAACTTTAGCCTACTATACGCGAAAAAGCTATAAAAATAGCCTAAGTTATAATACACATAGATATTAAACAATGCATGATCAGATCTTATTTAAACATTTGGTACATTAAATATGCTTTTTCAAGTAAATACAACCAAAATAAATTTAATTTAACATTTTTTAATTTTTTTCGAAAAAAGTTCAAAAATGAGCATTTTTGCAAAACTTCAAGCCGTTTTGCTGCAGGGTAAGGAAATGTACAAAAAAAAATTTCAAATTTTTTGTATGAACTGAGTGCCACCAGTGGCCACTTTTCCGCACCCGCCATAATCGAAAATCGAAAAACAGTTTTTTTTTTTTTGGCCCACCCTATTATACAGTATATTTTTTGTTAGCAAAAATAATGCATTTTAAAAATATTTTCTTATTATTTTTTTATCATATTTTTGTCGTTAATTACAAATAAAGTAGCAAATTGAAATTTATCTAATATTTTTTAAAAAAATTAAAAGTTATATCCTATACAAATTTATGCTTTTAAGCTATTTTTAGATATGTGTCATGAACACTGTAACAGCATCATATAATTTAAAAACTACAAAATAAAAATAATCGAGTGACAATGAATGATATGCTGAATGTTATAGATTATATAGAAATATAATAAACACATTTACCAGTTTAATCGCTGTTCATTGGTGCGCAACTCAAAGGGGAATTGTATGCTGTTTCATATCACACATGCTATGTATAAAAGCTGTTTTTTATTTAAAGAAAGAAATACTTATTTAAAATTATACAATTTCTTCAGATACACATTAGATATTCATCATGCGTTACAGTGAGGCTTATTATTGTTTATTAAATAAATAAATAAATATTTAAAATTGATTTTTTGGATAGATAGAAGTTTTTTCGATAAAAGAAAGTTATTAAAAAAATTAGGGATTCAAATCGTTTAGGTGTTACAGAAATTTCGATATATGCGTCTGATACTCGCAACAATGTGTTTGGTGATAAATCAATTTTCGCATTCAGAAATATTGGTTTTTCGAAATCTATCAAATCTTATGTGAACATTTTCATCAGCGTAACAGAAATTATAAACGAAAAAAAAATAATATTAATTTTAATTTTAGTGTAAGCGCCATAATTTTGGCATGTTTGTATGTTGAACATGAAAATTTTCCTCTAAAAACTTATAGTCCATCCAAAAAATCTGCATTCAGATTTTAGAAAACCGAATTTTGCACAGTAAAATCTACGATCCCAAAACATGAGTATATTTTAATGTTTCAAAACGTAGGTACGCATTTTAGTACTTTAATATTATTTATTCATTTCTATACCAACTTTGATTCTCATCATTCATTTCTGCTTCAGGGAATTACTCGTAATAAAATAGAGTTAATGTGGATCATGCTATTTTTTTAAAATCAATAGTCTCCCCTTATTCTGTTATCACCAGCTGTTTGGAAAAAGCCAGTTTAGCAGAACGCGAATTACTGCCTCTGCACGTGCCGATGGACAATAGAAGACGAAGAGTCAAGAAAATTATACAAAACGTGGTATCTCAATGCTCTTCTCCCACGGTATATTTCCAAATTCAATTAAAATTTGCTGGCCATAGCCGAAAATATACACAATTTTTTTTTTTCAATTAATGTACATAACTTTATTCACTTTTCGATGATACAATAATGAAAATAGCACAGAAATAGGTTTTACAGAGCTCCATTCAGGAAGATTTTTTTTTATAACTCAGGGAGGACCTATTTGCTCTACCCAAAAATAATCATTCGCAAAAAATGTAGTTCAGTTCTATGCATAACTTCATACACTTTTTGAAGGTACAATAACAAAGACATCGCGATTATTACGCCCCCTTCGAGCGGATTTTATTCAAATTCGAGTAGGGCCAGATGACAATAGAAAAACACTTACACAAAAATTTATTTCAATTCTATGCATAACCTCATACACTTTTCGGTGGTACAATATAGGAAAAAGCGCAAAAATCGCTATTGCAGCATCTTCTTCCGTCAGATTTTTTTTTTAAATAAAGAGAGGTCCAACTAGCTACAGCCAAAGTCTCACATAAAAAATTCGGTTCAATTCTATGTATAATTTCATACATTTTTAGGCGGTAAAATATTAAAAAAGCACAAAAATTGCTATTGCAGAGCCCCCTTCCGGCGGGTTTTTTTTAATTCAGGGAGTACCAAAAAGCTATAGCCAAAACCTTACACAAAAATTTGGTTTATTTAAATGCATAATTGCACATACATTTAGGTCGTATAAAATTGAAAATGACACAAAAATCTCTATCGCAGCGCCCCATTTCAGCGAAATATTTCAAAACTGAAGGAGGACTACTTTCTATACCAAAAACATATACAAAAAATTTAGAGCAATTCTATGCATGTCTTCATACACTTTTCAATAGTACAATTGCGACATATGGACACACACACACAGAGACACACACACGGTCTGACAGGCATTTTGTAAAAACACGTCGAAAACAGGTAGTCGAAAAAAAAAAATCGATTGAAATACTCTCTTTTATTGCAGATAGAAGAAAGTAAAATTACTGAAGTCCTTGCGGGCCACAAACGGAATTTTATAAATGTTTCTGTAACTATTAAAAATCTTTTAGTTTTTTTAGGTTTCTAAAGATAAATGAATGGTTTTTGGAATCATGCGTAAATGAGATGTGATTATCTTAAATTTTGTTATACAACATTCATATAAAAACACTCGTCATTTTTACAGCGTAGTACCATCATACACAAATAACTGATGGCGAACACTATTTTTATTTCGGTATTTTTTTTATTCGGGTTACATGTATTTTATGTATGAGATTAGTCCTAAGTTACAGAAACGGGTGAAAACTATTTCAAATAATTTGATTCCTTTAAATTAAGCATGTTAGTAGCATATCTCATAAACGTCCTTCAATCTTGTTGCATATTAATAAAGTTTTTTTTTTCCTTTTTTTTTGTGTGTGTGTGAACAATTAAGTAAATGTCATGTTTAAGACGTTGTTTTGTTTGGCAATAAATAATATATTATATTACAAGTTTTTTTTCCCAATGTTGCACATGCTTCGTTAAAAAAATATTTTCAAAAATATTTTCTGACTTCTTACATAAATTTCTTCGATCTTCATTCGCAGTATTAAATTTAATATTAAAATCTATATTAATGGAAGATGCAGAAAATATAAAATTGGAAAAAGGGAATAATTTATTATAACAACAGAAATACATTTACTCTCACTTTTATAAGTAATTTTGCTGCTCATTTAGTGATCAATAGTCTTTTTTTTATAACTTTTTTGAGATTTTGTAAATGCAACTTAAATATAAATTAAATAAATATAAATTTAAAATAATATAAATTTAAAATCGGTTGTAAGTAAAACTAACACATTTCTTTTATAATAAATATACAGTACAACAAGATTCAAAACTAATTTAAAATCAAAAGAAAACTTGAAATTAAATGAAGAGTGCTTTTCTTAACATCAAATTTAAAAAATAAGACTTTAAAGATAAATGACTTGAGGACTTCCAAAGAAATTTTAATGTCATTAATCTGGAAGAATCATTAATCTTTTCATTTATCTCTTTTCGCGAACATATTCATTTTGAATTGAAAGAAGTGCAGAGAAGAATTTGAATTTAATAGTGTTTCTAAGTTAATTATTTTAAGGAACATAACACTGTTTTAAAAATACAAAATTCACCTATATAATCCTATATAACTATATATAACCATTTATAATAAATACACAACACAACAAGATCCAAAACTAATTAAATATCAAAAGAAAACTTAAAATTAAATGAAAAGTACCTCTTTTTAACAGCATATTTTAAAAATAAGACCTTAAAGATAAATGACTTAAGGACTTTCAAAGAAATTTTAATGTCATTAATCTAGAAGAATCATTAATCACGCCATTTATCTCTTTTCACGAACATATTCATTCTGAACTGAAAGAAGTGTGAACTAGCATTTTGGTAGATTGGTATTTTTTCAAAATCAATTTTTTGATGCTATAAAGGGTACCCGAGCCCTTAAATGTAGCATGTTAGCAACATTTCTCATAAACTTCTTTCAATCTTGATGCATATTAAGTAATGTTTTTTGTCAACATCCAAAAAAATGTATTGTCAAAAAAGTTGTTATTTTGTGGGGAGATAAATAATATATCGATTTCTTTTTTTTTTTATGTTACACATTTTTCTTTAAAAGCATATTAAAAACATTTTCAAACTTCTTACATAATTTTCTTCTATTTTCATTCACAGTATTACATTTAATATTCAAATTTCATTTAATTGAAGAGCCTGAAAATATAAAGTTAAAAAACAGAAACAATTTATTAGAACAGTAGAAATACATTTACTATAACTTTATAAGTAATTTTACTGCACATTTAGTGATAAATAATCTTTTTTTATTTAATTTTTCTAAATTTTTTGAGATTTTGTAAACGCACACAAAAGAATAATATAAATTTAATTTCAGCTGCAAATAAAAGTTACACTTTTCTTTTATAATAAATATACAACACAACAAGATTCAGAACTAATTCAAAATAGATAGAAAAAATTGAAATTATATTAAGAGCACTCTTTTTAACAGCAAATTTTGAAAATAAATAAATTGAGGACTTCCAAAGAAATTTTAATGTCATTAATCTGGAAGAATCATTAATATTATCATTCATCTCTTTCGCGAACATATTCATTCTGAATGAAAGAAGTGTAGACTAGAATTCGAATTTAATAACTAGAATTTATTAACTAGAATAATTTCTATTTTAATTATTTTATGGTGACAAGAGACCTTTAAAGTCATTTTTTATTTTTTTAAATTGCACTTTAATTATTATTCAAAGGTACATTATATACATTATAGCATATATTTATTACAAAAAATGTAAAAAAAATGAGAAAATAGAGAGATTTCTGTAATATTGTAGATTTAACTAGAACTTTTCAAAATGCTCCATACGCATTATTTTTTCTCTGATTGCTTTGAAATTATTTTTAGTTATTTATCATTATAAGGCCATAAAACTGTGCATTTTTTTTTAAATAAATATACTTGTAAATGTTAAAGGTACTTAATTGTAAAAATAGGATCAAAATTTCAAAGAGTTTAGAAAAGAATATATGTATATATATATTACATTTATATTGCGATATACAAAATTTAATGCACAATTTTATTTATATATGTAAATCAAACTCGTATAAATAATACTGGATATTTTCATTGGTATGGAATGCGCGTGGGGTATTTTGAAAAGTTCTCGTTAAATCTAAAATATTATAAAAATTTCCCTGTTTTTCTCAAAAAAATTTATTTTTGCATTTTGTTGCGATAAATACATGTTATGATGTTAATATGCTCTTGAACAATATTTAAAGGGCAATTTTGAAAAAATATATAAAAAAAATATTTTAAAGGTCCCTTGTCCCTTTAGCGAACATAATACTGTTTTAAAATTACAAAATTAACTTTGTTGACAACAACATTTAACTTTTGAAGGAAATTGGAAATCTGGACAAAATCTTGTCCCTCTAAATTTGTCAAGTTATTTGCTCAGCAGTGATCGTTCCGATCCGTTTTTTCTTTTTGCATTTCGGTCGTAAGTGAACTCTCTTTTTTACCTGTAACTGTATGCATAATTTTATTTCCAGTTTATGTACTCAGTAAGTATATCTAGTGTGTGAAACATCCCCATGTATGTGCTGTGATGGACAGATGACTTAACCAATGGGTTTTGCCATCGTTATGTGCTAAACGACGAACTACCCGGCAAATGCTGGAGATTTATTTAAATAGTTTTGTTTAAGTCTAACATTCGAGATGAATGAAATAAATGGACATGTTATTTCTAATTTGAACTGATTCATCTATGTGCCATATTCATGACGTCACACCACAGGCCTTAAACACTGCGTTTTGAAACTCTGCCTTAACCCAGTCAGGTATTTTTTTAGTTGAATAGAAAATATATATTAAACACTATATTTTATTTTTTAAAATCTAAAATAAAAATTGAATTAATTTCGTTGAATGTATTTTCAACAGAATTATAGACAAAAAAAATCTATATATATATATTTAAAGGCGAAAATGAATTTAATTTAATATGAACAAAATGTTGATAAGAAAATGTGTTATTATAATATGCAAAATATGTTTTATTTTATAATTTCCATATATACAGTGTGTTTATACTTATCACGTTGAATGGCAGGTCTATTTTGTATTTATTTCAGTTTGGGCCTCGAAATAAGTTTCTGGTTACACGATGTAAAACAATAAAAAACTATAAAACTTTGTAAAACAATAAAAAACTATAAAACTTTCTAAAAGGCGACGGCATTGTAAACCGTGGTACACTGTAAAAAAAAATTGGGAAAGTTACAAAATTTTTTCTAGTAGAATTGTATTCCAAGAACTTTTTATGTAACGGCAACAATAAAAATTCATGTAACAGATACAGATTTGCACTTTGAATCAAACAAATTTTAAGGTTACTAAGAATTTTTTTGGGAAATCGTATTCCAAGAACTTTTTAAGTGACGATAACGAGCATTATAGATAAAATTTTAGTAAAGTTACCAAAATTTTAGTAAATTCTTTTGTAAAGTTACAGATGGTTTTAGTTTTGCTTACAAGTTTTGTAGATTGACATCATTTTCTTGTACAGTGCGTACACATAAAATTTTAGTAAGCATAAGAGATTTCGGTTAATTTAGATTACTAAGGTTACAGATTTTTTTTTACAGTGTATGAAGAAATTGTGGCACGATTTGGTAGATAAATGTCTAGAAAATTAACTGAACAAGTTCCCACATTTTTTGACATCTGCAAAGGACAATTGTTTTTATGTTTAATATGTATTTTAATATAATTCATAAAAAAATTGGTGAGAAATAGGGGGAGAGGCATCATGAATATATTAAAATACATTCATCACGGAAACCTGAAATTATTTAATTTTTTGGAGTGAATGAAACTTTTTAATTTTCATATCATATATTATACTGTCAATCACAGGTGACTGACGCGGTCTAAACCGAAAGTTTAGTGTTAGTCACTGGCAACTGACGTCGCACTCAATATATTTAAGTTCCTATTTTAAATTTGTCGACAGTCGAAACTATTTTCATAATGTTATGAAATTTTGTGTGAAGATGTAATAAAGGTATGGGAATTTGTTCGAGTGAAAAACTAATTCTAACTTTTACCACTAGAAGGAGTTTTTATTGCAATAATTTTCTTGAAATTACACATTTACGATATAACATACAATTCTTATTTCAACTAAACATTTTTTACAACTATTTTTATTACAACGAACGTCCACCTTACAGTAATCCTTTTCAGATACAACCATCAATCGTGAAAGGGTATATTGTGTATGACGGCCAACAATCTGCACGCGGTATACTGGCCTGAAGGGGAAAGATGCCCTCCATAGGAGTCTTTATAAGGTATCTTAAAATTTATTTATACATGGAAATCCAAAATACGAAAAACGACGAATAATTAGGCCGACGGGCGCGGTTATATTCAAACCCAGCACCTCCCATCTACCAGGTTTAAAAGCAGAACCTCCTGTCCACTGGTAAAGAGTAGAATTGTGAAAAAGCATATTCTATATTAAATCGCAGTCGATTCTGTGAAATGCTTAGAACATGTTAGGAAATACTGTCTTTAAGATCAGGCAAAGTTAATAAATAAAATTTCTAAACTATCGTATATGTGTGCTAAAAACGATCGTATGCCATAATTCCTTAACCTTCTCAGTCCTGATGTCACCTGGAGGAGACACTAAACAGTACTTATTAAAACTTTTACCTCATTCAAAATTTCTATCCCAGATTTTTAAAAATTGTTCATTTTATTGTTAAGTGATGACAGCACATTGCAAAATGCTTTTTTATTATCAAAATAATTTTTTTCTTTCATTTAGCGGTATGTAAAAATGGCATAGTCAAAAAGAAGGAAAATTACTTGCATGCGTACAGGTAAGTTCTTTTACTATTAATAATAATTTTGTTAACATTTATTCGGCCTAAGATTTTATAGTATAAAGATCGATCTTTTTAATTATACCATTTGTGTTAAGATTTAAGTGGTCTAAGTGGTAAAAAACGCATGGTAATTTTAGTGATTCCTGTAGGCGACGTCCGGTCATGCTCCAATAAAACTGCATTTTCTAAAGTTGTTGCTAGAAATATTTTTCTGAATTCAAATTCAGTGTTTTTATAAAGATTTTCTTACCGTAAGATGGGGTTACTTTGTGACAGGTGGTACAACGTTGTGACACGTAGACTAGTTTTGGTATTTCGAATATACCCCTCTGTCCTGTGTGGTAGGAAAACAGACACAACCTAATGATTTTTTTTTCAAAAATTCGAACACGAAAGACGCAAACTAGACGAGGTGTCACAATGTAATCCTATTTGTTAGAAAGTCTTATGGTATATTATTATTTCAAACATGCCGGCTAATTATTTTTCTTATTTATTAGTGTGAACAGCTTTAAATTAAATGTGGATTTTTTTTTATTATTATTACTTTGAGGTAAATCTAATACCTTTTAAGATCCATTTTTTAACCTCAAAGAATTTGGAGTTTAAAAAATTATTATAGCTTTTATGTAAATTAATAAAAAGCAATTATCTAAAAATAACACTATTTTGTGTTGAATTTTAGTTTCATTGTAAAAATTTTATAAATATTTTATATGAGTGTGTTTATAACAATATTTATAAATGTGTATATAAGTTAATGTATACATTTATATGTGTCTGTGGAAATATATGCACATTCACTACACTGTGCACATTTCTAAAAAAAATAAAAAAATAAATAAAATTTTATAAAAGATAAAAATTAAATCATAAAATTATTCATGTTTAAATGTATGCCTTTTAGTAACAGTATTCAAATTGTATAATAATGAGAAATGAATAAATAAACAAATATATATATTTTTTTCAAAAATTCCTAATTTTTAGAGCTGGTTTGAAGGAATTTGGAATGACTAAACATCCATTCTCGATATCTCGGATGACAAAGATGATGCAATGGATCGACTATTTTGTCCTGTAAATGAAAAAATCTGCATCATCATCTAAAGAAGAAGAAGCTGCATAAGAATCTAAGAATTTGTCTACCAAATTGCCAAAACTTAAAAAAACAATTGAAAAACTCTTGTAAACACTCAAAGGAAAAACACCAATCCAAGAAAACTTATTCCAGACCTTCCTACTCTCCTTCAATAGTTCTGACTATCTCTTCTGCATCTAAGGTCATCAGAAAGTTCTAAAATATCTCATTGGAAAAATGTAAATGATGAATTTATTCCTCTGACCACTGCTCCACCCTATCAGGGCCGATGCTAGACATTTCGGCGCCGGAGGCGAGCAATTTTTGCCGTTTCTATGATGTTTTTTTTTTCCTTTTTTTTTTAACTACAACTTGATTTTTTTTAATAAGAAAATTAATGTAATAATTGTAATTTATTTACATAGATATAATAATGTATTATAAAATATATTTACATTTAAGGAATTTAAAATAATCAAACTGCGTAATTTATTTATTTATTTATTTATTTATATTTAATTTTATTTTTTGCATCTTTTTAAAAATAACAACAGCTAACTTAGAATTAAATTAATAATACATATTATACTAGTATTAAAAATACTAGTATTACACTTTTGGCTTGTTTTTCCTTTCGAAAAATCATGCAATCAATGAATGTTTTTTAAAAAATCCTGTTACAACAGGTAAAGAGTGCTTTTAAAATCAATTGAATTGCGTATAAAATTTGTGTATGATTTTCAAAAATAACGATATAGCATAACAAGTTATTTATTTATCTTTTTAATATGGTATATGCAAAATAAAATCGCATATTGGTAATATTAATAAGAAAACAGCTACTAAAATAAGATAAACGTTCAAAAAGTCATGCATTATAATGTCGAAATCAGCATTATAAAGGAAAATTTAAAAATAAATAAATTGTTCGCAATATATTATTGACATTAAATAGAAAAATTAAGATATGCAGAGAAAATTACATTACTTTTTCAGCAAACAACTTTTTTGGAAGGTTGGGGGGGGGTCATCGGATCTTCACTTTTACTGTCAAAACAAAACTTTTTTTAGATTTTCGTGAATGGCCATCGATTGATGTATTTAGTTATATTTTTTCCAGTTTTACCTGTACAAATATGCCAGAAAAATGCCGCCCTTTTATGGTGCGTCCTGAGGCGGCTGCCTCACATGACTCACCCCTGGCGCCGGCCCTGCACCCCATGCAGAGAGTAACAATAACAGTGATGGACAAATTTGCATCATGAAATGGTTTGTTAACAAGCAAGTCATACTTGCTTCGTCAGCTGACGATAAGCGTCCTGAAGATACATGCAAGCGATGGTCGAAAAAAGGTAAAGAATATTTTTCAGTGAATCGTCCATCCATTATAAAAAAGTATAATGAATTTATGGGAGGTTTTGATTTCTTTGATCGTATTCTAAGCTATTACAGAATACATACAAGGACCAAAAAAAAGGACCAATTTTTGCATTTCGGTCGTAAGGGCACTCTCTTTTTTGCCTGTAACTGTATATAATTTTATTTACAGTTTATGTACTCAATAAGTATATCTAGAGTGTGAAACATTCCCATGTATATGCTGTGACAGAGAGATGACCTAATCGATGGGTTTAGTTTCGGTATGGAAGCAGTTTTGCCATCGTTATATGTTAAACGACGAACTACCTGGCAAATGCTGGAATTTCATGTAAATGGTATTGTTTAAGTTTAACATTCGAGATTCGAATAAGAGTCATCATACATTTTTTTTCCATAGCTACTTGTTGGATAGCCTATAGGTTCACCAAACAGTGCTCATCAGAGCAAAGAAAGAAATGCTAAACTATCTTGCATTCAGATTTCATCTACAAGAATATATTTCCTATGGCACAGAAGAATGCAGTGGCTCAGAATTTACTCCTAGTTAGCCCTCAACACCACAGAAAAATAGATAAATCAAAGAATTTACTTGTCAAACACTCCTTTGCAAAAAGGAAAGGTTTCACATCTGCCTGAGATTCCCAAACCATCTACAAAAAAAATCGATGTAGCATGACTGGTTGCAAATCCAATTCTGCAAGGATTCGATGCACTGCATGTAAAGTTTTTTTTTAATTTTTGCAAGAAAACAATGTTTCAAAATATTGTACGAGAAATAAATGTTTTAAAAATTGATTTTAAAAAACTTATTGATATTTATAAAAGTATTTGCAGTAATTATATATATTTTTTTCAATTTAAGTTTTGGTCATTTCTAAGCAACTAGATAATTACCAATTTAATTTTCAATGTATTTCAACGTATGTTGTTTCCATACAATTAAATAACTTTTTTTATTATCTTAAAAATATATTCTGCATTATTATAAATGTGTACTATAATATTAAAACGCTATGTTACAGTTTTTTTTTTGATTACTGCTTCTCTTTAAAATTTTAATTATTCAAAATTCAAAACACCTCTTTCCCTTTTTTTTTCTAGATACGCACAGGCCTTAATACTCCTGTGATTCCTTTTTCCGTTCCCACGCCTTCGCAAGCGTTGGTGAATGTTAGAAAGAAAAGCACACCCCCTCCCCTTAAGACTCGCATAAAATCCCTGCTCGGCAGAGAAATGCAGTAATTGCTAAAAGCCCTTTTGTTAAGATTAAAGATGTGTGTGCTTCCCAAGCTATGAGTTGTCAGACAATAAATAGCGTACCCTATAATAATTGGCCACACACACAGTTTTTTAAGCCTTGGGTAAAATTGCTAAAAGTACACTCCTTTTTTTATGACCCATAAAAAATTGTATAGTGTCATTTCAGAGAGAGAGCGAGATACATTTTCGACCATAAAAATATCCCCGTGCCTGTTACTCCTTTTGTGTGCAATACTTGGAATCCCAGCTGTAGATTTCATGGGAACGGGAGCTGAAAAACACCTGCCTGTGAAAAACCTCATGTAAGTCACGTGATTGAGATATAGAAACATGTCCTTATATGGACTTTGGATATGGTACTTGCGCGCTGACCAACGAGAAGTCACCCTTTTGGTTGGGGAAAGTGGGGGATG
>CAXHSM010001549.1:0-100000 GCA_964019185.1 Maratus speculifer
CTGCCTGTAGCACCCAACACCCTCCGACGGAAAGATGCCCCAAGAGAGATGCAGACGACGGAAATAGGTAAGCTCATTCATTCTAAATTTTGAGTGGCTCTGTTTCATAATTATTGCACAAAAGTAAATTCAGTGAGGAAATTTATGTACTATGTTTCTATACTTTTATTATTTTAATCTAAAATTAAGAAATTAGTAAAAAGTATTGCGAAAAAAAAAAAAAATTTTTTTTCTTCTCTTTTTTAATGATAAAAACATTAAATGTTAAATGCATTTTTTTTCCGGACAAAACGGAACAAATTAGAAAGTTTTGAAAAAAAAAAGAGTGTAAAACTTTTGTAAAATTGTAAACTCTTGTACAATTGTAAAATTTTTTTTAGCAGCATAAATGTTATGAGGTTAGTCATAAATTTAAATTTCCTTTAAAGGCTTCTAAACAGAGAGGGATATTATTACCTGTTGATCTAAAATTATTAATGTTTACATTTTTAAAGTGTAGTTTTCGAAAAATCTGAATGCTAAAACTGGCAATATTTTTCTAGAATTAGAAATAAGTACAGGTACTGGTATTGTGGTCGGTTGAAAAAAAAAAAAGTGTTGAATCGGTAAATTGTGTACTTTTCATGTATATATTTTTCATTTCATTCTCATTTACTGTGTTTAAATTGTGTAGTAAAGTGTATGTATAGAATTAACATTGCATATATGCTAGGGTAATTTTATAGGTTGTTAGGAAATAAATAGAAATTTCGGTTAGGGCAACTCAGTCTAAAAATGACAATCATTACTGATTTAAAGCAATGTAGAAAAATCGATTTGCAAATGTTAGCAGACGAGTTGGGAATTGATATTGATAAGAGTGATAAAATAGCTGTAATCATACAGAAAATTGAATCAGCTGCAGATTATGATAAAGAGCTTACTTTATCGCAGGCTAATTATATTGTACAAGATAGGGAGGCTCAAGCAGTCGAGCAAAAAGAAAGAGAAAGGGTCGAGCGAGAATTAGAAGCAGAAAGAGAAAGGGCGGCGCGGGACAGCGAAGAAAAACAGAAAGAAAGGGAATTTCAATTAGAACAATTGAGATTAACTCAAAATGCAAATAGACGTGAATCTACGTCAAGTAGCGGATCTGAGAGGAGTCAGAAACCCCCTTTAAAAGCGTTAATGCACAAATTCGATCCAGAACGATCAGATATTACTCTGTTTTTAAACCTTTTCGAACGGCAATACTCTCGAGCAGGCATAGAAACAGAAGAGCTTGTGACTCATCTTTTATCGCTACTCCCGGCAGATATTGCAGAATTAATTTTGCGCGAGCCCACAGATAAAATCGACGACTTCGCGCACGTGAAATCAATTTTGTTAGCACGCTTTCGGCTAAGTCCTGAAGCGTATCGCCAGAAATTTACAAGGCATTCTCGGATACCAGGCACCCCTTGGAAAGATATTAGTTTCGAGTTAAATAGTTATCTAGAAGGATGGTTAACCGGACTAGAAATTTCAAATTTCGAAGACTTAAAGAAATTATTGGTAACAGACCAAATTAAGCGCCGTACGCCGATAGAATATAAAGAGCATTTTATTGACTCTTGGGCAAATTTCAAAGACCCGTTAGTTCTAGTTAAGTGTTTAGACGAGTTTGAGGCAGTCAAAGGACCCTCGAAAAAAATCTGGAACCCGAGAAATTTTCCCATAAAATCAGAAAAACCGAGACTCGAAGATAAACCGCGTGTTGAGAAATCGACCGAAACTAAAACGAATTGGAGAGACAAGGATCCCGATAAAGAAAGAAACCGTGTTTTTGAGCAAAAGAGAACAAACAAATGTTTTATTTGCGGAAGTTCTTCGCACTATCGTGCCCAGTGCCCAGAAAAACACAAGAGGGAAAATAACGCCACGTCTGTAGGGCATTTAAATAAAAATCAAGAATTTGAAAAAGGTTTTTCGCCATATTTAAGTAAGGCTCGTATTAACGGGGAGGAAATTACGGTATTACGAGATTCTGGTACGTGTGTCGACGTTATTTCCAGTAAATTTATAAACCACAGTCAATTAGATGGGGAATTTATGTGGATAAAACAACCACTCTTAAATGATGTTCGCTGTTTGCCCACCGCTAATATAACGCTTGAAATTGACGAAATAGGAAGTATCTCGACGAAGGCTATAGTAACTGATAGAGACGTAGATATGTCCTATTATATACTAGGGAATGATACGCAGAAGCTCATCGACGAGAGAAAAAAACGCGAAATCAAAACATCGAACGCAGTAATGACGCGCGCGCAGGCGAAAAAAAGCGAAACTTGCTCCGGGAGTGACGGAGGCGAACAAGAAACCGATACTAACTTAGGGGCAGGGGAAAACGATTTCACGGAACAGGCAGATCCGGAAGCTGATTCTGGCCTAAGCGGAATATAACTACACGGAATCAGTCGCTCCCGTAATCCATACCGATTTTTAATCCGTCGCGATTCTGGCCTGAGAGCGGAATTTCAAGCAACCTTTAACCCCTCCCTTTCAAGGTGAACCAGTTTCGACCAAGGACACACGTAGTTTGTTTATTTACAGGGGATCTAAACACGTGTGTTTGCAAGTAGCAAGCCCTTTAAAAAAAGACCGCAGTATTATTAAATACCTGTAAGGGAATGATATAATACCGCTATAAACAGTATAAAAAGTTTTAACAGGTGGGATGAGTTATAAGTAATTTTCGAAGTTTTAAGATACAATTATAAAATTTAATTGTTATTTAGAGAAAAAATTAAAAGATATTAAAAATAAAACATCTTGCAATAACAATTTTAGATTAGCTCAATTTTTAATATTCTAAAAAATATATTTTAATATGATTTTTTTTTTCTCTTTTTCCAATATAAACTTCAACATACAAAATATATGTCAGCGAAAAAATTGAAAACTTATTTCACTCATTTACAATTATAAAATTTTTATTAATATTAAAATTAAAATCAAGGAATTATTTAATTAAAAACTACTTGTAATTATTCTTTTGAACTATTAAAGTGGATTTTAATCTTCTCAAATATACATTTAAAATAATAATAATAATAATAATGTGAGTATACTTTATTAAAATAACAATTTTAATTCGAACTTTTTTTTTCAAGTTTTATAATACAAGCTATAATAGTCCAATAATTGAAAAAGCATGCATCATCATATGTTGTACTTATAATTACAAAATTCTTATTGTTATTTAACCCTTTATCTACCGGTATTATTTAAACAAAAACTATTTGTAACTATACTTTTCGATTTCAATAAATTTTAATTTTCTCAATAATATATTTTAGCATTTTTTTTCTTTTCTTAAATACAAGTTGTGCCAGTCAAATAATAATGGTTTTTCTATATTTAGAGTAAAATCAAGGTATTATTTAAAGAAAAACTATTTATAAGCACTCTTTTGATTTAGTGCAATCAGTTATAATCTTCTCAAAAATATATTTTAGCTGAAAGTTTTTTTAATACAAGCTTTAAAATATAATTTATAAAATACGAGCTATATCAGTCAAATATAATTGGAAAATTAGACTTGTTATAATTATTTTACATTTACAACTATATATTTTTTTACTATTTTGATCAAAATAAAGGAATTTTTTAAGCACAAACCCTTTGTAATTACGCTTTTGTTTTACCCCACAGTGGCCGAGAGGTTCTGAGCACGAAACTTGTCGACGGGAGGTGCTAGGTTCGAACCCAATCGCGCCCGTCGGCCTAATCGCTCGGGATTTTTCGTGATTTTCCATGCGTAAATAGGGTTAGATCCCCTAAGAAAGACCCCCAGAGAAAGCACTCCTCCACTTAAGGCATATATTCTTCGTGAAAAATCTCCGCCCCACCCAATTGATTTAATTTGTTTATTTTTTTTAAATTATTTAATCGCTGAAATGATATTTGTTTTTATTAATGTTCTCAAAATATTTTTCTTTGAAAAATAGTAAGGATACAAAATTAGACTTACAAGAGCGCTGAAAAAATGTATAGTTAAGTTTCTCGCGAAAAAGAATTTCGTTCATATTTTGCCATCTGCCTTAATGTCTTGAATTGATAAAACACCTTTACTAAAGTGTATGCTTTTCTTAAAATTTTTTTATGCACTTTGAATAATTAGCAATTCCAATGTTATTTATAGTAAATACAACAAAAACATAGAAGAATATAATTTAATAAAATTATTTATAAAATATAATTCTAATAATTTGAAAATTTTGCTTAGAAAAACATAATTTAATTTTGAATTATCTTTAATCATTTGCTCCCCCCCCCCTCTTATTCTTCCCACATGTACACACTAAGAAAAGAAAATTATATGCGTTATTTTACTAAAAAAAATTTGAGCCCACTCAATATTTTTGAAAAGTTGGCGCTGTTGTCTTGATACCTCATTTTTACCTTACTACAAATGTATCGCGAGATATTGTTAATTCTGTTAATAGATCTAGCGCAATTACCCATACTTAACAAAAACTTTAAACTGATTTTATTCCCCTGTTCATATTTTTATAACTTGCTTGTTTGATAAACACTATTGCTTTTTTTTCTTATGTAGATAGCATTTTTATTTTTATTTTTATTTTTATTTTATTTATTTTTATTTTTATTTTATTTATTTTTATTTTTTTTTTACTTCATGAGGTATTTAATATTTTTGTGTAAGCACTCTTTTTGATTTAGTGCAATAAGTTATATTCTTCTCAAAAATATATTTTAGCTAATTTTTTTTTTTTTAAATACAAGCTTTAAATTATAATTTTTAATATACGAGCTATATCAGACAAACATAATTTGAAAATTATGTTTGACTTTTTATTATTTTACATTCACAATTATATATATTTTATTGTTTAGATCAAAATAAAGGAGTTTTTTAAGCACACACCATTTGTAATTACACTTATATATTCCCTGATCAGCGGCCGAGAGGTTCTAAAAACGAAACTGGTAGACGGGAGGTGCTAGGCTCGAACCCAATCGCGCCCGTTGGCCTATCGTTTGGAATTTTTAGAACCTTGGTTTACCATGCGTAAATACGGCTTAGGCTCCCAAAGAAAGACTCCCACAGAGGGCACTCCTCCACTTAATGTCTATATTCTTCGTGAAAAAACACCGAAAACACAGGCGATAATGAATAAATAAAATAATGCACTTTGTAAAAATCATAAATAAAAAATAAAGGAGTTGCTTTATTTTTATTTATGGTGATTTTTACAAATTGTATTATTTTATCTATATTCCCCGTGTTGATAAATGGCCGTCATAAACACAATCAACTAACCTACACTTTTATATTACTCTGATAAGTTTTAATCTCAAAATATATATTATTATATTTTAGCATAAATGAATAAATATATATATTTAAATACACGTTTTAAAATACAAACAGCTTTAACTCAAATAATTAAAAAAATATGCTACAATCACAATTAGTTTATATTAAATTGAAGCTAAAATTACTTCTACTGATGAACATAACAAAACTGAAAACAAAAATACTAATGATAGAATGCGAATATACATTTAATAAAAAATAAGTCTCTATCTTCACATAGAAGATCTGCTAATATAAACGCCGCCATCTTAAACCGACATAGATAGTGGGTTTCCGGCTGCCTATAGCAGTCGGAGGAATTACGAGAAAACAAGCCCGTCAAACCGGAGAGGATTCCGAGACGATAGGGGCAGAATTAGAAATTATCACTTCGTCGGAGGATTTCGAGAAAGTCGTCCGATCCGACAGGGGCAGAATTCGCCCCCGGAAAGGTCAGATAACGAGTTTTTACCGATAGCAGAGGAAGACTCAGGGACCGGCTTGTCGAGAATTAAAAGGGCAGAATTCATAACCGAACAAGAGACGGATTCCTCGCTACGAGACATTCGCGAAAAAGCAAAACAAAAGAAATCAAATTTCGAAATTAAAGAGAATTTAGTAATGAGGAAAGTAACGGATCATCACGGATTTGAAAGAAAACAGTTAGTTGTCCCAACTAAGTACAGGGAAGCGATACTTAGCGCTTGTCACGAAGGTATAGCGGCTCACATGGGCCAATCAAAAACAAAAGATAAAATATTGAGATATTTTTTCTGGCCTAATATTATTAGGGAAATCGAGGATTTTGTCAAGTCATGCCATGCTTGCCAGGTAGTGGGAAAAGCGGGGGAAACTAAGAAAGCCCCATTAAAATTAGTTCCCATAATTTCAGAAGTATTTTCAAAATTATCGTGCGATCTAGTAGGCCCCTTACCGACGTCAAAAAAAGGGAATAAATATTTACTCACAGCAATATGTGTTTATTCACGTTATCCAGAAGCAATACCGATACCAGATATGCTCTCGGAAACGATCATTGAAGCGATGATCACGATTTTTAGTAGACTTGGTTACCCGTCTAGCATACAAACGGACCTTGGGAGGAGTTTCACTTCGAATTTAACGACAGCTTTCCTAAAAAGGTTTGGGGTAAAACTAAACCATTCAAGTGTATGTCACCCCTCCTCAAACGTTATCGAAAGATGGCACAGGTCAGTAAAAAGGCTTTTAAAAGTGCTATGCGTGGAAAACGGTAGTGACTGGGAAGCTAATCTGCCCCATGCGCTTTTAACTCTTAGGACGGTAACGCATGATTCTACAGGTTTTAGCCCAGCAGAGCTAGTTCACGGGAGAAATCTCCGTACTCCGGAAACCCTACTTTTCGAACAATGGACGGGAGAAAATGATGAGCATGAATTAGTTACTGAGTACGTCTTCAAACTTATCAACCGACTGAAACGCTGTCAGGAGCTAGCGGTCGAAAACATGACAATTACTAGAGATAAACGGAAGCATATAAGCAGACCATACTGGAATTCATGTATGAAGGGTAATAGAGCTCTGCTATTGGCTAATCTGTAATCTGACGTCTAAACTCCGCCTCTCGCTCCTTCCGAGCTGCGGAACTTTTCGCCAAATTTTGGCGAAATTGTACTCCATTTAGATAAGTCTATGGCACCCCTGCACTTGGTTCCGCATTTTAATAAAAGCAACCCTTTCATTCTACGTGGGTCGTAAACAAACAAGTCGGATGAAGTATAAAATGTCACAAATTTAAAATCGAATAATATTCTGCTCCACTTACTTTTTTATCATTATTTTTTCGTACACAAATTATTGCATGCATTAAAATATACATTTTTTAAGTGTTTTGTTTTATATAGATTCTTTAGAGGGTGATTATTTAATTTTGAATCTTAATTTTTAGATATTCAAATTTTATAGTGCTAATCATTTTAATTAATAGAAATTGTGTATCTTATATTTTCTCAAACTATAACGCACTACATTACGAACAATACCTTATTAGTGTTAGTTATTTTGTAATTGGATAATGGTGAAAACTTATTGAAATACTTATTTAGAAAATATTAACTAAGCTTTTAACTCCATATTTTTATGCATTTTTTTCTCTTTCTTATTACATTACATATTAACTATACAGCTTCTTTTTATATTAAAAAAAGTGCTTAAATTTACAAATAGTTGGGACAAAATTAAATTTTAAAATTAATGTTATTATTTTTATTCCAAATTGCTGAAAAGTTAAGCAGTTCGGAAATACTTCATATTTAAATTTACAAATGGTTTGTTTGATAGTACCAAAAACACAATGTTAAATATAGGGACAAAAATTAAGTTTTAGTGACTAACATTATAGTTATTATTTTTATTCCAAATTGCTATTTTCATGGTTTGCAATCATCAAAACAAAAGAATTATTTTTAAAGATAAAATTTAATTAAAACTAAAGCTGAAAAAAAAAAAAAAAAAAAAAAAAAAAGGGCAAGTTTATTTGTTTAGAAATGCTATCAAATGGGCACAAATAAAATGATAAATTTACATCAAAGAAGAAATTTTTAATATTTTTAACCCGTATCTGATCTGTAAATTTTTTTTAACTACTGCCTTTGTAGATATGGTAAAAAGAAATTTTGATTTTATGTTTTCATACAGACAAAAAGAAATATGCGTAAGAAGGAAGTGTAATTTTCAGGAAAATATAATATATAGAATTCAATATATATATAGATATATTGAGGGAAAAAGGAATAAAACTAAATGTTTATTTATTTATTTATTGTTACAATAAAGTAATAGAGCAGAAAAAATTAAAAAATACAATAAAAGTTTTTTTCTTTTTTCATTTTAAGAAAAGAAGATTAGATGACTAATTTATTTTTAAAAAGTATAAGTAAAATAAATAAATAAATAAATAAAAACCCTGACTTCTTTAAAATAATTTAAATTCAATCTGCTCCCTTATGTGGGAAAGGAAATATTAATCAATTATATATTATGACAATAAAATGACAAAGTATAGCATATATATATTTTTTTTCGATTAAACAGTTTTAAAGTTTGAGTAGTGTGTGTGTGGGGGGGGGAGAGGGGACAGAAAAACCGAGAAGCAAAATCTTCATGGAAAAAGGACAAAATACATTCTATAAAATTATATTTAATTTTTTTCTTCTTTTTGAGTGGGGGGGGGGGGCTACTTTTTTTTATTATAGATTAAAAAAAAAATAAACGTATTTATGAATTGCAGAATTTTTCGCCAAAGTTTAGCGAAAAATGCAGTTGTGCGAAATTGCACCTTTGCACTTGGTTCTGCATTTTGAAAAAAGAATGTTAGGAAAAATTTCATGAAGACCTTTCGGTCTTCATGAAATCACTGAGGGAACCAATTGTGGCATTGTGGGTCATGTAATGGGAATTCTTGTATGTCACATCTACAAACAAATCAATAACAAAGAAATGTCACTCATTTAAAAGCAAATAATATTCTGGAAAACTTGCTCATTATTTCCCCCACACAACTTATTGTACAAACTGATGTATACACTGACTGAAATTTTATTTTAAAAAATTTTAAATGTAGGTAAATTCATTTGTTTAGAAATGGTATTAGATGAACACAAATAAAATTAATACATTTACATCAAAGGAAAACTTTTAATCCGTATCTGATCTGTAAAAACTTTCTAACTATCGCCTTTGTAGATATGGTAAATAGAAAATTTTTATTTTGTTTTCATTTAGCAGAAAAGTAATTAAATATGCATAACCAGAAAGTGTAATTTTCAGTAAAATAATAAAATTTGTTTACACTTAGTTTATGAATGATTGTTCTTGACAATACCCTTTTGTATCTTAATTTTCAAACATAAAACTTTATATTTACGTTCATAGTGATGAAAGTAAGTTGGAAACAAATTACTATTATTTTATTATTAATTTTATTTTTAATTTTTCTTTCCGATAAATAATTACATCTTCAGTCATAAGTTTTTGCTGTCTTGCGACAACAGTTTTTTTTTTTCCTGCGATATCGTACACAGAAATTCAATTCAAAACACTAACTTTAAAAACAATTTACTAAAAAATCTTTTGCCATTACAAAAAGATGAAAAAAGAACATATTCGATTACATAGTTTCAAAATAAAAGGACTTGATATATTTGTAACAAAAAATGTGTCAGAATAAAGCTATTGTAAATTTCAGAATAGCCTTAACATTATTTTTTTAGTACACTAATTCAAGTGTATTAAATTCTAAAAATCCTACTCCATATAAAAAGAAAAATAAAGCATTATATTCTAAAAATCCTACTCCATATAAAAAGAAAAATAAAGCATTATATTCTAAAAATCCTACTCGATATAAAAATAAAATATTATATTCTACAAGAATGTATTAAAAATTTTTTTAAATCATATTACTGCTTAGTTGTGATGTACCGTATATACTCACGTGTAAGTCGACCTCCTAACTTATGTTGTTAAAAATAAGAAAAAATTCAAAATCCGCATATAAGTTGACCCCCCTCCAAAAGGAGGGACCGATTGACTTTCTCCCGAAAAGGACTGATTCCTCAAAATCGTTCCGAAATGTATCGTCTGAAAAATTATGCTTCATGTCATAAATCGGAATCGGAGAATTACGAAGAAAAATTGGATTCATTCCGTTTTTTCTTGGACTCGTTCCTTTTTTCTCAAATTGTTCTATTTTCTCGGATTTGTTAGACTCGTTCCATTTTTCTGGAATATGTTCCATTTTTCTCTGAATCGTTTTTTTTTTTTTCGGAACGAATTCGTATGACTCGTTCCTTTATGTGAACTATTCGGACTGGAACGATTCCTTAAAATGGAGATTTTGCCCATCACTACTTTTTAGCATTGGAAATGTGTTCTTGGCATAAATCACACACTTTTTTTGTTCTTTGCAACAGGATAGGGTATGTTATTTTTTTGAAAAATAAACTAAAAATGATCTTAAATTTAGAATCGTTGAGGTTGGAAGGGTTCCAGATTTTGGATTTTGTACTCTACAAACAATGGGATGCTGCAGCACCGATTCACTAGCAAATTATTTTCCGATATTTTATTTATAGTTTTTTTTTTTTTTTTTTTTAGATCTCGCTTATAAGTCGATCTCCCCACTTTGAAGTTCTTTTATTGTCTAAAATTTCTCGACTTATACGCGAGTATATACGGTAGTTAGTATGTTTTAACTAAAATTTGTTTGGAAATGGACAAAATGCCCTTAGAGGGGGTCTTTCTGAGGAAACCTGACCCGCATTTAATCAAGATTATCCAAGGCTCAAAGAAAACTCCGAACAACTAGGCCGACAGGTGCAACTGAGTTCGAACCTAACACCTTCCATCTATTAGTTTAAAGCGCAGAACCACTCAGCCACCGGTGGGGCTTGAAGTGAATGGAATCACACTGTATTTTTAATACTTTTCAATAAATTAAAATTTTTTTGAGTTATAAGCATTTACTGTCTCATAACATCAGTTGTTTCATTTCCTTTGCTATCATATTTGGAAATCCCGTTCAAAACACCATTTTTATATGATATGAAAATAATTAGTCATATATCTACAGATTTATGTTCAAGTATTGCCAATGACGTACCGGTGCCAATGAAAGAGGCAGGAATAATGATTTTGTCTTTAGTTCAATTTTTGTTTGTGACAGAGATTATTTTGCAATTGGATGGTTTATTTTTATTATTATTTAGTCATATAACATGATAAGAATATTTCTTTCAGATTTTTAGTTTGCGGTTTGACAATAATTTAAATTTCTAGTGTTATACAAATCGTAATCGCTCTTCATATGGTTATCATTTTTTTTGGAAACTCTACTAATGGCGAAACTGTATACTCTGCAATTTACAAAGTCACTTTCAGATGTAAATAAATATATTCACCATATTATTTTAAGAGAAAGCAATCAAGCAGTGTTTCCTCTATTTCTATAACAGTGTTGAATTTTAAAATTTTTAATTTAAAATTCTTTTCTGGGTCATGCTCAATACATATGTTCACCAACGCATACTGATTTTAATCCTATACTTAAAAATATGACCTAAATCCTTTACATTTCTGGCTAATTGCTGAAATAGAGTGTTAAAAGTAGAAATTATTTATATCCAATAATGAAATATCCAATAATCCTGAAACATGTAAATTATTAAGAAAAAAAAAAAAAATGAAAATGTCATTAGATTTCTTCTAAAAAAAAAAAAGTTTTACTGAGAAAACCAGTTGTTTTAAACCATGGTTAAAACCGATTGGTTTAAATTGTGCAAATCCTATTTTTTAATGAAATGAATGAAAATTTTACATTTCAAAAGAAATTAATACAATAAGAATAATTCCTGTAGAAACGATATTTAATAATTTATCTGATGTGGTGCCTGGCTGACATTATATGAATTTGAATGAACAACAGGATCAAATGGTATAACAAGGATTACACTATTCAATATCTCTCCCTCCATAACAGGTAAATAAAACACATTTCTCAGCTAGATTAAAAATTAAAATATGAGAAATGTTGCAAAGTTGTTACTGAACAAAAATTGGATAATTGCATATTATCTGACTAGATAAAGAGATGCCAAAATGGTTGTCATTTGCCAGTTCTGTTTGTTAACTGTCCACTAGGACTTGGCGATAAAATCAACATAAAATATAAATCGTGATAAGAGTATTAAGAAATCCTATTTAATGATATAGTATGAATATCACAATCTTGATGCAAACTGCAATTATCATACTTTTTCATTAAACCACAACTTTAAACAGCACATTAACTTGCAGTATTCAAGATTCTACTGTTCTAAACTGTGATATTAAATATGATTTTGATTATTATGATACCAACGGAATGATTTCTACAATCCTAAACCATGATTCCTCAAAATTCTTCCAGTTTCAACTGTGATATGAGAAATTGAATCTTCGGTTTCAAATATCATGATACATGTTGTGATTTCTCTCAGCCTAAACCATAATGAATCCTACTTTTCAAAATTCCCCCAGCTTCAACCGTATAAAAAAAATTGAATCTTCAGTTTTGATTAGCATAATACATGTCATGCTTTCTCTGTCTTAACTATGATAACTCATCAAAATTCTCTCAGCTTCAACTATGATGTGAAAAATCAAATCTTCAGTTTTGATTATCATGATAGATCAAGTCATTTATTTCATCCTAGATAATTTTTGAAAAAGGAGAATCATTTCTGTGTTCGATGACAGGTGATGAAACGTCTTGTTTTCGCATGCAGTTGCTGACAGCGAGTGATGTAATATTCATTAATGTCTATTCTAAGGTTTATTTTAAGGGGAGAGGTTAATTTTTTTCTTTTTTTTTTATTAAACGGACATTAATCAAAACATATGATATCCTATCCAAGTTTCCTGGTTGTACAAACATAAGAAATAGTCTTAAAGTTTAGAAAAAGGTTTATTTTTTATTTAGAATTTTTTTTTTTTTTTAATTTAACTCTCAGGACTGTTCTCAAAAAAGTATTATTTCACACAAAAAATTCTAGCATTTCATAGGCGTAACCAGCCTTTTGAATAGGGGGGGGAGGTGCCCAGATTTTTTAACCAGGACCTGTTGGCTACAAACAATATCTTATATAATAAAACCTGTTAAAACGGAATCTCATGAGACTGCTCAAATTTCCATTTTAAACAAGTTTTTATTTAGAAGGTATAATTGTGTGGTATTTTTTTTTTTTTTTTTTTTTTTTTTTTAAACAGTTGAAACACAATTTTGTTTTAGTGAGGGGGAAGGGGTATTAGAAGAGGTTAAAAACAAAATCTAATGGTAAAAAAAAAAAAAAAAGATAGATAAATTTTCTTACAACAGTGATATAAGACAGAGACTGTGTGTGGACACAAGTGTGAAACTTCGAGGCACCCTAACGTCTAATAAAAATTAAAAAAGAATTTTTATTATGCTGGAAACTTCTATAGGTGCAAAAAAAAAGCTGTATGAGATCTAAAATATTATATTAATCAAAGTCTTGTAGATGAAATTTAGTCCGATGACAAATCTCATCCGGTGAAATATACATATATGTGTGTGTATACGTGTGTATGCATAAACCAGCAGCATAATTACGACCATAATAATAAATGTCACAATAAATAAAAAAAGTTAAAGTATTTAGACAAATTTTATGATAAAATCCCATTATAAACTCAGATCTCAGAGCCACAATAAAAATATTACTGCTAGTGTTTCGTAACCAGGTACCACATCAGATTAGGCATACCATAGAGGGTTTCAGTTATAAGTAAACAAAGTAAGCACAAAAGTTTAAGTGCAAATGTCACTTAAACTCAATAACTTTTTATTTATCAAAAAATTAAATATACAATTCCATTTCCAAATCGCTTCAATAGACAAGTCTATTGAAATCGAATCTTGTGCTTTTACGTTGCAAAAAGTCATAAAATATGTCAGAAAGTTTTGCGTTTGTTAAGCACGGATTTCAGAAACTCTTTAAGAGAGTATAATGAACTATTCTTACTTTCTTTGGTTAATGTGGCTTCTGGAGATTTGATATCATGTTGGACAGTTACTTTTTCTTTAAAAATATCCTGAAATTGTCTTGATTTTTCTAAAGCTCGTTTTCTATTTTCTGGCCATCCCATACTTTTTAAATACATGTGATAAAGTGCGAAGTATATTTACAAATTTAATATAATTTTTTGGCCCATTTCGGAATGATGCAAGCCAAGAGAATGAAAACTGAATAAAACAGATTTTTCTCTCCTCGGAAAATCCTATAATGTGATTGGCAGGCTTTACATTTTTTTTAAAAATTATTATTATTATTTAAAATATAAAAATGATTAAGCACAGCCTCTATATCTAGATGCAAATGTTTTTGTTTTTCTCAAATATTCTCAGTGGCGGGGGGAGGTCTATTGTCAGTGTGAACATATAATGTAATGGCGCCTTGCAAACGTTGGATTAACGGTGCGCCAGTAGTGTCTGGCGCCTGCTTACCGTACATTTGGAAATCTAAAATACTCTACTTTATAAAATATTGTTGTTGTGTTCCACAGAAGTGATATATGAACAGGATATATGAAAAACAAAAATAGTTAATTGTTTATTTCTTATATTGTTTTCAAGGTACTACTCTGTTATCCCGTCGACCAATTTTGCCAAATTTTACGAACCACCAAACCAATAGCCAAATTATACATATTGAAATAATTTTTATTTTAAATAACGAAAAAACAAATAATTAGTAGAATATTAATAAAAATACACATAAAAAGTCGAAATAAAAATCACTTAATGACATTTTAGAGATGTGAATCGTATTTAATGTGACATTCACAATCATTCATTATTGGCATTTAATCTTATAGTTTGGCGATAATTTTTTGGTTGACGGGATAACCTAGTAGTACCATTTTCAGTTTTTCTTTTTTTTATGAATGCTAATTATTTTACTTCGGTTTTAATCCTTCATGTGTCTGCGTGAGTGGGGGAAGGGGGGTGCCCACATAGGTGCAACTTGGGCTCTCAAACTAGGGGGGCAAAAATCTGTAGGTGTTTTTGCAAAAAATTTATCTGCCCCCACCGTCTTCTTATAATAACACACATACACACACTCAACTAAATTAAATATTTCAAACTTTTAATGTCTAAATGAAATTTTAAACTTTAGTAATGTACAAAAAAAAAAAAAAAAAAATAGCTGGTGTAAATTGGATGATGAAAGCACTAGGCAGGAAACATTGGGAAAGTCTGGGGGGACTTACATCCAGCTGTGGATTGAAAGCGGTTGAATGTGATAATGATGATTTTAAAATATTGACTGCATAACAGGTTAAAGTTGATAAAAAAAAAAAAAAAAAAAAAAAAAAAAAAAACTACAGCTAGTATTTTGAATGAAATGATTGAATTTTACTGCGATGCATTATTTTAGGGTAAAAAGGAAAATTTTATCTTACGAATTTAAATTATGATATTATCCTTAAATATAAAAAAATTTAAAACTACATCTCTTCAGGTTTCAAATTAAGAAAAGCAAGAATTAAAACTTCAGCATCGGTTATAGAATATGAAACATTTTCGAACATTATCAGTACACTGTTAGTATTAATTTATTTTTGTTCGGAAATGCATGAAACTATCACGGATTGCTCTTTAGAAACTATCTAATCACCATCATTTTCTTTTTTTTTTTGGCAAGCGCAATAGATTTTTTAGAAAATAACGTATAAGTGAGCGTTTTGAATTGCCTTTCGATGTAAAAGCAGAAAAACAGTCGACTCAAAAAAATTGAATTTGGTTACACTCTTCTACTCTCTGTGAAAAGCAAGGATTAATCATGGTGCTGATTTTTTTAAAAACTGATTGCTTTTTCATAGCCTGGCTAATTATCAAAAAATTAAAATCTAAGTTCGGGGTGTGTCAGAATCTGGACCTGTCTTGGACTATCCTCAGACTTTTAGATGAGGTAGATTTCGCTAGCCATGTCATACACATACAAACAATTTTCTTTTATTGGTTAAGATACAAACCAGTGTTCTCTCTGTCACTCGCCAATGCGCCAAATTGCGACTAAATTCTTCATTTGGCGAGTAAACAAGCGATTAGATTCGCCAAATTGCTAGTGCTCAATTTTTTCTTTTTCGTTTTTTATACACATGCACATATATATATATATTTAATGTATATTATAATTTTATATTTTTAGCGGATAGTAGAAAATAAATTAACAACAAGTCACATAAAAACTTAGATTATTTTATTGAATTATTATATTGAAATATATATCTATTTTGCTAATACCTTTTTCATTTGGCGAATGTTTTTTATTTTTAATTAGCCAAATTACTAACGTTGGTCAAATGCCAGTGAGAACACTGATACAAACTATTATTATTGCATTTGTATTATTTTTTCCGAGATATTGAAATTTCTTGTTTAATGCAGGATTCTAATACAGATAAGTTATTTTTTCACAGGCTTTGCTCTGTTTCGAATTTTTATTTATATAGCTGCCAACCTTCCTTATTTTTTAATTCAATAAAACATGTTTGGAACCAGAAATTTAATAAAGATAAAAATATATAAGAACTCTTTTGAAAAACGACATCTTATTAAATAAATTTTCTGAGAAAAAAAAAAAAAAAAAAAAAGTTGACCTTTTGAAAATCCAAAAGGTTTGAAACTATACATTTGTAAAAACTAATGGATTTTTTTTTCCCCACAAACTGAAGTTGAGGTAGGAATGTAACAAGCTGTTAATTCCCAAATTGGCTCAGACCGAACTTAATCTGATTGGGTAAAGCTGAAGGAAGTGACGTATATTCGAGCCAGTGCTAAAAAAAAAATTAAGAACAACTGGACCCAATGCAGGAATTTGCTCACTGAAGTTTTATATATTCAGAGGTTTAAAGATTAAAAAATACCGATTTGTCAATTTTTCTATATAATACATAAAAATTTGGACTAAGCCAATTTGAGAATTAACGGCTCTTAAGAATGTGGGGTGGCAATTGAAATTCTGCACACAGACACCCCCCCCCTGCATTACTAAATACCTTAAAAATTAATATCTTAAATCATTAAATTGAATTTACTCTTACATCAGCAATACGTAATAAAAGATAGAAAGTTTCAAAAACAATAAGTGACTTACTTTTCATAAAGATAGGCAATGAATCCAAATATAAGTAATCTTCAGCAAAATAAAAATGTGTAGCTTCTACATGCATGAAGGATATAAAATGTGATTTAGCCTGCAAGTTTGCATCCCAAAAGACTAAAGATTATTTCTAACCTATAGCCTTCCAGGCACATTCCCAACGGGCCATCACCAATGATGCAGATGTAGAAAAAACAGAGGGTACATCCTAGAGTGTATATACTATAGCTTTCTTGAGAAACAGATGGTATATGGTGTTTCTTGAAAAAATTCTGCCACTACATCCCTGGCCATCACAGAAGTAATGAAAAAGCCTCAACTCAGTATATTTTTCTTTTTTGTCATCATGCTCGTCACAATAACTGATGAATAGGCCCAGAACAGATACATCTCAACACCTATTCACACATTCCTTGTTACATTTCTATCATCAAATGTAGCAGCTAAAGACACTAGCAAAATAAAACAGAAAAGAATATCATACATGCATTCATATACATAAATTAATTTTTTAAAAGCAAATATTATTTACAAATGCATAAGTATTAATTAGCTAAGAAATTTAAGTATATTTATTTGAAATTATTAGACAAAAACCAAAATAGTTACACTACTGTACTATCTAGATATTTATTACAGAATGCTAATTATGAAAATACATTCAAATATTGGAATAAATTTATCGCATAGTATTTTCAAAAGGATATGATACTGCAGGATATGATATGGACAGGAAAAACCCGTTTTCGCCAAGTAGCAATTGTCGCCAAATGCTCATTTATAAGCACTTTAGGCTTAAAGAACTTTGAAAAACTTGAGATTTAACATTTAAAGAAAAGCGGAACAGAAAAATTATATTTTAACAGAAATCAGCACTTCAAACGTTTTTCTAAAAAAAGGGGAGGAGAAATAAACGGTAAATACATATATTTAAAAGCAGTGCAGTAAACAAAATATTCATTATTAAATGATGCACACAGGGAAAAAAAAAAAAAAAAGAAAATATATATGTATATATATATATTGCAAAAAGAAAAGAAATCTGGTCTTAATTCGCTACTTATAATAACAATATTATTTTGAAAAAAAGGGGGGGGGGATGAGAGATTCATAATGAATGAATAAATAAATCAAATATTCATTGTTTGTAACACATAAATCAAATATTCATTAAAAATACATTTAGAAAAAAAAAATGAAATTATTTGACCATCAAAATAAATTTCCCACAACACATTAGAAAGCATTTAATAATAATCGTTTTTCTATTTGATAATCATCCCACTGAATTTCCCTAATAATTTCCAAAAATTTGTTAAAAACATGAATTTTTTTGTCTGCACACGCTCTATCAAAAAGGAACATTGCCAAATAATAACAAAACAAGTAGCAAAAAGAAAATAGATTCAAACAATACAACCTGGCAACCACGTGGTGGAGATTTCAGGGTGAATACTACATCATAGCCACCAAAATAGTTACACTACTGTACCATCTAGATATTTATTACAGAATGCCAATTATGAAAATACATTCAAATATTGGAATAAATTTATAGCATGGTATTTTCAAAAGGATATGATACTGCCGAGATACCGGAGAAATACTGTAGGATATGATATAAAAGTTCTTTTGTTTACATGAAATTTTCATCAAGTTTTGGGATAAAATTGCAAGATTCACAAATGATGAGCTTCAATACTTTAAAAATTATCTTTGTTTACATCCCCCCCCCCTCCCCTCCATTTTTTAATTCCCTGGGCAAACTTCATATAAAAAAAAAGGCCTTTACAAAGTTAAATTTCAGCAAAACACTAGTCATGCATAGCTTAAAATTGTAATCACTCTCAAGATTTAAATTTTATTTTCTTTTTTCCTAAGTGACACACTTTAATATAACACAATATTAATAAATAAATTGCAAAAATTAAGGCAAAAGGTTGGAAACCTAGACAGACCTCTCAGAATTCAAATCAGAAATATGCAAAATAAGTTTATTTTCTAAATTTTGAATGAAAAAATTGAACTGTTGATAGAGTAAAACATGGCTTTTCAATATCAGATAAAATACTTTGTTCTTTGAAAACAAGCATAATGTTGAAATTACCAGTTTGTAAATACAGCCAAATACCAGGGTCAAGGTTTAAAAATGATAGTTTTCAATATAAATTACAAATAGTACTTATTTAGCTAGATTAGTATATTTCAGATATCAGAATTTATTTTGAATGAAAAAAAATTGCTGTTGCACTGTTACACCTAGTAGCCATTTTCAAATTTTTTTAGTTAGTTTTGTTGTGGTAGTCAGAAAAAGTGTGAATTTAAAGTAAAAAAGGGTAAGTTAAGCTTATTTAATCTGCAAATTGCATAAAATACTTATTTAATAATAATTTCCTGCATTTTTTTAAACAAAATAAAGTAAAATTAATATTTTAAAACCAAAAAACATGTGGGGTAAAAGTTATACTGTTAGGCTTAACAAAAAAATAAATAGAAATTTATCATAATAGACTTGTTTTTTTTTATGCAATTACTTAAAAATATTAATACAAATTATATATACTACATTTAATTTAAATATTGAGCAACTAATTATCAAAATTCGAAAAATGAACAAAAGTTGAATTTTTGGAGATTCTAATAGCACAACAATATTAGAAATATACTGTTAAACTTACTAAAATGAATAGCTATTCTAACCTTACATTTGTCATGTATTAGAAAAATAACTTATTTTAGTCTTCAATTCAGTCAGGCAGGTTAAAAAAAAAAAAAAAAAAAAAACTGTCCAGAAAAATACATTAAAAACGAACTTTTAACAAAATTATAGCAATAGCAGTCCTTTACATTGCTAAATTATCTGGCACAGCTGTCATATCCGCACCACATTGGCGTGATTGCTACTAATTAGTGATTTTATGCCCTGCATGGTAACCTACTGATTGTTTCTTATTAATAAATTGTTTATTTTTAATTTCTTTTTTAAATTGATATAAATTATTTTGTTCTATAAATAAATTTTTTTATTTTCTTTATAAAATAGAAAAAATTAAAAATGGTATTAGAAAAGTAAGTTATCAAATTCTCATCGAAAGAAAAGCACACCAACGTGGTGTGCATATGTCATCTGTGCCAGTTATTTATACTTCAACTGTTTTGTGCAATTATTCATGCATAGCATAAAATTGTAATAGCTCCTTCAAAATTAAATTTTTTCTTTTAAGGAAAGACTGCACACTTTAAAATATATATGTAAAATTAATAAATTACTGAAATTAGGACAAAAGGATGAAAATCTAAACAGAGTCTTCAAATTTCAAGTTAGAAATATGCAAAACAAAAATTCATTTTCTAAATTTTAAATCGGTAATTTTGTTTTGATAAAATCAATTATTTCTTAAACTTTATTTACAAACAACATTAAAAATGCACATGCAATAAATATCTTCAAAAAGCCTCTTATCTTTGTTCTATACCACCTAAAAATTGAACTGTTGATAGAAAAAAAGATGAACTTTCAATATCATATTAAATAGTTCTGTGAAGATAAGCATGGTGTTCTTTGAAATTATCAGTTTGCAAATATTGCCAAACATTAGGGTCAATGTTTAAAAATGATAGTTTTCAATAAAAAAAAAATACAAATAGCAATTATTTAGCTAGATTAGTATATATTTCAGATATCAGAATGGATTTTCAATGGGCGGAAAAAAAAAAAAAAAAAAAAAAAAAAAAAAAAAAACATTTGTTGCTGCACTGTTACACTTAGTAGCCATTTTCAAATTATTTAATTAGCTTTGTTGTGATAGTCAGAAAAAGTGTGGATTTAAAGTAAATAAAAGGTAAGTTTCATCTTATTTAATCTGCAAATTACATAAAATACTTATTTAAGAATAATCTCCTGCATTTTTTTTTAAACAAAAAAAAAAAAAAAAAAAAAAAAAAAAAAAAAAAAAAAGTAAAATTAATATTTTAAAGCAAAAAAATGTGGTATAAAATTTATACTGTTAGGCTTAACAAAAAAATGAAATTTATAACAATAGAATTGTTTTTTATGCAAATTACTTTCAAAGTTAAACAATGTTGGGCTATTCTCTTCAGATTAATAGATTGAAGAAAATTTAATTTAAATTAAAACATCTAAGCTTACTTGTATAATATAAGCCATACAAATTCCAAGAGTTGTTTAAAAAACAGAAAATAACAAGGATTTGCAAGAGAAAAACTATCACAAACTACATATAATGCATTTAATTTAAACAAAGATGAACAAATTATCAAAATTGTAAAATGAGCTAAAGTTGAGTTTTTGGATATCCTTATATTGCAGTATAATTAGAAATCTACTGTCAAATTTACAAAAATGAATAGCTATTTTAATTTTACATTTTCTGAAAAACACACAAGGCAACTAATTTTATTGTTAAATTTTAGAAAAATGACTTACTTTAATCTTCAATGAGGACAAAAAAAAAAAAAAAAAAAAAAAAAAAAAAAAAAAAAAAACCTACACACACAGCATATAAATGTACTGCAAATAATTATATCTACTTCTATTTTCAACTATAATAATTATAGTCTTGTTCCTTTTCGAAATGGAGTCATATGTTTGTATTTATAAAAGAAATGTTTTAAATAAAATTAACATCTCTAGTAGATTATTTTAATTGCCTTTTAAGAATTCCTGAACATTTTAAAGTTCATATTATATATTTTATGAAAAAAATACTTCATTTCATCTAAAGTATTTAATAAATTTTTGTTCAAATTTTTGCCCCGATGCACAACAATTCGTTTCCACGCAAAAACATTGCATTTCCGGATATTATTCCATTTTCAAAATACTCAAAGAATTTATTTTTAACATAAAATAAGGTATTTTCAATATTTCAGAGTAAAATGTATTCAGATTACATGACATAAACATAACAGTAGTCTAAAATTAACATAAACAAAGGCTCCTAAATAATATTTGATTAAAAAACTCACATTACCTCTTCGGGTATTTTTAGTAGCTTAAAAGCAGCTATTTCCTGTAATTGCTCAAGAGGCATTTCCACACTGCCTAAAAAAAAGTAAAAGATTTAAATATGACATATAAAACTGCACACAAATTTTATGCATGAAATCGTGATTCAAGAAGAAATAAAATAAAAAAGCAATGTATATTTTCTACATACATACAAACCCATGCCGATTTAATCCGAAAAAATAAATACAACCTAAGATTTTAACCCTACAAAAAAACGTTTAATATTTATTATTATTATTGCGTAGGAAGAATTTATTGTACTTTCTTTTTAAATATGGTAGAGTTTATGCGTAAAAAATATACATAATTTCAGTATTGAATTCAGACACTTTGCACTAAAATACGCACTAATGCAGAATTTGAACAAAATAAAAATAAAGGATAATAGTGGTTTGCAGCATACTTTACCTGCTTGGAATTGTTACAGTAAACTACTCATGCTGTTTTTGTAGGTTTAATGAAATCTGTCCTGAATTCGACTTATTTTTAAGTCTTAATTAAAGAATAAACGTCTAATAAATAATTAGTAGCACGTGTTCAAAACTTCCGACGAATGTTCAATGTTGATGTTGAACAACAACAACAATTGTCACGTGATTTGGCGATTTTTCAACTGCTTGCGATTTCGCCAAAATTTGGCAAAAGTTCCGCAGTTCATTCAAGGCAGTTTACAAATTAGCCAATAGGAGAGCTCTAATCTCCCCTATACATGAATTCCAGTATGGTCTGCTTATATGCTGAACGGAAAATGTGGTATGATAGAAATGCTAAAGAACGAAAATTTCAACCAGGAGACGAAGTGTTAGTTTTAGCAACTAACAAGAAAAACAAAATGTCTGTAGGTTGGATAGGCCCCGGTAGAGTAGAGTCTAAAATTTCTGAGACGAATTATATTGTGAGTATACCAGGGAGAAGAGAAAAATCGCAAATCTATCATGTAAATCTTTTAAAACCCTACATCACCAGGGTAGGTAAAATAAATATTCTGACAAAAGAATTTAATGAGACAGATGAATCTCAGGATTTGGAGATAGCTTTCCCATTAGCAGATTCAGATAGTTATGACTTTGACGAAGTTATCAAACAAAGTGCATTAAACGAGCGGTGCACAGCAGGGGAAATTCAAATGTTAAAACAGGTATTAGACGAATACAGGGAAGTTTTTTCGAATGACCCGGGCTTAACGGACCTAACTATTCATGATATTGAGCTAACTGAGGAAAAACCGGTGAGAATTAGACCGTATAGGGTATCTCCTAGACAGAATGAAATACTGAAAAAAGAAATAAAGCGCATGCTTGAATTAAATATAATTAAGGAAGGGGAGTCTGATTATAATTCTCCCATGATTTTAGTCGAAACTCCGGGGAGGGAACCTCGGCCATGCATTGATTATCGCCGTTTGAATGCGATAACAAAAACAGAATTTTTTCCGCTTCCGAATATTGAAGAAAGGGTCGAAAAGGTGGCGGCGGCAAAATATATTTCTGTATTAGACCTGACCAAAGGATACTGGCAGATACCCATGACACCAAAAGCACAAAAATTAGCCGCTTTTGTCACTAGCTTCGGTAGCTACTTACCAAAGGCAATGCCTTTCGGTTTGTCCAACGCTAGCTATAGGTTCTCCAAATTTATGTCTAAATTACTAAATGGGTTGGAAGAATTTTGTCTTCCATATTTAGATGACATGGCCATTTTTTCAGATAGCTGGGAAGACCATATTCAGCATCTAAACACGGTACTAAATCGAATTAAAGAGGCGAAACTTACCGTTAAAATTTCGAAATGCAGATTCGCACAAAAAACGGTTAAATATCTGGGACACATAGTAGGGGAAGGAAAAAGGAAACCAGCAGAAGCAAAAATCCGCGCCATAACGGAACTCCCAGACCCTAAAAATAAAACAGAAATTAGAAGATGCCTCGGCATGGCAGGGTATTACTCCCGTTATATAGAAAATTATGCGACCATCGTAGAACCGCTCACACGAGCATTAAAAGGAAAAAACAAAAAAGAAAAAATCATATGGACCGATGAGATGAAAGAGGCTTTCGAAACCTTAAAATCTAAACTCACCCCAAAACCCATCCTATATGCGCCAAATTATAATCTAGAATTTGTAGTTCAGACGGACGCGTCAGATAAAGGGATAGGGGTAGTTTTAGCACAAAGACAGGGCTCAGAAGAGCATCCCATTATATATTTGAGCAGAAAATTTTCGGAACAAGAGAAAAGTTATAGCGCAACAGAGAAAGAATGTGCAGCTATAATTTTTGCCATAAAAAAATTACGTCACTACATTGATGGACAAGAGTTCAGTATCGAAACCGATCACAATCTTTTAGTGTTCCTGAAAAACAATGCAGGTAACAATTCCAGGTTGTTAAGATGGTCCTTATCACTGCAACCGTTCCTGTATGCCATAAAACACAGAGCGGGCAAGGATATACCGCACGTTGATTGTCTGAGCAGGGCAATAAAATGAAAAAAAAGCTCAATTTTTTTTTTCTCTCTCACATTTGTAAATAGTTTTCTTTTATTGTATATATAAGGTTTTCTTAATGTGTTTATACTGGTTTCAACACCTTTAAATTATTAAAGTTCTCCAAGCAAAGCAAAGTCGTTAAAAGAGTTTGAAAATATTTTTTTTAAAGTGTCTTTTTAGAATTGTTAAAATTTTATTTTGAGTGCAAGGAGCCACCCAAAATGAATGAGCTAACCATGTTCTGCTTTTTAGATTTCACGCCTTTCAGACGTTAAATCATCTTAGAGGTGGGGGTAGTTGTGATAATTTAGATTTATCACAGGCTTTTAAAGACATTTTTTCTGAAAAGAGATTTCACTATGGAACGGAAAACACAAAATGGCTTTCATTCTCAAGATGAAAAGAGCGGCCATTTAAAAGGATCGCTAAATCATCATCGATCAGCTGAAAAGACAGGCGGGCGACACTAACTTGAATAGAGGACCACACGAGTCGCACCTTTGATAGCACGCCGACGCAGAAATGAAAGCGAAAGAGTCCAGACGTCCAGACATATTGTCGCCATGGGTGTGTATTTTCAGGTACGAATGAGAAGACGATGTTACGAATCTCTTAATGAGAAAAGATCATTAAGGTTGACGATTGGTTCGTGACCTTTAGGGGAGGTCTTGGCTGAGACGAAAAAGAGGAAGCCAAGGTTTTTTGGGGAGGATTCGGATCTCGGAGTGAGAAGAGAGAGAACAGAGCTCAGGGCTCGGATTTGTTCTCTGAAAAAAGCGGATCGGCTCGGATCGGGAGCTGTAGAGGGTGACATCACCCAAGTGAGCCGGAAGAGAAGGACTCTCGCCAGGAGAGTACCGGTGTCAAGTCTTATCTTCGGTGACTAGAGTACGCCGTGTTGCTAATTGGTAGAAACTGTATGTGATTTATAAACTGAATATTCTCTGAACTGAAATAGAACAGAACTTTGGACTTGGAGCTGGTGGATTAAGATCCTACGTGTTCTAAATTAATTTATGCTGTACATAAAATTTAATACAGAGAACCATTTTTATTGTTATAAATAAATAATTGATTCTCCATTAAATTGCCTGGATTATTTGCCGAGCGGCACTTACGCTACCAACCACTTAGCTTTAATCTATTTGAGGCAAGTTATTACAACCCATATATATTAGGTATTACCTATCGATCTAAAATAAATTAAAATAAACCTTTTATGAATTTTCGGACGAATATATTTGAAACGAAATCTTTGAAAATCACTATAGATTTTTTCTCGTTTAATCATAAAACTAATCTTGGGGGCCACCGTAATACTTACACATCATGGATATGCATACATATGAAAATAAAACATGTGTAAGCTATTTATAAAATGCATTGCAATTCCAAAACAAAATTTAAACGTATATTTAAATATTTTTCTTACATATAGTAATGCTCTATTATGGATTTTTAGGTACTACTTGATTGTCCCGTTGACCCATTTCGACAAATTATATAAATCGCCAAACTACTCGTAAATTATGCAAATTGGCACAATTTTTATTTTAAATAACGAAAAAATAAACAAATTAGTAAAAGATTAATAAAAATACGAATTAAATGTCGAATTAAAAATCGCTTGATGATGCAACAAACACGTTTAACGTTTTAATGTCAAGTGAATACGACATTTAAAATGAAGTATTATTGGGATTTAATCTTATAGTTTGACGCTAATTTTTCGGTAGATGGGATAATCAAGTAGTACCGAACTGCGTAAAAGAAATATCCTTATAGCTCCTAAAATAATAATCATATTAATTAACAATTCACTGCGTCGGATTAAGCGTATTATATTCAATCCAAATATATCTTTGAATTGAAATTTGAATGAAATACAAAGCCATGAAAAATCGAAGAGTGTGGAAAATATAATTACAAATAACTCGGCCACTAATTATCCGATCGACTTTGTCCTTTATGCAAAATTAATGTTTATTCATTGTCTTTTATATTTACTTCTTAAAATGAAAAATTTCGAACATTTTTATGTGCCTTTCATGAGACCGAATATTTCGAGAGTCCGAAAAAAAAAACAGTTCCAGATAATCAAGGTTACTGATATTCAATATTCTTCTTTCCATTATTATATACTAAGAACACACGAAATTTCAAGTCTCGATCTCAATTTTTTCGGGAGAAATAGCGTTTGCAGACACACGAAGGGCATTTTCCCCCTAAAAATATGCGTTTTGGAATCTCCAGTGTCTGAAATGGGTAAATCCGTCAAAAGAAAAAAAAAAAAAAAAAAAAAAAAAAAAAAAAGGTTTTTTTTTTTTTTTTTTTTTTTTTTTTTTTCAAAACGATTGCAAGAATTACCCTATAGTACGTATGATGGATAGTAAAACATACTTTGTAAACAGTGGCGCACCCAGGATTAAGCTTTGGAGGGGGCTAGCATATTTTCCTGATCTGACCCGGAATGTCAAACGAGCTCGGTCCTATTTTTTTTTTTTTTTTTTTTTTTTTTTTTTTTTTTTTACTCACCCATTATATGTAGTATAGGGTAAGTCTTGCAATCGTTTTGAAAATCGAAATTTTTTTTGACGGATTTACACGTTTCAGATACTAGAGATTCCGAAAAACATATTTTTTAGAAAAAAATCTCTGCCGTCCGTCTGTTTGTTTGTCTGTCTGCCTGCCTGTCTGTCTGTCAGTTTGTCTGTCTGTAAACGCTCTATCTCCCGAACAAATTGAGATAGAGACTTGAAATTTTGTATGTACTTAGTATGTAAGAAAGGGACGAAGCCTATTTAATATCAGTAACCTCGATTATCCGGAACTATTTTTTTCCGGGCTCTCGAAAAATTCATTCTGATGAAAGGTGTATAAAAATTTTCGAATTTTTTTATTTTAAAGAGTGGATGTAAAAGGCAATAAAATAACACAAATTTTGCATAAAGAACGAAGTCAATCTAATTATTAGTTGCCGAGATATGTGTAATGCTGTTTTCCGCATTCTTTGATTTTTCATGACCCTGTATTTCAATCAAGTTTCAATTCAAAGATGTATTTTAATTGGAAATGAGACGCTTAATCCGACACAGTAAATTGTTAGTTAATATGATTGTTATTTTTAGAGTTATAAGGATGTTTCTTTTACGTAATCCGGTATTACTTGAGTATTTTGGCGTTTTATGTAATTTGTCGAGTTTGGCTCATCAGCAATTCATTAATAAAGCATGACTATTGTCAGGGTAAACCCGACACATTTGCGTGGCCCGCTGGAGTAATACAGTATAGTGAAAAAATAAAAGACATATTATATAAGAATGCAGGATTTGGACCACACCAGAGAGTTTGAGGTTCACGTGCATGCGGGAAGTCGTCAAAAGGATAGAATTTCCACGATTTAACGACACTTGTGAAACGGAGTGTTTGGTAAGGGGTTACAGAACTCTGGCTAAACAGTCAGTTAGCCAATAAATTTGTCAAAAATGTTTATAAGTTAGACTGGAAAAGATTGAATTTCCAGTAAACAAGAGTAATAATCTTCGCGCATATGGGAGTTCAAAGAAATAAATATGTCCACTGTGGTATTTGAATGTCTGCAAATTTAATAGTGGGATTAACATGTTAGCTGCAAAAATGTCGCATTTCGGTAACACGATTCTCACATTACATCGTAAAGGGGTTTAGTTGTTTACTAGGATGTGTTTTCAGACCACCTGCATATGAAGTTGCGCGTTACTTGAAAAATTATAATGATATGCAAGAGAGAGAAATTTTATAGGAGGATAAGATTTTTAGGAGGGATTTTCAAACAGGGTAAAATAGGATGTCGAGAGATATAGCGGAATGAAGGATAGATTAGAACAGTCTTTCAGGACGGTTTTTTGTGCTCTCCCTCTTATAGGGAAGAAGTTGGTGGTTTGGATATGAGCACCGGTGGGGATGTGCCTGATGCCCGACGGGGATTTCCTAGGGAATATAAGAGGTGAGCGGGTTCTTTCTTGAGTATTTTGAGAAACCTTTTCGTATGCGAATTAAATTATATATCTGTAAATTAGGCATCCTTAAAAATCCTGTGTTATATTATTAATCAGAATCCCAATAAATGTATTGGAAGATTAACAATGTATTTATGATGCTTTAACTATAAATAAAGTGTCGTTATTACCTTACGCTTATAGACTTTTATGTCTTCTAAAACATCCGACTCTAGAGCCTGGGAAACTTTCTAATGTAAACAAAAAAATAAAGAATAGTAAAGCTATCACTAGTCGGACACTATGTATATTAAAACTATTTAAATATGTGTTTAAATTTTATTTTGGAATTGCAATGCATTTTATAAGTATTTTACACATGTTATATTTTCATATTTTATATTATGCATATCCATGATGGGTAAGTATTACGGTGGCTCCCAACGACTAGTTTTACATTTTATTAAAAATGGACGAGATGTAACGTTCTCGGGATGTAACTCGAGATGTAACGTTCTATTAACCTGATACAGAACGAAGATTGGGTGTTGGAGTTGGGGGGGGGGGAGTAATTAGCAAAATTAGGAAGGGGGTTTCCGGAATTTTTTGATGGGGCTCATTCTGAGCCGTAAATATCTTTGATAAATAAAAAGAAAATATTGTTTTAAATGGTGAACATTAAAAATACTGATATTTCAAATTTCGCAAAGAAAATTTATAAATAAGAAAAACATTGTGAAAGATTACTAGTTTTCATATTTTCTATTCTATCGGATCTATTATAAATAAATAAACTTCCATAATTTTAGAAAACTTTAAATAGTTTAATCTTGTGGTGTGCTTCAGCCTCCTCAGCTCCCCCTCCCCCCGTGGGTGCAACTCCTATAGCTCAGTCATGTAGGGCGGATTCGAACCCCAAGACGGCTAGGGACAAATTCATTACATAAATTAAACGATACAGCAGTTTTCAAATGTACTCGAAAAATCCAAATTCTCATTGGCTCACTGAAAATTGCGTGAATCAATAATTTTGATGGCAAAATTAAATTATTATCATTAATAATAATTTTACAATCTTGTGTATTTTTAACGACGTTAATTCACAGAGTCTGTTATATATTTACCGAATAACTTCTCTGTTATTTAGCAAAATCTCGGTTTTTTTAATCCCTTTCATTTTATATAAGGCTTAAAGCTTTTCTCGACTGCTCTGCTCTATAACGATTATTTCGTTATATATTGGTTATTTTCTTAAATTATTCCTTTACCCCCCGTCTCTGTTCAATTCAAAATTAGTTTTAAGTTGTCCTTCATTCCTTTTCCATTTTCTTTGCTTATTAATTCTCTAACCGAAAATCGGCAGCTGCTTAACTTTATCTGTGAGAAATACACTCACATATTAATCAACCGTTTAAAACTATTTCCAGATGTCTGCTATTTCCGATCGAAGCAATTCTGCATTACCTTATAAGGAGATCATCTCTGTTTCACAGTTAAAATTTATGCTTACGCTTCTTTTTCCTTTCTCGACAAAACCCTAAAAAGAATTTAACATCTGCGCAGTAAAATCTGATGTCCCTTCGCTGTGCCTCTGTGTTTAGACAAAACAACACGTGTAACATTTTATCGTTTGGCAACCTTTTCCTTTCCCATCCCAGCTGGGAAACTAAATTGAATTCTGATCTTGCTGGCTGCATTTTAACTGTTATTTGGCGTATACTATCCATTGTGCATGGGCGAACTTGTGTATGTTGGCGATTTTATATCATGCCAAAAGTGGCGTTTTGTTGCTATGTACGTGGTCACTTGACTCTCTGCTCTGGTCTAGTGAAGTTGCTGAAAACTGTTCGGAGATTTTCTCCGAGTACTGTAAGTGTACCCCCTCCTAGTAATACATGTCTGAATAAAGAATAACTTAGCAATCATTGTGGGGTTTTTTCGTACATCCGAATCTGGACTACTATATGATCACGCTTCTTCTAAGTATGCTAATACAATAGCAGCTGCTACCAAACTACGCTACAAGAATCTCCATTACAAAAATAACTGGTACCGTTTGACTCTTTCGTTTTTCCCCACATAAAAAAAAAAAAAAAAAAATATATGGAGGGGGGTACAATCAACTGCGACTTTCCCGTGGATGTGATGCATTTCGGTTCTTCTTTTTCTTCTCTGCATCCCCCGGTAGAAAATGCTATTAGTCTTGCCTGCTAAGTGTCAACCGAAAAAGTACAGAGCGGTCTTTGTTGTCTGTGGTTCTCGTCCTGAAATTCCTTTGCTGGACACCCCCGTTTCCTCCCCTGTGTGCTCCATCTCAACTGCTTCGGAGGGTCTCCCCTCGAGATTCCATATCCTAAAAGAAATCTGCGGCTGATAGTCACCTGAGCGCTGGGTGCCCCTTTTGTCATCTCCTCGCATCATCTGTGTGATTGACGTGTTCATCGCAGCCAGATATCATCGAGGGCTGCATGTGCTCATTTTGTGCTTCTATACCAGTGTGTTTTGTGTCTTTAGTGAACGTAATCTACAGAAAGTTCATATAGCCTCATAGAAAATTTAGTGAATAACAGTATTCCTGTGGTGTGATGCATCGTAAAATCGTTCATCGTGCAAAAAAAATAGTGATTGTCTTCAATTCTGAGAAAATCCATCAGAAATAATTCATCGTTTATATCAGTTAACAGTGCACAAAATAAATAAATAAATAAATAAGAGAATTACAAAAATTCTCTAAATGAGGTGTCACCACCTTTGATAAGTGCATATTCAATTACCTGATTACAATATAAAATTTCTGCTAGTCGTCAGTGATAAAAAAAAAAAAGTGCACAACAACGAAAATCAACGCCGAAATAATCTACAGTTTGAACGTGAGAGCAGATCTTGCCCCATTTCCCTAAGTTTTTGTGTTGTAAATTAGTAATCATTTAATTATTTTTAAAACTAAATCAGTAAGTCAACCCACCTACTTTGTTTATTTCATGTTCTGCTTTCACATTCAGGACTCAACGGTCAACATTTATGTTCTGTATAGAGCATTAATTTAATCCTGTTATTGTGTTTTTGCAAAGATTTTTAATTTGCGAAAGCACGGTAACTGTTGTCATTTCTAGTTATTATTTTTGCTGACATTTTATGCAGTTTTTATCAGTTATTTGCATTTATGTGCTATTGTTTCATATTTTACGTCCCACCCCTTTTTTTGTTTTTTTAATTTGTATTTAGATTCTCTAATATGCTTAAATGTGTTTAACCAGTTTTGAACTTTAATTACAAGGTTAAAATAAGAACATTCTTTATCATCCAAAAAATATAAATAAATCAGAAGGTTTTAAGTTACAAAAAAAGGAATTTTTTCCTTGAGTAAAGAAGTTAAAGGATTTTTTTTTCTTGCTTGCTAACAGTTTTTGCGGTTTTCTATAGAGTTTTCTTTGCTTTATTATCTAAAGTAAGTACTTTGTTAAAGTGGAGGAATATATAGATATATGTTTCAAAGTGTAATTATTTTGCCATTTTATTTAATTTATTTTCTAAATGTGTTAATTTTGTATGTGCTTCCTTGCTTTACTGTCATAAAAGGTTCAAATAAGATATCTTTAAAGTGAGGTATATTTTTTTAAGATCTATTTATTTTGCTAGTTTACGTAGTTTACTTGCTAGGAAATTTACCTGTTTTCAATGTGCTTTAGAGTATAAGTCAGGTCTGTGTAACAATTTCTCTAAAACTTGTGAGCGTAAACAAACAAAAAAAAAACTAATCATGGCGGCAAAACAAATTCCGATAAATATCATTCAATTTGATGGAGATCCAGATTTACTTAAATTTTTCTTTGATCAAGTTAGAGTCTCTGCGGAAATTAATAAGTATAACCCACAAACAACAATTGCAATCTTAAAGGGAAAGTTAGTTGGGCCTGCACAAAAATTTCTAGCACAGAACCCCGACCTGCAAAAGATAACAGACCTCGATTTGCTGGAAAAAGAATTTGCGTCATTCTTCGCCCCCCCTAGTAAATGTGTTGCCTCTGTTGAGCTGTCCAGTTTAGCACTTATGCCGTCTGAGACGATAAAAAATTTAGCCCATAGACTAAATGTTCTTGCGGCGACAGTTTATGCAGATATCAACGACGAAAATGCACGCAACACTATCAAACTCATGAAATTTCTAGAAGCCCTTCCTTCAAATATTAGAATAAAATTACAGGAAGAAGGCATTAATGATTATAAAACAGCAGTTGAAAGAGCGCAACCCTTCATGAAATTTTAAGGAATGAGAAAATCTTACATTCCTTACCTTCGGTACACAGACCAGAAAATCTTATTGAATCGCAATTAAAAGAAATCTCTGAGAAAATAAATGCATTATCTTTTGTCCCTCCTGATACTAAAACCGAAACTGAGCAAAAAAATTTCCAGACTAGACCAAAACATTCCGCAGGTGTTTCACGCTTCAAAAAAAATTACAAAAATCGAAACTACACTAGACGTTATTCCCCACACAAGTTTTCACAAAAAAAACCAGTTGTTTGTCAGTTATGTGGACGAAACAATCATGACGCTCTCTCTTGTTTTAAATGGAAAAGAGCAAATACTCAAAGGAAAAACAATTACACAAACTCCACGCCCCAATTTCAGGAAAACTGAAACAGAGATACAATTTTTATGCTGATGGTGTTGTGTCTCAGTCTAATACTTCTACATCAGCAACTTTTGTTTTTGACCCTGTTTTACCTAAAATTTCAAGTTCGAGACTAGTTAATTCAGTAGGTTCCCAAACTTTTGACTCCATTAAAATAGCAAATAACATCAGTACACAAACAGAAAGTGATAATGTTCAGATAATTTGTAGTGTAAACACTATGTCACCATCCCTCCCTCTTGTTGAAGCCACTATAGCAAACCATGATATTACTTTGTTGGCTGATTCTGGTAGTAGTATATCTTTACTTCCACAAAAATTATTTAATCAACTTAAACCTGTCTTAAAATATAAAAGACTGTCCACTGACGTCAATATTAAAACTGTCAATTCTGATGTCTCATTTTCCGCCTGCATCAGAACATCCATTAAGCTAAAACAAAAAGCGTTTTCACACCACTTTTATATTGTTGACATACCCGAGTCTTCCAGTTTTGAAGGCATTTTAGGTTTTGATTTCATAACTAGATACAATGTTGTCATTGATACTTTTAACAAGTGTCTCCATGTCAACAATAATTTCTCTATTCCTTTAAAAACCAGTAAAGAATCTTCTGGAGAGAAACAATCAAAATCATGCAATTCTTTGAGTGATGTTGTAATGAATCAAGCGGTGTTCTTAACTCGTAAAATTATATTAGAACCCCAACAACAAATATGGTGCTCTGTTTACACTTCCAATAACATCAACAATAACAGAAATTATCTATTTGAATATTTGGCACAAACAAAAGAATTAATAGGAAATGATGCCATTATTCAAATGAATAAATTATCCAATAAAAGAAAGAAAACTTCACAAATACATCATTTCTTTTCAATAACACTTAAAAACACTTCTGAAAAAACCATTCATCTCCCTAAACACACAAAAATAGGTCAATTATCTGAGATTGAGGAAATTTGCGACTATACTTCTGAAATGTCTGACAAGCAAAATAACTCAGAACAGCACTTTGTAAATTTTATTCAGGCGTCTAATGAAATCTTACAAAAAAGAAAGCAGGAGTTATCGGCTAATGATTTTAAACTTTCTCACTTAAAATCTGACGAAGCAAAGAACCTAACTAAATTGCTACTTAATTATTATCCTGCCTTTTCCAAATCATTAGACACACTTGGTCATACTGATAAAATTGTACCTGATTTGAAATTCATTAATGATTACCCCATAAAGACTCTCCCTTTCCCTCTTCCCCAAGCTGTGCAAAAGGATGTTTTAAATCAAATCAAACAGTTGCTTGATGCCAAAATCATTGAACGTCATTGTTCCGAATGGGCCTGCCCCATGCTCCTTGTTAAAAAGAAACCAGACGGTACAGGTATACAGAAATATAGACTCGCATTAGATCTCAGAATGGTTAATACTATAATTCAAGGTTCGTCCTATCCACTTCCAAAAATTCAAACTATTATTTCAAATCTTTCACAATATCGTTTTTTCTCTTCTCTCGACTTTCATCAGGCATATCATCAGATTGATTTGCCTGCAAAATTTCAAAATCAGCTCACATTCACTACAATGTTCGGTTCTTTTCGGTATAAGAGATTAGTATTCGGCTTAAAAACAAGCGCCTCAATTTATCAAGCTTTAATGGACTCGTTACTTGATGAATTACAGTTAGAAGGTGTCTATACCTACCAAGATGATCTCATTGTTGGTGCCAATTCATATCAAGAAATGTGTGATAAGTTGGATAAAATTCTTGCAATACTAGTAAAATATAATTTAACGCTGTCCCCTAACAAATGCACTTTTCACAAAACCAGTTTAGATTATCTTGGATTTCACATAGAAAATCAAACTATTTCTCCTGTTCAGTCGAACATTGTAAAAATAACATCTTTTCCAACACCTACAACTAAACGTCAATTAAAAGCACTCATAGGCGTCATTACATTTTACAAATCTCTTGTTCCATCCTTTTCTGAACTTGTACAACCTCTCATAAACTTAACTACTCCAAAAGCCAAATTTAAGTGGACAAGCAAACATCAAAAAATTATGGACACCATACAGAAGATATTCTTTAATCCACCCATGGTTAGATTACCTGACTGGAACAAAAAGTTCTATTTAAATACTGATGCGTCAAATATTGCTATTTCTGGTGTCTTACTACAAGAACATGATAAACAACTATTACCTGTTGCATACTTTTCAAAATCTTTAAAAGCATCAGAGAAAAAATATCCTGCACTTAAATTAGAACTCATGGCGATTCATAAATCAGTTACTGCTTTCAAATATTATTTATACAACAGAGAATTTGTAATCCTTTCAGATAGTAAACCATTAGAAAAGTACAACAAAACTACAAACCCGGCTGATATTATCTCTCGTTGGCTCATGGATCTCTCAGAATACACATTCAAATTTCAACATATTCCAGGTAAAAAGAATGTACTCGCTGACTACTTATCTCGCTGTAACTTTGAAAATAATCAACAGACTTTAGCTACAAATCCTGAACTGATTCATGATACTCAACCCTTACCTATTGTAGAATGTGATACTCCACACTCCAGCTCGACTGATTCTAATATGCATGTTAACTGCCTTATTTCTGGTACACAAACAAATCCTGACCCTTTATTAGAAATTTCGAATGAAACATTTGCTACTGAACAACAAAATGACCCTACTTTGTCTGTTGTTTATAAAGAAATCTTAAAGAAAGGATCTTCTCAAAAATTTCCTAACTACTTCATTCATCCTGATTCGAAAGTATTAATGTTAAAGAAGGAAAATATTTTTAATAACACTTTTTCGTATCACATTATTGTTCCAAATTCACTTAAAAGCAAAGTCTTAACAATTTCACATTTATCTCACTTTGGCTTTAATAAAACTTATGAATTCTTGTCAGGTAGATATTTTTGGAAGGGTATGTATGTAGACACTTTAAATTTTGTTGCATCCTGTATCAAATGTCTTCAAACTAAACATCACCAAACTCCACCCGCACCTTTGCAGCCCACATACACTCCCAGGTACCCTGGTCACACTATTAGTACAGATCTCCTTGGACCGTTTGCTAATGGAAAATATGTTTTAACTATCACTGATCATTTTTCGAGACATATTGAACTCTTTCCACTTAATGACATATCTGCGAGTAAGGTTGTTAAATGCTTATTATCTTACATAACCACCTTTGGGAGACCTTCGGTTGTCTTATCAGACTTAGGACCCCAGTACACGTCTCAGGTATATAACATTTTTAATGATACAATGGGCATTAAGGTATTACACAGTTCTGCCTCGAGACCACAATCAAATGCGATTGCAGAGCGAATCAATAAGTCAATCAAATATTCAGTTAATATTCTTTTACAAGAAGGTCATTCATTCGAAAATGCTGTATTTATACACAAGTCACTTTATAACGGCTCCAAACATGCAACTACATTGTACTCTCCTAATTTTCTTCATTTTGGACGCGAACTTTCTCTAATTTTTGACACTTTTGATCAGTCGTGCAACCAACCCTTTCTTGATAAACATATTGAAGTACACAAATTACTTGATGATTTGAGTAAGATATATCACAAAGCTTATAACAACATTAAATCTGCTCAAGATAAAAGATATAAATATTACGGTCAGAAAGCTAAATTAAGATCCATTTTCTTAAAAGATATTGTATATCTAAAATCAAATGACAAGTTTAAAACAAAGTATACTGGTCCATATATTGTCACTTGTAAACATTCCCCTGTGTCATTCTCAATTAAAAGGTTGTATACTCCTGATAACACAGCATTTCGGGTACATATTGATAGACTTTTACTAGCACCTCCTCGTTATGGACATTTATTTGATGCGTCAAGTCATATAAACAACACTAACTTTAATACGTTTTATCAACCTCACACATACAATCTAAGAAACAGAAGCTAATGTAAAAAACACTATTTATTATTTTTTATGTCTTGTTTTATGATACCACATATCCAACCAAAGAGCTCATGGTTGTGTGTATGTTGTTTTTGACTGATCTTTAACAATATCATGGCTGGTCCATCACTGTTGCTCTGAAGATCTCTTAGGAACAATATTAGGTATCATTGTTATCCTTTAACACTTAGATATGTCTTCATACTCACTTAAATTTTATTTACCTTTTATTTTGTTTCTTTTTGCAGTACACTTAAAATTTCTTTGACAATATTCATTAATTCAGTATTTTTTTCCACTAGCTAACCTCCCACTTAACAATTCCTGTACTATAAGTCAAACATATTATAGTTAGATAAACAGGTACTGTAGTCTAGAAAAGTAAACAAATGATTCATGTAATTAAATAAAACACAGTTTTCATATATGACTTGTTCATCACCCCACTCGATTGTGACACATTTTTCGTCTCTCTTCACTCTAGGATTGTCTCCCCATATTAGTTGTTAGATGATATACATTTTTTTTGTTTTTTTTTCTTTTTGAATTCTTCCCTTTGAAGTCTTGTTCCCGTTCAAAATTAAGGCCCTAAGGGTTCAAGCTTCATTGTGTTGAGAGACAAAGTTTTGGAATTGGAGTTTCGGTTCAAATTTTTGAATTGTGATTCCAATTCACAACAATTCAAATTTTTTTTCATGTAATTCGACGTGGGCTCCTTCAGAAGACCGCTAGTGCCTTCGGGGGAGCATCACAATTCCCTCCTCATCTAAGGCTAGGCCCTAAGCCGATGCCATAATACTTGTGTTGTACACAAGATTCAGGGTGACGCATATTTTTATGGGCGTGCTTGGAGCACCTCTTTTTTTTGTCATCCTATGCTTCGGCATGAAACATTTTTTTACAAAAACATTTTTATTTTAATATACATCATATTACTCTTTTTTAATTTTTTTTTGAAAAATATAGTGCTATTATGTTATTTTTGTGTATTGCCATTTTACATTCATTTAGTATTAGTTTCATGTTTTGTATATATGTTTCAAAATTTTTACTTGTGTCATGATAACAATCAAAGCTGCAGTAATATTTTTGTACTGTCTGAGTCGACTCAACTTCTACATATAAAAATACAGTACTAGCGTGGATCCATATACAGAAATAGTAAAAAAAAAATATAGAAACTTTAGAACTGCTGACTGTTTTTGAATACAAAAGTCTCCATTATCATGACGTCAAATTTCTACAGATACATATAAAAAAAAAACTTTTGCATTTATGTATGTTTTTATGTTATAATATTGTATGCTAGCCTATGCACATTGGACAGCAAAAGTTTTTTTTTTGTGGTGCACCGGGTGATATATATAACGATTATTTCGTTATATATTGGTTATTTTCTTAAATTATTCCTTTACCCCCGTCTCTGTTCAATTCAAAATTAGTTTTAAGTTGTCCTTCATTCCTTTTCCATTTTCTTTGCTTATTAATTCTCTAACCGAAAATCGGCAGCTGCTTAACTTTATCTGTGAGAAATACACTCACATATTAATCAACCGTTTAAAACTATTTCCAGATGTCTGCTATTTCCGATCGAAGCAATTCTGCATTACCTTATAAGGAGATCATCTCTGTTTCACAGTTAACATTTATGCTTACGTTTCTTTTTCCTTTCTCGACAAAACCCTAAAAAGAATTTAACATCTGCGCAGTAAAATCTGATGTCCCTTCGGTGTGCCTCTGTGTTTAGACAAAACAACACGTGTAACATTTTATCGTTTGGCAACCTTTTTCTTTCCCATCCCAGCTGGGAAACTAAATTGAATTCTGATCTTGCTGGCTGCATTTTAACTGTTATTTGGCGTATACTATCCATTGTGCATGGGCGAACTTGTGTATGTTGGCGATTTTATATCATGCCAAAAGTGGCGTTTTGTTGCTATGTACGTGGTCACTTGACTCTCTGCTCTGGTCTAGTGAAGTTGCTGAAAACTGTTCGGAGATTTTCTCCGAGTACTGTAAGTGTACCTCCTCCTAGTAATACATGTCTGAATAAAGAATAACTTAGCAATCATTGTGGGGTTTTTTTCGTACATCCGAATCTGGACTACTATATGATCACGCTTCTTCTAAGTATGCTAATACAATAGCAGCTGCTACCAAACTACGCTACAAGAATCTCCATTACAAAAATAACTGGTACCGTTTGACTCTTTCGTTTTTCCCCACATAAAAAAAAAAAAAAAAATATATGGAGGGGGGTACAATCAACTGCGACTTTCCCGTGGATGTGATGCATTTCGGTTCTTCTTTTTCTTCTCTGCATCCCCCGGTAGAAAATGCTATTAGTCTTGCCTGCTAAGTGTCAACCGAAAAAGTACAGAGCGGTCTTTGTTGTCTGTGGTTCTCGTCCTGAAATTCCTTTGCTTTACACCCCCGTTTCCTCCCCTGTGTGCTCCATCTCAACTGCTTCGGAGGGTCTCCCCTCGAGATTCCATATCCTAAAAGAAATCTGCGGCTGATAGTCACCTGAGCGCTGGGTGCCCCTTTTGTCATCTCCTCGCATCATCTGTGTGATTGACGTGTTCATCGCAGCCAGATATCATCGAGGGCTGCATGTGCTCATTTTGTGCTTCTATACCAGTGTGTTTTGTGTCTTTAGTGAACGTAATCTACAGAAAGTTCATATAGCCTCATAGAAAATTTAGTGAATAACAGTATTTCTGTGGTGTGATGCATCGTAAAATCGTTCATCGTGCAAAAAAAATAGTGATTGTCTTCAATTCTGAGAAAATCCATCAGAAATAATTCATCGTTTATATCAGTTAACAGTGCACAAAATAAATAAATAAATAAATAAGAGAATTACAAAAATTCTCTAAATGAGGTGTCACCACCTTTGATAAGTGCATATTCAATTACCTGATTACAATATAAAATTTCTGCTAGTCGTCAGTGATAAAAAAAAAAAAAGTGCACAACAACGAAAATCAACGCCGAAATAATCTACAGTTTGAACGTGAGAGCAGATCTTGCCCCATTTCCCTAAGTTTTTGTGTTGTAAATTAGTAATCATTTAATTATTTTTAAAACTAAATCAGTAAGTCAACCCACCTACTTTGTTTATTTCATGTTCTGCTTTCACATTCAGGACTCAACGGTCAACATTTATGTTCTGTATAGAGCATTAATTTAATCCTGTTATTGTGTTTTTGCAAAGATTTTTAATTTGCGAAAGCACGGTAACTGTTGTCATTTCTAGTTATTATTTTTGCTGACATTTTATGCAGTTTTTATCAGTTATTTGCATTTATGTGCTATTGTTTCATATTTTACGTCCCACCCCTTTTTTTGTTTTTTTAATTTGTATTTAGATTCTCTAATATGCTTAAATGTGTTTAACCAGTTTTGAACTTTAATTACAAGGTTAAAATAAGAACATTCTTTATCATCCAAAAAATATAAATAAATCAGAAGGTTTTAAGTTACAAAAAAAGGAATTTTTTCCTTGAGTAAAGAAGTTAAAGGATTTTTTTTTCTTGCTTGCTAACAGTTTTTGCGGTTTTCTATAGAGTTTTCTTTGCTTTATTATCTAAAGTAAGTACTTTGTTAAAGTGGAGGAATATATAGATATATGTTTCAAAGTGTAATTATTTTGCCATTTTATTTAATTTATTTTCTAAATGTGTTAATTTTGTATGTGCTTCCTTGCTTTACTGTCATAAAAGGTTCAAATAAGATATCTTTAAAGTGAGGTATATTTTTTTAAGATCTATTTATTTTGCTAGTTTACGTAGTTTACTTGCTAGGAAATTTACCTGTTTTCAATGTGCTTTAGAGTATAAGTCAGGTCTGTGTAACAATTTCTCTAAAACTTGTGAGCGTAAACAAACAAAAAAAAAACTAATCATGGCGGCAAAACAAATTCCGATAAATATCATTCAATTTGATGGAGATCCAGATTTACTTAAATTTTTCTTTGATCAAGTTAGAGTCTCTGCGGAAATTAATAAGTATAACCCACAAACAACAATTGCAATCTTAAAGGGAAAGTTAGTTGGGCCTGCACAAAAATTTCTAGCACAGAACCCCGACCTGCAAAAGATAACAGACCTCGATTTGCTGGAAAAAGAATTTGCGTCATTCTTCGCCCCCCCTAGTAAATGTGTTGCCTCTTTTGAGCTGTCCAGTTTAGCACTTATGCCGTCTGAGACGATAAAAAATTTAGCCCATAGACTAAATGTTCTTGCGGCGACAGTTTATGCAGATATCAACGACGAAAATGCACGCAACACTATCAAACTCATGAAATTTCTAGAAGCCCTTCCTTCAAATATTAGAATAAAATTACAGGAAGAAGGCATTAATGATTATAAAACAGCAGTTGAAAGAGCGCAAACCCTTCATGAAATTTTAAGGAATGAGAAAATCTTACATTCCTTACCTTCGGTACACAGACCAGAAAATCTTATTGAATCGCAATTGAAAGAAATCTCTGAGAAAATAAATGCATTATCTTTTGTCCCTCCTGATACTAAAACCGAAACTGAGCAAAAAAATTTCCAGACTAGACCAAAACATTCCGCAGGTGTTTCACGCTTCAAAAAAAATTACAAAAATCGAAACTACACTAGACGTTATTCCCCACACAAGTTTTCACAAAAAAAACCAGTTGTTTGTCAGTTATGTGGACGAAACAATCATGACGCTCTCTCTTGTTTTAAATGGAAAAGAGCAAATACTCAAAGGAAAAACAATTACACAAACTCCACGCCCCAATTTCAGGAAAACTGAAACAGAGATACAATTTTTATGCTGATGGTGTTGTGTCTCAGTCTAATACTTCTACATCAGCAACTTTTGTTTTTGACCCTGTTTTACCTAAAATTTCAAGTTCGAGACTAGTTAATTCAGTAGGTTCCCAAACTTTTGACTCCATTAAAATAGCAAATAACATCAGTACACAAACAGAAAGTGATAATGTTCAGATAATTTGTAGTGTAAACACTATGTCACCATCCCTCCCTCTTGTTGAAGCCACTGTAGCAAACCATGATATTACTTTGTTGGCTGATTCTGGTAGTAGTATATCTTTACTTTCACAAAAATTATTTAATCAACTTAAACCTGTCTTAAAATATAAAAGACTGTCCACTGACGTCAATATTAAAACTGTCAATTCTGATGTCTCATTTTCCGCCTGCATCAGAACATCCATTAAGCTAAAACAAAAAGCGTTTTCACACCACTTTTATATTGTTGACATACCCGAGTCTTCCAGTTTTGAAGGCATTTTAGGTTTTGATTTCATAACTAGATACAATGTTGTCATTGATACTTTTAACAAGTGTCTCCATGTCAACAATAATTTCTCTATTCCTTTAAAAACCAGTAAAGAATCTTCTGGAGAGAAACAATCAAAATCATGCAATTCTTTGAGTGATGTTGTAATGAATCAAGCGGTGTTCTTAACTCGTAAAATTATATTAGAACCCCAACAACAAATATGGTGCTCTGTTTACACTTCCAATAACATCAACAATAACAGAAATTATCTATTTGAATATTTGGCACAAACAAAAGAATTAATAGGAAATGATGCCATTATTCAAATGAATAAATTATCCAATAAAAGAAAGAAAACTTCACAAATACATCATTTCTTTTCAATAACACTTAAAAACACTTCTGAAAAAACCATTCATCTCCCTAAACACACAAAAATAGGTCAATTATCTGAGATTGAGGAAATTTGCGACTATACTTCTGAAATGTCTGACAAGCAAAATAACTCAGAACAGCACTTTGTAAATTTTATTCAGGCGTCTAATGAAATCTTACAAAAAAGAAAGCAGGAGTTATCGGCTAATGATTTTAAACTTTCTCACTTAAAATCTGACGAAGCAAAGAACCTAACTAAATTGCTACTTAATTATTATCCTGCCTTTTCCAAATCATTAGACACACTTGGTCATACTGATAAAATTGTACCTGATTTGAAATTCATTAATGATTACCCCATAAAGACTCTCCCTTTCCCTCTTCCCCAAGCTGTGCAAAAGGATGTTTTAAATCAAATCAAACAGTTGCTTGATGCCAAAATCATTGAACGTCATTGTTCCGAATGGGCCTGCCCCATGCTCCTTGTTAAAAAGAAACCAGACGGTACAGGTATACAGAAATATAGACTCGCATTAGATCTCAGAATGGTTAATACTATAATTCAAGGTTCGTCCTATCCACTTCCAAAAATTCAAACTATTATTTCAAATCTTTCACAATATCGTTTTTTCTCTTCTCTCGACTTTCATCAGGCATATCATCAGATTGATTTGCCTGCAAAATTTCAAAATCAGCTCACATTCACTACAATGTTCGGTTCTTTTCGGTATAAGAGATTAGTATTCGGCTTAAAAACAAGCGCCTCAATTTATCAAGCTTTAATGGACTCGTTACTTGATGAATTACAGTTAGAAGGTGTCTATACCTACCAAGATGATCTCATTGTTGGTGCCAATTCATATCAAGAAATGTGTGATAAGTTGGATAAAATTCTTGCAATACTAGTAAAATATAATTTAACGCTGTCCCCTAACAAATGCACTTTTCACAAAACCAGTTTAGATTATCTTGGATTTCACATAGAAAATCAAACTATTTCTCCTGTTCAGTCGAACATTGTAAAAATAACATCTTTTCCAACACCTACAACTAAACGTCAATTAAAAGCACTCATAGGCGTCATTATCTCTTGTTCCATCCTTTTCTGAACTTGTACAACCTCTCATAAACTTAACTACTCCAAAAGCCAAATTTAAGTGGACAAGCAAACATCAAAAAATTATGGACACCATACAGAAGATATTCTTTAATCCACCCATGGTTAGATTACCTGACTGGAACAAAAAGTTCTATTTAAATACAGATGCGTCAAATATTGCTATTTCTGGTGTCTTACTACAAGAACATGATAAACAACTATTACCTGTTGCATACTTTTCAAAATCTTTAAAAGCATCAGAGAAAAAATATCCTGCACTTAAATTAGAACTCATGGCGATTCATAAATCAGTTACTGCTTTCAAATATTATTTATACAACAGAGAATTTGTAATCCTTTCAGATAGTAAACCATTAGAAAAGTACAACAAAACTACAAACCCGGCTGATATTATCTCTCGTTGGCTCATGGATCTCTCAGAATACACATACAAATTTCAACATATTCCAGGTAAAAAGAATGTACTCGCTGACTACTTATCTCGCTGTAACTTTGAAAATAATCAACAGACTTTAGCTACAAATCCTGAACTGATTCATGATACTCAACCCTTACCTATTGTAGAATGTGATACTCCACACTCCAGCTCGACTGATTCTAATATGCATGTTAACTGCCTTATTTCTGGTACACAAACAAATCCTGACCCTTTATTAGAAATTTCGAATGAAACATTTGCTACTGAACAACAAAATGACCCTACTTTGTCTGTTGTTTATAAAGAAATCTTAAAGAAAGGATCTTCTCAAAAATTTCCTAACTACTTCATTCATCCTGATTCGAAAGTATTAATGTTAAAGAAGGAAAATATTTTTAATAACACTTTTTCGTATCACATTATTGTTCCAAATTCACTTAAAAGCAAAGTCTTAACAATTTCACATTTATCTCACTTTGGCTTTAATAAAACTTATGAATTCTTGTCAGGTAGATATTTTTGGAAGGGTATGTATGTAGACACTTTAAACTTTGTTGCATCCTGTATCAAATGTCTTCAAACTAAACATCACCAAACTCCACCCGCACCTTTGCAGCCCACATACACTCCCAGGTACCCTGGTCACACTATTAGTACAGATCTCCTTGGACCGTTTGCTAATGGAAAATATGTTTTAACTATCACTGATCATTTTTCGAGACATATTGAACTCTTTCCACTTAATGACATATCTGCGAGTAAGGTTGTTAAATGCTTATTCTCCTACATAACCACCTTTGGGAGACCTTCGGTTGTCTTATCAGACTTAGGACCCCAGTACACGTCTCAGGTATATAACATTTTTAATGATACAATGGGCATTAAGGTATTACACAGTTCTGCCTCGAGACCACAATCAAATGCGATTGCAGAGCGAATCAATAAGTCAATCAAATATTCAGTTAATATTCTTTTACAAGAAGGTCATTCATTCGAAAATGCTGTATTTATACACAAGTCACTTTATAACGGCTCCAAACATGCAACTACATTGTACTCTCCTAATTTTCTTCATTTTGGACGCGAACTTTCTCTAATTTTTGACACTTTTGATCAGTCGTGCAACCAACCCTTTCTTGATAAACATATTGAAGTACACAAATTACTTGATGATTTGAGTAAGATATATCACAAAGCTTATAACAACATTAAATCTGCTCAAGATAAAAGATATAAATATTACGGTCAGAAAGCTAAATTAAGATCCATTTTCTTAAAAGATATTGTATATCTAAAATCAAATGACAAGTTTAAAACAAAGTATACTGGTCCATATATTGTCACTTGTAAACATTCCCCTGTGTCATTCTCAATTAAAAGGTTGTATACTCCTGATAACACAGCATTTCGGGTACATATTGATAGACTTTTACTAGCACCTCCTCGTTATGGACATTTATTTGATGCGTCAAGTCATATAAACAACACTAACTTTAATACGTTTTATCAACCTCACACATACAATCTAAGAAACAGAAGCTAATGTAAAAAACACTATTTATTATTTTTTATGTCTTGTTTTATGATACCACATATCCAACCAAAGAGCTCATGGTTGTGTGTATGTTGTTTTTGACTGATCTTTAACAATATCATGGCTGGTCCATCACTGTTGCTCTGAAGATCTCTTAGGAACAATATTAGGTATCATTGTTATCCTTTAACACTTAGATATGTCTTCATACTCACTTAAATTTTATTTACCTTTTATTTTGTTTCTTTTTGCAGTACACTTAAAATTTCTTTGACAATATTCATTAATTCAGTATTTTTTTCCACTAGCTAACCTCCCACTTAACAATTCCTGTACTATAAGTCAAACATATTATAGTTAGATAAACAGGTACTGTAGTCTAGAAAAGTAAACAAATGATTCATGTAATTAAATAAAACACAGTTTTCATATATGACTTGTTCATCACCCCACTCGATTGTGACACATTTTTCGTCTCTCTTCACTCTAGGATTGTCTCCCCATATTAGTTGTTAGATATATACATTTTTTTTGTTTTTTTTTCTTTTTGAATTCTTCCCTTTGAAGTCTTGTTCCCGTTCAAAATTAAGGCCCTAAGGGTTCAAGCTTCATTGTGTTGAGAGACAAAGTTTTGGAATTGGAGTTTCGGTTCAAATTTTTGAATTGTGATTCCAATTCACAACAATTCAAATTTTTTTTCATGTAATTCGACGTGGGCTCCTTCAGAAGACCGCTAGTGCCTTCGGGGGAGCATCACAATTCCCTCCTCATCTAAGGCTAGGCCCTAAGCCGATGCCATAATACTTGTGTTGTACACAAGATTCAGGGTGACGCATATTTTTATGGGCGTGCTTGGAGCACCTCTTTTTTTTTGTCATCCTATGCTTCGGCATGAAACATTTTTTTACAAAAACATTTTTATTTTAATATACATCATATTACTCTTTTTTAATTTTTTTTTGAAAAATATAGTGCTATTATGTTATTTTTGTGTATTGCCATTTTACATTCATTTAGTATTAGTTTCATGTTTTGTATATATGTTTCAAAATTTTTACTTGTGTCATGATAACAATCAAAGCTGCAGTAATATTTTTGTACTGTCTGAGTCGACTCAACTTCTACATATAAAAATACAGTACTAGCGTGGATCCATATACAGAAATAGTAAAAAAAAAATATAGAAACTTTAGAACTGCTGACTGTTTTTGAATACAAAAGTCTCCATTATCATGACGTCAAATTTCTACAGATACATATAAAAAAAAAAACTTTTGCATTTATGTATGTTTTTATGTTATAATATTGTATGCTAGCCTATGCACATTGGACAGCAAAAGTTTTTTTTTTGTGGTGCACCGGGTGATATATATAACGATTATTTCGTTATATATTGGTTATTTTCTTAAATTATTCCTTTACCCCCCGTCTCTGTTCAATTCAAAATTAGTTTTAAGTTGTCCTTCATTCCTTTTCCATTTTCTTTGCTTATTAATTCTCTAACCGAAAATCGGCAGCTGCTTAACTTTATCTGTGAGAAATACACTCACATATTAATCAACCGTTTAAAACTATTTCCAGATGTCTGCTATTTCCGATCGAAGCAATTCTGCATTACCTTATAAGGAGATCATCTCTGTTTCACAGTTAAAATTTATGCTTACGTTTCTTTTTCCTTTCTCGACAAAACCCTAAAAAGAATTTAACATCTGCGCAGTAAAATCTGATGTCCCTTCGGTGTGCCTCTGTGTTTAGACAAAACAACACGTGTAACATTTTATCGTTTGGCAACCTTTTCCTTTCCCATCCCAGCTGGGAAACTAAATTGAATTCTGATCTTGCTGGCTGCATTTTAACTGTTATTTGGCGTATACTATCCATTGTGCATGGGCGAACTTGTGTATGTTGGCGATTTTATATCATGCCAAAAGTGGCGTTTTGTTGCTATGTACGTGGTCACTTGACTCTCTGCTCTGGTCTAGTGAAGTTGCTGAAAACTGTTCGGAGATTTTCTCCGAGTACTGTAAGTGTACCCCCTCCTAGTAATACATGTCTGAATAAAGAATAACTTAGCAATCATTGTGGGGTTTTTTCGTACATCCGAATCTGGACTACTATATGATCACGCTTCTTCTAAGTATGCTAATACAATAGCAGCTGCTACCAAACTACGCTACAAGAATCTCCATTACAAAAATAACTGGTACCGTTTGACTCTTTCGTTTTTCCCCACATAAAAAAAAAAAAAATATATGGAGGGGGGTACAATCAACTGCGACTTTCCCGTGGATGTGATGCATTTCGGTTCTTCTTTTTCTTCTCTGCATCCCCCGGTAGAAAATGCTATTAGTCTTGCCTGCTAAGTGTCAACCGAAAAAGTACAGAGCGGTCTTTGTTGTCTGTGGTTCTCGTCCTGAAATTCCTTTGCTGGACACCCCCGTTTCCTCCCCTGTGTGCTCCATCTCAACTGCTTCGGAGGGTCTCCCCTCGAGATTCCATATCCTAAAAGAAATCTGCGGCTGATAGTCACCTGAGCGCTGGGTGCCCCTTTTGTCATCTCCTCGCATCATCTGTGTGATTGACGTGTTCATCGCAGCCAGATATCATCGAGGGCTGCATGTGCTCATTTTGTGCTTCTATACCAGTGTGTTTTGTGTCTTTAGTGAACGTAATCTACAGAAAGTTCATATAGCCTCATAGAAAATTTAGTGAATAACAGTATTCCTGTGGTGTGATGCATCGTAAAATCGTTCATCGTGCAAAAAAATAGTGATTGTCTTCAATTCTGAGAAAATCCATCAGAAATAATTCATCGTTTATATCAGTTAACAGTGCACAAAATAAATAAATAAATAAATAAGAGAATTACAAAAATTCTCTAAATGAGGTGTCACCACCTTTGATAAGTGCATATTCAATTACCTGATTACAATATAAAATTTCTGCTAGTCGTCAGTGATAAAAAAAAAAAAAGTGCACAACAACGAAAATCAACGCCGAAATAATCTACAGTTTGAACGTGAGAGCAGATCTTGCCCCATTTCCCTAAGTTTTTGTGTTGTAAATTAGTAATCATTTAATTATTTTTAAAACTAAATCAGTAAGTCAACCCACCTACTTTGTTTATTTCATGTTCTGCTTTCACATTCAGGACTCAACGGTCAACATTTATGTTCTGTATAGAGCATTAATTTAATCCTGTTATTGTGTTTTTGCAAAGATTTTTAATTTGCGAAAGCACGGTAACTGTTGTCATTTCTAGTTATTATTTTTGCTGACATTTTATGCAGTTTTTATCAGTTATTTGCATTTATGTGCTATTGTTTCATATTTTACGTCCCACCCCTTTTTTTGTTTTTTTAATTTGTATTTAGATTCTCTAATATGCTTAAATGTGTTTAACCAGTTTTGAACTTTAATTACAAGGTTAAAATAAGAACATTCTTTATCATCCAAAAAATATAAATAAATCAGAAGGTTTTAAGTTACAAAAAAAGGAATTTTTTCCTTGAGTAAAGAAGTTAAAGGATTTTTTTTTCTTGCTTGCTAACAGTTTTTGCGGTTTTCTATAGAGTTTTCTTTGCTTTATTATCTAAAGTAAGTACTTTGTTAAAGTGGAGGAATATATAGATATATGTTTCAAAGTGTAATTATTTTGCCATTTTATTTAATTTATTTTCTAAATGTGTTAATTTTGTATGTGCTTCCTTGCTTTACTGTCATAAAAGGTTCAAATAAGATATCTTTAAAGTGAGGTATATTTTTTTAAGATCTATTTATTTTGCTAGTTTACGTAGTTTACTTGCTAGGAAATTTACCTGTTTTCAATGTGCTTTAGAGTATAAGTCAGGTCTGTGTAACAATTTCTCTAAAACTTGTGAGCGTAAACAAACAAAAAAAAACTAATCATGGCGGCAAAACAAATTCCGATAAATATCATTCAATTTGATGGAGATCCAGATTTACTTAAATTTTTCTTTGATCAAGTTAGAGTCTCTGCGGAAATTAATAAGTATAACCCACAAACAACAATTGCAATCTTAAAGGGAAAGTTAGTTGGGCCTGCACAAAAATTTCTAGCACAGAACCCCGACCTGCAAAAGATAACAGACCTCGATTTGCTGGAAAAAGAATTTGCGTCATTCTTCGCCCCCCCTAGTAAATGTGTTGCCTCTTTTGAGCTGTCCAGTTTAGCACTTATGCCGTCTGAGACGATAAAAAATTTAGCCCATAGACTAAATGTTCTTGCGGCGACAGTTTATGCAGATATCAACGACGAAAATGCACGCAACACTATCAAACTCATGAAATTTCTAGAAGCCCTTCCTTCAAATATTAGAATAAAATTACAGGAAGAAGGCATTAATGATTATAAAACAGCAGTTGAAAGAGCGCAAACCCTTCATGAAATTTTAAGGAATGAGAAAATCTTACATTCCTTACCTTCGGTACACAGACCAGAAAATCTTATTGAATCGCAATTGAAAGAAATCTCTGAGAAAATAAATGCATTATCTTTTGTCCCTCCTGATACTAAAACCGAAACTGAGCAAAAAAATTTCCAGACTAGACCAAAACATTCCGCAGGTGTTTCACGCTTCAAAAAAAATTACAAAAATCGAAACTACACTAGACGTTATTCCCCACACAAGTTTTCACAAAAAAACCAGTTGTTTGTCAGTTATGTGGACGAAACAATCATGACGCTCTCTCTTGTTTTAAATGGAAAAGAGCAAATACTCAAAGGAAAAACAATTACACAAACTCCACGCCCCAATTTCAGGAAAACTGAAACAGAGATACAATTTTTATGCTGATGGTGTTGTGTCTCAGTCTAATACTTCTACATCAGCAACTTTTGTTTTTGACCCTGTTTTACCTAAAATTTCAAGTTCGAGACTAGTTAATTCAGTAGGTTCCCAAACTTTTGACTCCATTAAAATAGCAAATAACATCAGTACACAAACAGAAAGTGATAATGTTCAGATAATTTGTAGTGTAAACACTATGTCACCATCCCTCCCTCTTGTTGAAGCCACTGTAGCAAACCATGATATTACTTTGTTGGCTGATTCTGGTAGTAGTATATCTTTACTTTCACAAAAATTATTTAATCAACTTAAACCTGTCTTAAAATATAAAAGACTGTCCACTGACGTCAATATTAAAACTGTCAATTCTGATGTCTCATTTTCCGCCTGCATCAGAACATCCATTAAGCTAAAACAAAAAGCGTTTTCACACCACTTTTATATTGTTGACATACCCGAGTCTTCCAGTTTTGAAGGCATTTTAGGTTTTGATTTCATAACTAGATACAATGTTGTCATTGATACTTTTAACAAGTGTCTCCATGTCAACAATAATTTCTCTATTCCTTTAAAAACCAGTAAAGAATCTTCTGGAGAGAAACAATCAAAATCATGCAATTCTTTGAGTGATGTTGTAATGAATCAAGCGGTGTTCTTAACTCGTAAAATTATATTAGAACCCCAACAACAAATATGGTGCTCTGTTTACACTTCCAATAACATCAACAATAACAGAAATTATCTATTTGAATATTTGGCACAAACAAAAGAATTAATAGGAAATGATGCCATTATTCAAATGAATAAATTATCCAATAAAAGAAAGAAAACTTCACAAATACATCATTTCTTTTCAATAACACTTAAAAACACTTCTGAAAAAACCATTCATCTCCCTAAACACACAAAAATAGGTCAATTATCTGAGATTGAGGAAATTTGCGACTATACTTCTGAAATGTCTGACAAGCAAAATAACTCAGAACAGCACTTTGTAAATTTTATTCAGGCGTCTAATGAAATCTTACAAAAAAGAAAGCAGGAGTTATCGGCTAATGATTTTAAACTTTCTCACTTAAAATCTGACGAAGCAAAGAACCTAACTAAATTGCTACTTAATTATTATCCTGCCTTTTCCAAATCATTAGACACACTTGGCCATACTGATAAAATTGTACCTGATTTGAAATTCATTAATGATTACCCCATAAAGACTCTCCCTTTCCCTCTTCCCCAAGCTGTGCAAAAGGATGTTTTAAATCAAATCAAACAGTTGCTTGATGCCAAAATCATTGAACGTCATTGTTCCGAATGGGCCTGCCCCATGCTCCTTGTTAAAAAGAAACCAGACGGTACAGGTATACAGAAATATAGACTCGCATTAGATCTCAGAATGGTTAATACTATAATTCAAGGTTCGTCCTATCCACTTCCAAAAATTCAAACTATTATTTCAAATCTTTCACAATATCGTTTTTTCTCTTCTCTCGACTTTCATCAGGCATATCATCAGATTGATTTGCCTGCAAAATTTCAAAATCAGCTCACATTCACTACAATGTTCGGTTCTTTTCGGTATAAGAGATTAGTATTCGGCTTAAAAACAAGCGCCTCAATTTATCAAGCTTTAATGGACTCGTTACTTGATGAATTACAGTTAGAAGGTGTCTATACCTACCAAGATGATCTCATTGTTGGTGCCAATTCATATCAAGAAATGTGTGATAAGTTGGATAAAATTCTTGCAATACTAGTAAAATATAATTTAACGCTGTCCCCTAACAAATGCACTTTTCACAAAACCAGTTTAGATTATCTTGGATTTCACATAGAAAATCAAACTATTTCTCCTGTTCAGTCGAACATTGTAAAAATAACATCTTTTCCAACACCTACAACTAAACGTCAATTAAAAGCACTCATAGGCGTCATTATCTCTTGTTCCATCCTTTTCTGAACTTGTACAACCTCTCATAAACTTAACTACTCCAAAAGCCAAATTTAAGTGGACAAGCAAACATCAAAAAATTATGGACACCATACAGAAGATATTCTTTAATCCACCCATGGTTAGATTACCTGACTGGAACAAAAAGTTCTATTTAAATACAGATGCGTCAAATATTGCTATTTCTGGTGTCTTACTACAAGAACATGATAAACAACTATTACCTGTTGCATACTTTTCAAAATCTTTAAAAGCATCAGAGAAAAAATATCCTGCACTTAAATTAGAACTCATGGCGATTCATAAATCAGTTACTGCTTTCAAATATTATTTATACAACAGAGAATTTGTAATCCTTTCAGATAGTAAACCATTAGAAAAGTACAACAAAACTACAAACCCGGCTGATATTATCTCTCGTTGGCTCATGGATCTCTCAGAATACACATACAAATTTCAACATATTCCAGGTAAAAAGAATGTACTCGCTGACTACTTATCTCGCTGTAACTTTGAAAATAATCAACAGACTTTAGCTACAAATCCTGAACTGATTCATGATACTCAACCCTTACCTATTGTAGAATGTGATACTCCACACTCCAGCTCGACTGATTCTAATATGCATGTTAACTGCCTTATTTCTGGTACACAAACAAATCCTGACCCTTTATTAGAAATTTCGAATGAAACATTTGCTACTGAACAACAAAATGACCCTACTTTGTCTGTTGTTTATAAAGAAATCTTAAAGAAAGGATCTTCTCAAAAATTTCCTAACTACTTCATTCATCCTGATTCGAAAGTATTAATGTTAAAGAAGGAAAATATTTTTAATAACACTTTTTCGTATCACATTATTGTTCCAAATTCACTTAAAAGCAAAGTCTTAACAATTTCACATTTATCTCACTTTGGCTTTAATAAAACTTATGAATTCTTGTCAGGTAGATATTTTTGGAAGGGTATGTATGTAGACACTTTAAACTTTGTTGCATCCTGTATCAAATGTCTTCAAACTAAACATCACCAAACTCCACCCGCACCTTTGCAGCCCACATACACTCCCAGGTACCCTGGTCACACTATTAGTACAGATCTCCTTGGACCGTTTGCTAATGGAAAATATGTTTTAACTATCACTGATCATTTTTCGAGACATATTGAACTCTTTCCACTTAATGACATATCTGCGAGTAAGGTTGTTAAATGCTTATTCTCCTACATAACCACCTTTGGGAGACCTTCGGTTGTCTTATCAGACTTAGGACCCCAGTACACGTCTCAGGTATATAACATTTTTAATGATACAATGGGCATTAAGGTATTACACAGTTCTGCCTCGAGACCACAATCAAATGCGATTGCAGAGCGAATCAATAAGTCAATCAAATATTCAGTTAATATTCTTTTACAAGAAGGTCATTCATTCGAAAATGCTGTATTTATACACAAGTCACTTTATAACGGCTCCAAACATGCAACTACATTGTACTCTCCTAATTTTCTTCATTTTGGACGCGAACTTTCTCTAATTTTTGACACTTTTGATCAGTCGTGCAACCAACCCTTTCTTGATAAACATATTGAAGTACACAAATTACTTGATGATTTGAGTAAGATATATCACAAAGCTTATAACAACATTAAATCTGCTCAAGATAAAAGATATAAATATTACGGTCAGAAAGCTAAATTAAGATCCATTTTCTTAAAAGATATTGTATATCTAAAATCAAATGACAAGTTTAAAACAAAGTATACTGGTCCATATATTGTCACTTGTAAACATTCCCCTGTGTCATTCTCAATTAAAAGGTTGTATACTCCTGATAACACAGCATTTCGGGTACATATTGATAGACTTTTACTAGCACCTCCTCGTTATGGACATTTATTTGATGCGTCAAGTCATATAAACAACACTAACTTTAATACGTTTTATCAACCTCACACATACAATCTAAGAAACAGAAGCTAATGTAAAAAACACTATTTATTATTTTTTATGTCTTGTTTTATGATACCACATATCCAACCAAAGAGCTCATGGTTGTGTGTATGTTGTTTTTGACTGATCTTTAACAATATCATGGCTGGTCCATCACTGTTGCTCTGAAGATCTCTTAGGAACAATATTAGGTATCATTGTTATCCTTTAACACTTAGATATGTCTTCATACTCACTTAAATTTTATTTACCTTTTATTTTGTTTCTTTTTGCAGTACACTTAAAATTTCTTTGACAATATTCATTAATTCAGTATTTTTTTCCACTAGCTAACCTCCCACTTAACAATTCCTGTACTATAAGTCAAACATATTATAGTTAGATAAACAGGTACTGTAGTCTAGAAAAGTAAACAAATGATTCATGTAATTAAATAAAACACAGTTTTCATATATGACTTGTTCATCACCCCACTCGATTGTGACACATTTTTCGTCTCTCTTCACTCTAGGATTGTCTCCCCATATTAGTTGTTAGATATATACATTTTTTTTGTTTTTTTTTCTTTTTGAATTCTTCCCTTTGAAGTCTTGTTCCCGTTCAAAATTAAGGCCCTAAGGGTTCAAGCTTCATTGTGTTGAGAGACAAAGTTTTGGAATTGGAGTTTCGGTTCAAATTTTTGAATTGTGATTCCAATTCACAACAATTCAAATTTTTTTTCATGTAATTCGACGTGGGCTCCTTCAGAAGACCGCTAGTGCCTTCGGGGGAGCATCACAATTCCCTCCTCATCTAAGGCTAGGCCCTAAGCCGATGCCATAATACTTGTGTTGTACACAAGATTCAGGGTGACGCATATTTTTATGGGCGTGCTTGGAGAACCTCATTTTTTTTGTCATCCTATGCTTCGGCATGAAACATTTTTTTACAAAAACATTTTTATTTTAATATACATCATATTACTCTTTTTTAATTTTTTTTTGAAAAATATAGTGCTATTATGTTATTTTTGTGTATTGCCATTTTACATTCATTTAGTATTAGTTTCATGTTTTGTATATATGTTTCAAAATTTTTACTTGTGTCATGATAACAATCAAAGCTGCAGTAATATTTTTGTACTGTCTGAGTCGACTCAACTTCTACATATAAAAATACAGTACTAGCGTGGATCCATATACAGAAATAGTAAAAAAAAAATATAGAAACTTTAGAACTGCTGACTGTTTTTGAATACAAAAGTCTCCATTATCATGACGTCAAATTTCTACAGATACATATAAAAAAAAAACTTTTGCATTTATGTATGTTTTTATGTTATAATATTGTATGCTAGCCTATGCACATTGGACAGCAAAAGTTTTTTTTTTGTGGTGCACCGGGTGATATATATAACGATTATTTCGTTATATATTGGTTATTTTCTTAAATTATTCCTTTACCCCCCGTCTCTGTTCAATTCAAAATTAGTTTTAAGTTGTCCTTCATTCCTTTTCCATTTTCTTTGCTTATTAATTCTCTAACCGAAAATCGGCAGCTGCTTAACTTTATCTGTGAGAAATACACTCACATATTAATCAACCGTTTAAAACTATTTCCAGATGTCTGCTATTTCCGATCGAAGCAATTCTGCATTACCTTATAAGGAGATCATCTCTGTTTCACAGTTAAAATTTATGCTTACGTTTCTTTTTCCTTTCTCGACAAAACCCTAAAAAGAATTTAACATCTGCGCAGTAAAATCTGATGTCCCTTCGGTGTGCCTCTGTGTTTAGACAAAACAACACGTGTAACATTTTATCGTTTGGCAACCTTTTCCTTTCCCATCCCAGCTGGGAAACTAAATTGAATTCTGATCTTGCTGGCTGCATTTTAACTGTTATTTGGCGTATACTATCCATTGTGCATGGGCGAACTTGTGTATGTTGGCGATTTTATATCATGCCAAAAGTGGCGTTTTGTTGCTATGTACGTGGTCACTTGACTCTCTGCTCTGGTCTAGTGAAGTTGCTGAAAACTGTTCGGAGATTTTCTCCGAGTACTGTAAGTGTACCCCCTCCTAGTAATACATGTCTGAATAAAGAATAACTTAGCAATCATTGTGGGGTTTTTTCGTACATCCGAATCTGGACTACTATATGATCACGCTTCTTCTAAGTATGCTAATACAATAGCAGCTGCTACCAAACTACGCTACAAGAATCTCCATTACAAAAATAACTGGTACCGTTTGACTCTTTCGTTTTTCCCCACATAAAAAAAAAAATATATGGAGGGGGGTACAATCAACTGCGACTTTCCCGTGGATGTGATGCATTTCGGTTCTTCTTTTTCTTCTCTGCATCCCCCGGTAGAAAATGCTATTAGTCTTGCCTGCTAAGTGTCAACCGAAAAAGTACAGAGCGGTCTTTGTTGTCTGTGGTTCTCGTCCTGAAATTCCTTTGCTGGACACCCCCGTTTCCTCCCCTGTGTGCTCCATCTCAACTGCTTCGGAGGGTCTCCCCTCGAGATTCCATATCCTAAAAGAAATCTGCGGCTGATAGTCACCTGAGCGCTGGGTGCCCCTTTTGTCATCTCCTCGCATCATCTGTGTGATTGACGTGTTCATCGCAGCCAGATATCATCGAGGGCTGCATGTGCTCATTTTGTGCTTCTATACCAGTGTGTTTTGTGTCTTTAGTGAACGTAATCTACAGAAAGTTCATATAGCCTCATAGAAAATTTAGTGAATAACAGTATTCCTGTGGTGTGATGCATCGTAAAATCGTTCATCGTGCAAAAAAATAGTGATTGTCTTCAATTCTGAGAAAATCCATCAGAAATAATTCATCGTTTATATCAGTTAACAGTGCACAAAATAAATAAATAAATAAATAAGAGAATTACAAAAATTCTCTAAATGAGGTGTCACCACCTTTGATAAGTGCATATTCAATTACCTGATTACAATATAAAATTTCTGCTAGTCGTCAGTGATAAAAAAAAAAAAGTGCACAACAACGAAAATCAACGCCGAAATAATCTACAGTTTGAACGTGAGAGCAGATCTTGCCCCATTTCCCTAAGTTTTTGTGTTGTAAATTAGTAATCATTTAATTATTTTTAAAACTAAATCAGTAAGTCAACCCACCTACTTTGTTTATTTCATGTTCTGCTTTCACATTCAGGACTCAACGGTCAACATTTATGTTCTGTATAGAGCATTAATTTAATCCTGTTATTGTGTTTTTGCAAAGATTTTTAATTTGCGAAAGCACGGTAACTGTTGTCATTTCTAGTTATTATTTTTGCTGACATTTTATGCAGTTTTTATCAGTTATTTGCATTTATGTGCTATTGTTTCATATTTTACGTCCCACCCCTTTTTTTGTTTTTTTAATTTGTATTTAGATTCTCTAATATGCTTAAATGTGTTTAACCAGTTTTGAACTTTAATTACAAGGTTAAAATAAGAACATTCTTTATCATCCAAAAAATATAAATAAATCAGAAGGTTTTAAGTTACAAAAAAAGGAATTTTTTCCTTGAGTAAAGAAGTTAAAGGATTTTTTTTTCTTGCTTGATAACAGTTTTTGCGGTTTTCTATAGAGTTTTCTTTGCTTTATTATCTAAAGTAAGTACTTTGTTAAAGTGGAGGAATATATAGATATATGTTTCAAAGTGTAAATATTTTGCCATTTTATTTAATTTATTTTCTAAATGTGTTAATTTTGTATGTGCTTCCTTGCTTTACTGTCATAAAAGGTTCAAATAAGATATCTTTAAAGTGAGGTATATTTTTTTAAGATCTATTTATTTTGCTAGTTTACGTAGTTTACTTGCTAGGAAATTTACCTGTTTTCAATGTGCTTTAGAGTATAAGTCAGGTCTGTGTAACAATTTCTCTAAAACTTGTGAGCGTAAACAAACAAAAAAAAAACTAATCATGGCGGCAAAACAAATTCCGATAAATATCATTCAATTTGATGGAGATCCAGATTTACTTAAATTTTTCTTTGATCAAGTTAGAGTCTCTGCGGAAATTAATAAGTATAACCCACAAACAACAATTGCAATCTTAAAGGGAAAGTTAGTTGGGCCTGCACAAAAATTTCTAGCACAGAACCCCGACCTGCAAAAGATAACAGACCTCGATTTGCTGGAAAAAGAATTTGCGTCATTCTTCGCCCCCCCTAGTAAATGTGTTGCCTCTGTTGAGCTGTCCAGTTTAGCACTTATGCCGTCTGAGACGATAAAAAATTTAGCCCATAGACTAAATGTTCTTGCGGCGACAGTTTATGCAGATATCAACGACGAAAATGCACGCAACACTATCAAACTCATGAAATTTCTAGAAGCCCTTCCTTCAAATATTAGAATAAAATTACAGGAAGAAGGCATTAATGATTATAAAACAGCAGTTGAAAGAGCGCAAACCCTTCATGAAATTTTAAGGAATGAGAAAATCTTACATTCCTTACCTTCGGTACACAGACCAGAAAATCTTATTGAATCGCAATTAAAAGAAATCTCTGAGAAAATAAATGCATTATCTTTTGTCCCTCCTGATACTAAAACCGATACTGAGCAAAAAAATTTCCAGACTAGACCAAAACATTCCGCAGGTGTTTCACGCTTCAAAAAAAATTACAAAAATCGAAACTACACTAGACGTTATTCCCCACACAAGTTTTCACAAAAAAAACCAGTTGTTTGTCAGTTATGTGGACGAAACAATCATGACGCTCTCTCTTGTTTTAAATGGAAAAGAGCAAATACTCAAAGGAAAAACAATTACACAAACTCCACGCCCCAATTTCAGGAAAACTGAAACAGAGATACAATTTTTATGCTGATGGTGCTGTGTCTCAGTCTAATACTTCTACATCAGCAACTTTTGTTTTTGACCCTGTTTTACCTAAAATTTCAAGTTCGAGACTAGTTAATTCAGTAGGTTCCCAAACTTTTGACTCCATTAAAATAGCAAATAACATCAGTACACAAACAGAAAGTGATAATGTTCAGATAATTTGTAGTGTAAACACTATGTCACCATCCCTCCCTCTTGTTGAAGCCACTGTAGCAAACCATGATATTACTTTGTTGGCTGATTCTGGTAGTAGTATATCTTTACTTCCACAAAAATTATTTAATCAACTTAAACCTGTCTTAAAATATAAAAGACTGTCCACTGACGTCAATATTAAAACTGTCAATTCTGATGTCTCATTTTCCGCCTGCATCAGAACATCCATTAAGCTAAAACAAAAAGCGTTTTCACACCACTTTTATATTGTTGACATACCCGAGTCTTCCAGTTTTGAAGGCATTTTAGGTTTTGATTTCATAACTAGATACAATGTTGTCATTGATACTTTTAACAAGTGTCTCCATGTCAACAATAATTTCTCTATTCCTTTAAAAACCAGTAAAGAATCTTCTGGAGAGAAACAATCAAAATCATGCAATTCTTTGAGTGATGTTGTAATGAATCAAGCGGTGTTCTTAACTCGTAAAATTATATTAGAACCCCAACAACAAATATGGTGCTCTGTTTACACTTCCAATAACATCAACAATAACAGAAATTATCTATTTGAATATTTGGCACAAACAAAAGAATTAATAGGAAATGATGCCATTATTCAAATGAATAAATTATCCAATAAAAGAAAGAAAACTTCACAAATACATCATTTCTTTTCAATAACACTTAAAAACACTTCTGAAAAAACCATTCATCTCCCTAAACACACAAAAATAGGTCAATTATCTGAGATTGAGGAAATTTGCGACTATACTTCTGAAATGTCTGACAAGCAAAATAACTCAGAACAGCACTTTGTAAATTTTATTCAGGCGTCTAATGAAATCTTACAAAAAAGAAAGCAGGAGTTATCGGCTAATGATTTTAAACTTTCTCACTTAAAATCTGACGAAGCAAAGAACCTAACTAAATTGCTACTTAATTATTATCCTGCCTTTTCCAAATCATTAGACACACTTGGTCATACTGATAAAATTGTACCTGATTTGAAATTCATTAATGATTACCCCATAAAGACTCTCCCTTTCCCTCTTCCCCAAGCTGTGCAAAAGGATGTTTTAAATCAAATCAAACAGTTGCTTGATGCCAAAATCATTGAACGTCATTGTTCCGAATGGGCCTGCCCCATGCTCCTTGTTAAAAAGAAACCAGACGGTACAGGTATACAGAAATATAGACTCGCATTAGATCTCAGAATGGTTAATACTATAATTCAAGGTTCGTCCTATCCACTTCCAAAAATTCAAACTATTATTTCAAATCTTTCACAATATCGTTTTTTCTCTTCTCTCGACTTTCATCAGGCATATCATCAGATTGATTTGCCTGCAAAATTTCAAAATCAGCTCACATTCACTACAATGTTCGGTTCTTTTCGGTATAAGAGATTAGTATTCGGCTTAAAAACAAGCGCCTCAATTTATCAAGCTTTAATGGACTCGTTACTTGATGAATTACAGTTAGAAGGTGTCTATACCTACCAAGATGATCTCATTGTTGGTGCCAATTCATATCAAGAAATGTGTGATAAGTTGGATAAAATTCTTGCAATACTAGTAAAATATAATTTAACGCTGTCCCCTAACAAATGCACTTTTCACAAAACCAGTTTAGATTATCTTGGATTTCACATAGAAAATCAAACTATTTCTCCTGTTCAGTCGAACATTGTAAAAATAACATCTTTTCCAACACCTACAACTAAACGTCAATTAAAAGCACTCATAGGCGTCATTACATTTTACAAATCTCTTGTTCCATCCTTTTCTGAACTTGTACAACCTCTCATAAACTTAACTACTCCAAAAGCCAAATTTAAGTGGACAAGCAAACATCAAAAAATTATGGACACCATACAGAAGATATTCTTTAATCCACCCATGGTTAGATTACCTGACTGGAACAAAAAGTTCTATTTAAATACTGATGCGTCAAATATTGCTATTTCTGGTGTCTTACTACAAGAACATGATAAACAACTATTACCTGTTGCATACTTTTCAAAATCTTTAAAAGCATCAGAGAAAAAATATCCTGCACTTAAATTAGAACTCATGGCGATTCATAAATCAGTTACTGCTTTCAAATATTATTTATACAACAGAGAATTTGTAATCCTTTCAGATAGTAAACCATTAGAAAAGTACAACAAAACTACAAACCCGGCTGATATTATCTCTCGTTGGCTCATGGATCTCTCAGAATACACATACAAATTTCAACATATTCCAGGTAAAAAGAATGTACTCGCTGACTACTTATCTCGCTGTAACTTTGAAAATAATCAACAGACTTTAGCTACAAATCCTGAACTGATTCATGATACTCAACCCTTACCTATTGTAGAATGTGATACTCCACACTCCAGCTCGACTGATTCTAATATGCATGTTAACTGCCTTATTTCTGGTACACAAACAAATCCTGACCCTTTATTAGAAATTTCGAATGAAACATTTGCTACTGAACAACAAAATGACCCTACTTTGTCTGTTGTTTATAAAGAAATCTTAAAGAAAGGATCTTCTCAAAAATTTCCTAACTACTTCATTCATCCTGATTCGAAAGTATTAATGTTAAAGAAGGAAAATATTTTTAATAACACTTTTTCGTATCACATTATTGTTCCAAATTCACTTAAAAGCAAAGTCTTAACAATTTCACATTTATCTCACTTTGGCTTTAATAAAACTTATGAATTCTTGTCAGGTAGATATTTTTGGAAGGGTATGTATGTAGACACTTTAAACTTTGTTGCATCCTGTATCAAATGTCTTCAAACTAAACATCACCAAACTCCACCCGCACCTTTGCAGCCCACATACACTCCCAGGTACCCTGGTCACACTATTAGTACAGATCTCCTTGGACCGTTTGCTAATGGAAAATATGTTTTAACTATCACTGATCATTTTTCGAGACATATTGAACTCTTTCCACTTAATGACATATCTGCGAGTAAGGTTGTTAAATGCTTATTCTCTTACATAACCGCCTTTGGGAGACCTTCGGTTGTCTTATCAGACTTAGGACCCCAGTACACGTCTCAGGTATATAACATTTTTAATGATACAATGGGCATTAAGGTATTACACAGTTCTGCCTCGAGACCACAATCAAATGCGATTGCAGAGCGAATCAATAAGTCAATCAAATATTCAGTTAATATTCTTTTACAAGAAGGTCATTCATTCGAAAATGCTGTATTTATACACAAGTCACTTTATAATGGCTCCAAACATGCAACTACATTGTACTCTCCTAATTTTCTTCATTTTGGACGCGAACTTTCTCTAATTTTTGACACTTTTGATCAGTCGTGCAACCAACCCTTTCTTGATAAATATATTGAAGTACACAAATTACTTGATGATTTGAGTAAGATATATCACAAAGCTTATAACAACATTAAATCTGCTCAAGATAAAAGATATAAATATTACGGTCAGAAAGCTAAATTAAGATCCATTTTCTTAAAAGATATTGTATATCTAAAATCAAATGACAAGTTTAAAACAAAGTATACTGGTCCATATATTGTCACTTGTAAACATTCCCCTGTGTCATTCTCAATTAAAAGGTTGTATACTCCTGATAACACAGCATTTCGGGTACATATTGATAGACTTTTACTAGCACCTCCTCGTTATGGACATTTATTTGATGCGTCAAGTCATATAAACAACACTAACTTTAATACGTTTTATCAACCTCACACATACAATCTAAGAAACAGAAGCTAATGTAAAAAACACTATTTATTATTTTTTATGTCTTGTTTTATGATACCACATATCCAACCAAAGAGCTCATGGTTGTGTGTATGTTGTTTTTGACTGATCTTTAACAATATCATGGCTGGTCCATCACTGTTGCTCTGAAGATCTCTTAGGAACAATATTAGGTATCATTGTTATCCTTTAACACTTAGATATGTCTTCATACTCACTTAAATTTTATTTACCTTTTATTTTGTTTCTTTTTGCAGTACACTTAAAATTTCTTTGACAATATTCATTAATTCAGTATTTTTTTCCACTAGCTAACCTCCCACTTAACAATTCCTGTACTATAAGTCAAACATATTATAGTTAGATAAACAGGTACTGTAGTCTAGAAAAGTAAACAAATGATTCATGTAATTAAATAAAACACAGTTTTCATATATGACTTGTTCATCACCCCACTCGATTGTGACACATTTTTCGTCTCTCTTCACTCTAGGATTGTCTCCCCATATTAGTTGTTAGATGATATACATTTTTTTTGTTTTTTTTTCTTTTTGAATTCTTCCCTTTGAAGTCTTGTTCCCGTTCAAAATTAAGGCCCTAAGGGTTCAAGCTTCATTGTGTTGAGAGACAAAGTTTTGGAATTGGAGTTTCGGTTCAAATTTTTGAATTGTGATTCCAATTCACAACAATTCAAATTTTTTTTCATGTAATTCGACGTGGGCTCCTTCAGAAGACCGCTAGTGCCTTCGGGGGAGCATCACAATTCCCTCCTCATCTAAGGCTAGGCCCTAAGCCGATGCCATAATACTTGTGTTGTACACAAGATTCAGGGTGACGCATATTTTTATGGGCGTGCTTGGAGCACCTCTTTTTTTTGTCATCCTATGCTTCGGCATGAAACATTTTTTTACAAAAACATTTTTATTTTAATATACATCATATTACTCTTTTTTAATTTTTTTTTGAAAAATATAGTGCTATTATGTTATTTTTGTGTATTGCCATTTTACATTCATTTAGTATTAGTTTCATGTTTTGTATATATGTTTCAAAATTTTTACTTGTGTCATGATAACAATCAAAGCTGCAGTAATATTTTTGTACTGTCTGAGTCGACTCAACTTCTACATATAAAAATACAGTACTAGCGTGGATCCATATACAGAAATAGTAAAAAAAATATATAGAAACTTTAGAACTGCTGACTGTTTTTGAATACAAAAGTCTCCATTATCATGACGTCAAATTTCTACAGATACATATAAAAAAAAAACTTTTGCATTTATGTATGTTTTTATGTTATAATATTGTATGCTAGCCTATGCACATTGGACAGCAAAAGTTTTTTTTTTGTGGTGCACCGGGTGATATATATAACGATTATTTCGTTATATATTGGTTATTTTCTTAAATTATTCCTTTACCCCCCGTCTCTGTTCAATTCAAAATTAGTTTTAAGTTGTCCTTCATTCCTTTTCCATTTTCTTTGCTTATTAATTCTCTAATCGAAAATCGGCAGCTGCTTAACTTTATCTGTGAGAAATACACTCACATATTAATCAACCGTTTAAAACTATTTCCAGATGTCTGCTATTTCCGATCGAAGCAATTCTGCATTACCTTATAAGGAGATCATCTCTGTTTCACAGTTAAAATTTATGCTTACGTTTCTTTTTCCTTTCTCGACAAAACCCTAAAAAGAATTTAACATCTGCGCAGTAAAATCTGATGTCCCTTCGGTGTGCCTCTGTGTTTAGACAAAACAACACGTGTAACATTTTATCGTTTGGCAACCTTTTTCTTTCCCATCCCAGCTGGGAAACTAAATTGAATTCTGATCTTGCTGGCTGCATTTTAACTGTTATTTGGCGTATACTATCCATTGTGCATGGGCGAACTTGTGTATGTTGGCGATTTTATATCATGCCAAAAGTGGCGTTTTGTTGCTATGTACGTGGTCACTTGACTCTCTGCTCTGGTCTAGTGAAGTTGCTGAAAACTGTTCGGAGATTTTCTCCGAGTACTGTAAGTGTACCCCCTCCTAGTAATACATGTCTGAATAAAGAATAACTTAGCAATCATTGTGGGGTTTTTTCGTACATCCGAATCTGGACTACTATATGATCACGCTTCTTCTAAGTATGCTAATACAATAGCAGCTGCTACCAAACTACGCTACAAGAATCTCCATTACATGCTCAGCAAGTGCAAAATGATTGACACATTTATAAATTCATTTTCTAACGCAAAGATATAAAATTGGAAAGCCTGTCTATGGATGCGATTTAGAATCCAACTGAATTTTCTATTTTTTATATCAATAAAATACCTATTGAGTTATAAGCGATTTCGATCCCGTGACAACAGCTTTTTTCAGTCTTCCTTGAGTGTTTTTTCTTCTTTCGCGCGGAAATTCAGTTCAAAACGCCCGGGTTGATAACATTTGCAAAATAATTTATTGCAGGGGTTCTCAAACAATTCTACGTGAATCAGTACTGGTACGTGAAGTTTTGTTTACTGGTACGCGAAAGTCTGATATTGGTGCATGAAATGAAATAAAACATGCAGTATGTAAAATAAATAAATAAAAAAAGCTCAATCCTCGTTCCTCTTTCTTAATTTGTCAGTTCACTGGTTGAATGTTACCTGTTCTTTGCTATTATTGCTTTCAAAGCGTTTTGCTTTCTCTCATTTTAATCTAATTTGTTTAGAATTTTTAGGCCAAATGGAACCAAAAGATTGAGTAGATGTTGAATTGACCTTTCATTCTTCCTAAAAGAAAAGAAAAAAAAAGGGTTTTTTTTTATTACTATATTGTATGTGCGTGTGTATGACTTAATTCAAGATCTTCGATCTCGCATTTTTAAGCAGTTTATTTTCAGAATGTATGTGAATTTCTTGTGTAGATTATTCATTTATTAATTTTCTTATGTATGATACTATTGATATAAACATAGCATTTGTATAACAAAAAATTACGGACAAGGCGACTTCAAATGTATATATATTTTCCTGTATTTAACATGGAGCATTTATGTGCTCTATTTAAGTGCATGAATATTTATCAACCAAAAATGATACACTTTATATTGGTTTTTCTGTATCAGATTTGAGTTTTCCTTCAGGTGGTGAAAGCATAAACTTCTATTTAGTGGTACTTTGACCTAAAAGTTTGAGAACCCCTGACCTATTAAATTTGGAAAAAAAAAATATAATTTATGTCATAAAGTTACCCTTTTTGACTTAAGAGCAATCTTAAAACAACGAATTATCCGTAGATTCTTTATAGTTTAACAGAAAAAAAAATAATAATAGCAGTGTATACCCAGTTCAACTAAATAGATTTCATTGTTAAAACTGTTGTTAGCTTTCGTTTTTTCAAAACTAAAAACTAAAACAAAATCACTTCACCTTTTTCATTTACGTATAAAAAACATTTCATATTTATTTACTTAGAACAGGTGTCACAAATAAAAATTAAAAAGTTGGCATGTTTCGGTTCATTCATAAGAACCGTATTCATAACACATAAAATCAGTAGAAAACTAAATGACATTGGATATAAAAATAATTTAAAAACCCAAAACACAAAACATTGCGCCCTCTATGATCGTGAATTATTATATCCAGTTATATCCAGTGTCATTTAGTTTTTCTACTTTTATTAATATTAATTTTATACATATTAAATTTAATATTTGATCAAAATATATTATATTTATATGCCGCGGTGGCAATGGCTATTCACGATCATAGGGGGCGCAATGTTTTGTGTTTTGGGTTTTTAAATTATTTTTATATCCAGTGTCATTTAGTTTTCTACTGATTTTATGTGTTATGAATACGGTTCTTATGAATGAACCGAAACATGTCAACTTTTTAATTTTTATTTGTGACACCTGTTCTAAGTAAATAAATATGAAATGTTTTTTATACATAAATAGATTTCAATTTCTTTTATACTCAGCTACTATGACACTTATTTGTGCACTGAACTAGTTGTTTTAAACTATTTTCAAAATTAACTAAAATAGTTCAAAATAGGTAAAAAAATATTTATTTATATTAAAAATTATCATCTTTTTTAATATTCAAGTATCAATATAGTAGATACATTATCAGATACAGCTTAGATTTTTAGAACATAGAACATAGTGAACAGAACATAGTGAGTAATATGGAAAGTATTCTGACAACATTTTACTGAAATATGTTTAAAATATGTGCCTAGCTTCGGGACACTTAAAAAAAAAAAAAAAAAATTATCAAACACTTGTGTTTTTAATTAAATAGGCAATAAAACTATGACTTCATGTAAATATTTAGTGGAATTTTAATTATTTTTTCAAATTTAGGCAGTATTTAGTCAAATTCTAGCAAAGAATTGTGTTCATATCAAACATTTTATAATGAATTTTAATCAATATGTTTCATTTTTTAGCAATATATTAGAAAATCACTTACCTGAGTTATGAAGCAAAAGATTTGCAATATCTTTTTAATTTACTAACATATCTGAAATTTTATATACAAAACATGATTTACAAAAAGAAAAAAAAGGGTGTAAAAAAAAAGACTCTTTTAAACTTATGTATATAAACTTACAAGCTATATTTTGCTTTATAACACACGAATAGTTGAGCAGAACCTTATTAAAAAATTATATTTCAGTATCTTATTATTATTATTTTTCTTTTTTTAAAGAAATCATGTTTTTCGTAACTGTATATAAGAAAGACCCAATTTTCCAGAAAATGCAAATTAAGAATTATTTATATAATGCTATAAGTGACATATTAGAAATAAAAATGGCAAAATACTTTTTAATTTTGCGTGTTTCGTTGGCTCTAACGACAACTTTTTAAAAACAAAAATGATAAAAGAAAATTTTCGCTAAAATTGTAAACAGAAAAAACAACAAATCACGCAAAAATAAGCACAGTGAAAATAAACTGGAAAAATTTAAATGAATAAAAGTTTTGTGTACGTGAAAAATATTACATATTACTGCTTTCCTTTGAAGCATTTCCTTCCAAATTTTAGGGACTTCCAATTTTTCAGTTTATTTTCACTATGCTTGTTTTCGCGTGATTTGTTGTTTTTTCTGTTTACTATTTCAGCGAAAATTTTCTTTTATCATTTTTGTTTTTGAAAAAGTTGCCGTTAGAGCCAACGAAACATGCAAAATTAAAAGTTATTTTGCCATTTTTATTTTTAATACATCATTTATAGTATTATATAAATAATTTGATATTTTAAAGTGATGTTTTCATATTATATATGCAAATTAAGATTTTTATATTGCGCAAAGATTATACATTCATTTATGATCGATTAAAGGAAGAAAGAAATAAAACAAATGAAAAGCAAAATTTCGCGAAAATTTGATTTAATCTTAAAAATAGCATTTAAAATATTTCTTTAAATTTGCAAATGCCGAGCTTCTTAAATACCGCCAGAGGTGCTTTATAAAGCACGTGCTTTTTAAACATAATAAGATTAAAGATAATGTATATCCTCTGCGTGCTCCTGTAGTGGTAGGACGTGCTTTAAAATGAAAAGAAAGGATTCATTCTTCGATATGTGTGAATCCATTTAATAACTTTTTAAATAAAAGAATTTACGCGTTATGACTATATTCAAGGGGCCGTCCATAAATGATGTCACATTGTAAGGGGGTGGAAGGGGGTTCGTGAAATTGTGACAGTTTGTGACAAGGGGGTGGAAAGGGATAAGAAGAAATGTGACATCACAAATTTTAATTAATGTAAAAGCTATAAAAATCAGTAAATTAAATTTTGAAATTAAGGTATTTTGTGTTCATAAAGTAAAGATAAAAATTTTAAGCCAAATATATTAAGGTTCATTTCGAATTCCAAATTACTATTGTTTTAATTGCTCTTATATATTAATATTTTATTATTATTGCATATTAATCATGTTTTTTGTTATAAACCATATCTTATTTCATACAAAATAAGTACAGAAATTATTTTTATTGTTTTAATATCAAATGTCATTAAAAATATAGTTAAAGTTAAAAAATAAAATTTGAAATATGATCTATTGGTGAAATGTGACAATTTGTGGCAAAGCGGGGGAGGGGGGGGGGATCAAAAATATTGAAAAAAAGTGTGACATTATTTATAAACAGCCCCTAAGTATATACACTATCTGGCCATTGATTATCGTTCACTTCCGATTTTAGACATTTTGTTAAATATCTAGAAAAATACACGAGGAATCATCTCCGAAACTCTTAGTCTATATATATAATAGTAAAAGTCATACATCTCCGTGAATATTTTTTCCCGAAACGCTATAGGGGACCATCAACAAATTAAAAAAGAATGAATATCTTTTGAATAACCCTGTCAAAACTAATGTAGCAAAAGCTATCAAACTGTAGATTATGATTGAGTGCTTTATTGTAATACACTGTGTTCATTTTTATGCAAATAGCATGCATACTCGCAGAGTAATTAATGTTTTTATAAAAATGGCTCCAAATTTTTCTAAGTTTTTTTGCTTATAATTTTCAGAGTTCTTTATATAAAATAATATGTTTTTCTGAAAATATGACAAACAAAATTGCACTCAATACCCCGTAATCAGATATCAAAAATAATAAAAATTCTATGAAAAATGAGTAGATTTACTAAATAATTTTTCACTGCGCATGCGTCAACGATATCAAAATTTCATTTGCATATTATGTTAGCTAAATATATAGAGCAACTTTTGTGAAAGTCCCAAAATCATAGCTTGAAAATTCTGAAAGTAATCGTCTATAGAAAAAGGACAAAATCCGCTGTTTCCAAAATGAAGCAAAAAAATGAGGGATTTTATCCAAATGTAGTAGTACATATTGTGTATTCTATCTATACTAATAAAATCCGTGCGCCTCTGTCTGTCTGTCTGCTTGAAGCCGATTACAGTTCGCAACGCAGGAGAGTTGGAAGTCGCGAGAGGTGTCTTCCGATTCGAAAAATTCCGGGAAAGTCATTTCGGGCATTTTCGAGACCGTGGGACCAAAATTAAAAAAGTTATGAATTAAAAACCGGTCGGGAATCGGAACGGAAAACGTCTAATTTCCCAAACGGAGCTCTCACACTGTGCCACCGTGTGGTGAACGACAAGAACTTTTCCCCTTTGGCTAAAACAAGAGGCAGTCGAAAACCGCTTTTTCTCCCGTCATTTTGTCAAAGAATGTATAAGAGAAAAAGAACTAATTGGTAAAAAATGTTAAACACGGTTTAATTAATATAATAAGTACAACTATTTAAGCACAGCAAGATATGTTCACTAAGAGGTAATCGTGTTGCTAATTAATATTTTGAGGATCTCAGATGTAACTGGCTATTTATTCTGTATGTGAGTATTAATCGTTGTAGCTCATTTTCATACTTTTTCTTTTTGGTAGCGTACATGAATATTGTGTAACCTAAGATTTACGCGATTAATACTAATTTCTGGTAGTACAAACGGAAAACGAGCTGCCAAAATTATTTGTTAGTTATGTTGTTTGTGATATTAATGAAATTACTTATTTTTTTTAATAGCAGTTTTTTGCAGTTTTTAATACGAAACTTTTTTTGCGCGTTTTTTCTAAAACCATCATGCAAACAGTTTTTAAAGTAGAAAAAAATTGATTACATATTCAGAATCTGCGTAAAAGTCTGCTTCTGATGAACCAAAAAATACGAGAAAATGTCTTATGGGCACGCAGCGCCAACCGTGCAAAACCAAATATTTTTAATGGGACGATGACGACCATGGCGCGTAACGCCGGTGGGCCGGCTTCGCACGGTAGCCGCGTAGCACCCACTGTGCGAAATCACATATTTTTAACGGGATAATGGACGAATAATAACCATAGCTCTTTAATTTACTTTTTTTTTTGTGCTTGAGGATTCGAACACCAAGACTTGCTTATTAAATGAATTTTTTTGCTTATTATATGCTGCTTAATATTGAGGTTCGTTTGGAAAAAGTGGCCCAGCTAGCGGGCGTAGCTCGCTAGTCTATACTAATAAAATCCGTGCGCTTCTGTGTGTCTGTCTGTCTGCTTGAAGCCGATTACAGTTCGCAACGCGGGCGAGTTGGAAGTCGCGAGAGGTATCTTTCGATTCGTAAAATTCCGGAAAAGTCATTTCGGGCATTTTCGGGACAGTGGGACCAAAATTAAAAAAAGTTATGAATTAAAAAACCCTCGGGAAACGGAACTTAAAACGTCTCATTTCCCAAAAAGAGCTCGACTTACACTGCGCCACCTTGCGGTGAATGACTAGAACTTTTCCCCTTTGTCTAAAAGCGCAAAAAGAAGAACCAGCCGAAAACCTCTTTTTCTCCCCGTGCTAAGTGCGCTTTGTTCCGCATCAATTTTTTTGACTTGCCGTCGATTATTTACCGTAGTTTTCGCTAAAATATTGAACTTAATAACAAACTTGAAATAAAACAGGCCGCCGCAGAGAAAATATACTGAATTTTTTTTTTGCGCGTTTTTTCTTAAACCATCATGCAGACAGGACCCGAAATGTCTCAGTTTTAATTTATTTTTGTTCGGAAATACATGAAACTAGCAGGTGTTGTTGGTTAGAAACTGTCTAATGGCACACATTTTCCCACTTTTTTCCCCCCAACATAATAGATACTTTAAAAAACAGTGTCGAAGGGGACGTTTTGAAATGAATTTCTCCGCGAAAGAAGAAAAACCAGTCAAACAGGGGTAAAAAACATGTTTATCACGTGATCGAAAACTCTTACAACTCAACATGTAATTTATTGATGAAAAAATGGGAAACACAGTTCAGTTCCAAATCACTTCCATAGTCGGGCTTACCTATTTTATATCTTTTCGTTAAAAAATGAATTTCTAAATATTTCAAAACGTTTTGCACAGAGCGTTGTTGAGTAGAGCAGTCGAGAACAGCCATAACTTTTTCAGTTACGAAGCAAAAATTATAATGCAAATACTTATTCATTGATTTTTTCCAAATAAAAAATGATATTGTAAATGACAGAAAAAATATCTTTTCTGAAAATGATTCTTTAGGCGCTTAATAATTTAGGTTCAACAATTTGGTTCTAAAACGACAAACCGTCTTCAAACATCAATTTAATAAAACATTAACTTAAATTAGCTCAATCACAAATATAAAAGCTTTAAAAACAAGTAAATAATCTACAAACTCTTAAATAAATAAATAAATAAATAAATAAATGAAAAAGATAAATATTTATGAAAATTTATCACTTTCTTGGTCACACCATATTTTGGACATTTTTAGGCATTTTGAAAACTCAGATGAAAATAACATTTATTTTACGAGGGATTTAGCTTAGGTGCAGATATGTATTCGTTTGCTTTCAACGGGAAAAAACAAAGCAAAACATTTAGATATTAATAAGTGATGCAAAACTGTAAAAAAATAAAACATTTATTTTTTATAAGTGTAAGAATAGGGGTACCCGAATGCCGAATGAGAAACCAAGGGACCTAAGAGGTTAAAGATGAAAAACGCCCCCTCACCAAAAGAAAGAGTCCGCGAGTAGAATAATATATCTGTCTAAATTTTAAAACATTTTTAATGAGTTTTCAGTGTTCAGTTACGGCACAAAAGGTTAAGGGATATTAAACCCTTTATACGAAATGAAGCTTGGCGTATGAAGTTGTATTTTATTTCATTCTAAATAGCGTAATCCATTTTAAATTTAATGCGCTCAAGTGAAAGATTAATTTCGGAAAAAGGCAATAAATATGTGCATGCATATGAAGAAAACCAGTTAGAATTTCTCATAAATTCCACACCCATGTTACATAAAAGTACCAAAGAGAAAGAGGTGAAAGCAATATAGAGCAATACCTTGAATTACGACTTTCTTTCATTTTTTTAATGTGATTTTTATGACTTTATAGTACGCAAAAAATTTTGTTTGTTTTTATTGTTTTTAAAATACAGTCGAATCTCTATATAACGAAATCCATTGTTCCAGTCAAAAAATTCGTTATATAGAGAAATTCGTTGTATAGAGAATGAAGTTAAAATTCTTATAATGTGTAAATTTTGAACAAATATTATTTTTGATGTGTTTAACTAACAATTTGAAATGTTTCGCTATAAATATCATCTTAATATTTTATTTTTTAATATTTAAACAGTTTCAAAAGAGAAAACAGACATTTATTTGAGAGCTTAATGAAAACCAAATAAGGAAGAACATGATTAATTTTAGACGAAGAAATATGTAACATTTGGTTGTTTTGATTCCAAAATTGTTACACTCTCGAAAAAAGGTTCAAATTTAGCAATTACCTCCAAAAAATTACAAATTCACCACCAATTCAAAAATTACCCCCTTTGATCCCGCTCTTATATGTGTAACAATCCAATTGACACTATTTTGAGATAGGATGTTAAAAGGTGTATGGGGGGGGGGGATTAATTCGTTGGACTTAAAGAACAAGGAGATTCAAGGAGCGAAGTAATGTAAAAAAGTCCTTCCGGCAATGCCGGGAGGAAGAGGTAGCTTTCATATATTTATTTATACATTATTTATTTTAAATTAAGTTATATTATTCAAACATACGAAGTTCAAATTAGTGAAACCCGATTTTATAAGATTGAATGCTAGTTTTTGTCAATACTGATTATTAATAGGAATTTTAGGTAGCTTTCACTACAAAAAGTAATAAAGAATACTGCCCAATTAAACTGATGGAATTGAGCTCACAGGCTACAAATACTAATTGTACATTAAAGCCTTATATTTTCAAGGGTTAATTCCGTTCGAAAAAAAATTAAGAAGGGGAAACAGCTCTCCCCTTTCCTCTTTTTTTATACTTAATCATTGAACCTCCTATACTATTAAAGACATGCTTTATCATATAAAAAATCTATATCCAAAATTCAGAGCAATTGAGATAATTCTTAATAAAAACCCATTTAGCATTTATATAATTTAAAAGGAGTTATCCCCCCTCTTTTATACTTAACCATTAAACTTCCAAAACTATTCAGAGATTTGAACGAAATCTGAAAATTCTGCTTGAAAAACCCATTTATATAAATTAAGGGGGGGGGGCATTAGAACCTCTGTTCCCCCTATTTATACTTATTCAATGAACACCTAATAACAGTCTTAGAATCGCCTCATCAGAACGATCCTAATCTAAATTTTGAACGAAAACTTAATTCTGCATGAAAATCCCATTTATATCAACTAAGGGGAGGGGCATGAGCCCCACGTTCCCCCTCTTATACATATCGAATGAACTTCAAAAACTAATCAGGGAAGCGCCTTGTCAGGATATATCTACATACAAAATTTCAAGTGGATCGGATTCTTTTATCATGAGTTATGGCGTTACGCACGAACGTACGAACGAACGTACATACAGAACGGACGGGCACATAAGCTCTCAGTCTATGATATCCTGTGAGCTAAAAAGCTACCTATTGCAGCCGTCCGGAGGAAAGCAGTCCAGAAAATTTTGATATATTTTCACCGATCATGACTTCCAGACCCCAAAACCACCCTCCGTTTAAATGTTGACATATATATATATATATGTCAACACTTGAAATTTTGTATGTAGGTATAGCCTGACAAGGCGTTTCCCTAATTAGTTTTTGGAGTTCATTCGATATGTATAAGAGGGGGAACGGGGGGCTCATGCCCCTCCCCTTAGTTGATATAAATGGGATTTTCATGCAGAATTAAGTTTTCGTTCAAAATTTAGATTAGGATCATTCTGATGAGGCGATTCCGTGATTGTTATTAGGTGTTCATTGAATAAGTATAAATAGGGGGAACAGGGGTTCTAATGCCCCCCCCCCTTAATTTATATAAATGAGTTTTTTAAGCAGAATTTTCAGATTTCGTTCAAATCTCTGAATAGTTTTGGAAGTTTAATGGTTAAGTATAAAAGAGGGGGATAACTCCTTTTAAATTATATAAATGCTAAATGGGTTTTTATTAAGAATTATCTCATTTGCTCTGAATTTTGGATATAGATTTTTTTATATGATAAAGCATGTCTTTGATAGTATAGGAGGTTCAATGATTAAGTATAAAAAAAGAGGAAAGGGGAGAGCTGTTTCCCCTTCTTAATTTTTTTTTCGAACGGAATTAACCCTTGAAAATATAAGGCTTTAATGTACAATTAGTATTTGTAGCGTGTGAGCTCAATGCCATCAGTTTAACTGGGCAGTATTCTTTATTACTTTTTGTAGTGAAAGCTACCTAAAATTCCTATTAATAATCAGTATTGACAAAAACTAGCATTCAGTCTTATAAAATCGGGTTTCACTAATTTGAACTTCGTATGTTTGAATAATATAACTTAAATTAAAATAAATAATGTATAAATAAATATATGAAAGCTACCTCTGCCGGGAGGACTTTTTTACATTACTTCGCTCCTTGAATCTCCTTGTTCTTTAAGTCCAACGAATTAATCCCCCCCCCCCGTACACCTTTTAACATCCTTCTCAAAATAGTGTCAATTGGATTGTTACACATATAAGAGCGGGATCAAAGGGGGTAATTTTTGAATTGGTGGTGAATTTGTAATTTTTTGGAGGTAATTGCTAAATTTGAACCTTTTTTCGAGAGTGTAACAATTTTGGAATCAAAACAACCAAATGTTACAGATTTCTTCGTCTAAAATTAATCATGTCTTCCTTATTTGGTTTTCATTAAGCTTTCAAATAATGTCTGTTTTCTCTTTTGAAACTGTTTAAATATTAAAAAATAAAATATTAAGATAATATTTATAGCAAAACATTTCAAATTGTTAATTAAACACATCAAAAATAATATTTGTTCAAAATTTACACATTATAAGAATTTTAACTTCATTCTCTATACAACGAATTTCTCTATATAACGAATTTTTTCACTGGAACAATGGATTTCGTTATATAGAGATTCGACTGTATTTAAAAAACAATATAATTTTTTGCGTACTATAAAGTCATAAAAATCACATTAAAAAAATGAAAGAAAGTCGTAATTCAAGGCATTGCTCTATATTGCTTTCACCTCTTTCTCTTTGGTACTTTTATGTAACATGGGTGTGGAATTTATGAGAAATTCTAACTGGTTTTCTTCATATGCATGCACATATTTATTGCCTTTTTCCGAAATTAATCTTTCACTTGAGCGCATTAAATTTAAAATGGATTACGCTATTTAGAATGAAATAAAATACAACTTCATACGCCAAGCTTCATTTCGTATAAAGGGTTTAATATCCCTTAACCTTTTGTGCCGTAACTGAACACTGAAAACTCATTAAAAATGTTTTAAAATTTAGACAGATATATTATTCTACTCGCGGACTCTTTCTTTTGGTGAGGGGGCGTTTTTCATCTTTAACCTCTTAGGTTCCTTGGTTTCTCATTCGGCATTCGGGTACCCCTATTCTTACACTTATAAAAAATAAATGTTTTATTTTTTTACAGTTTTGCATCACTTATTAATAGCTAAATGTTTTGCTTTGTTTTTTCCCGTTGAAAGCAAACGAATACATATCTGCACCTAAGCTAAATCCCTCGTAAAATAAATGTTATTTTCATCTGAGTTTTCAAAATGCCTAAAAATGTCCAAAATATGGTGTGACCAAGAAAGTGATAAATTTTCATAAATATTTATCTTTTTCATTTATTTATTTATTTATTTATTTGAGGGTTTGTAGATTATTTACTTGTTTTTAAAGCTTTTACATTTGTGATTGAGCTAATTTAAGTTAATGTTTTATTAAATTGATGTTTGAAGACGGTTTGTCGTTTTAGAACCAAATTGTCGAACCTAAATTATTAAGCGCCTAAAGAATCATTTTCAGAAAAGATATTTTTTATGTCATTTACAATATCATATTTTTTTTTGGAAAAAATCAATGAATAATTATTTGCATTATAATTTTTGCTTCGTAACTGGAAAGGTTATGGCTGTTCTCGACTGCTCTACTCAACAACGCTCTGCGCAAAACGTTTTGACATATTTAGAAATTCATTTTTTAACGAAAAGATATAAAATAGGTAAGCCCGACTATGGAAGTGATTTGGAACTGAACTGTGTTTCCCATTTTTTCATCAATAAATTACATGTTGAGTTGTAAGAGTTTTCGATCACGTGATAAACACGTTTTTTTACCCCTGTTTGACTGGTATTTCTTCTTTCGCGGAGAAATTCATTTCAAAACGTCCCCTTCGACACTGTATTTTAAAGTATCTATTATGTTGGGGGGAAAAAAGTGGGAAAATGTGTGCAATTAGACAGTTTCTAACCAACAACACCTGCTAGTTTCATGTATTTCCGAACAAAAATAAATTAAAACTTACGTCATAAAATTAAATGCGAAAAATTTAAAAGTTGAAAAATATTTTTATTTTATGTGTTAGATCTTAAAACACCAATTCCAGAACACTTTTTACTTTGTCTATATCTTAAAAAAATATTGAGTTACAGCACTTTGAATTTTTCTTATGGCTGATATTTTGAAACGATCTGATTTTTGTCATGCGATAACTATCGTATTAATGAACCGATATGAATGAAACTTGGTATGTAGATAGTACATACAAATGTCTCGACCGAGTTCGTTAGGCAGCATGATCCGCCATCTTGTTTCAAAATATCGGCCATTTCAAAAATTTAAAAAAATTTAAAATTTAAAATTAAATGCGAAGAAATTAAAAGTTGAAAATATTTTTCTTTTATGTGTTAGAACTTAAAACAACGATTCCAGAACACTTTTTATTTTGTTTATATCTTAAAAAATGATTGAGTTATAGCACTTTGAATTTTTCTTATGGCTGACATTTTGAAACGATCTGATTTTTGTCATGCTGTAACTAACGTATTTATGAACCGATTTGAATGAAACTTGGTATGTACATAGTACATACAAATGTCTCCACCGAGTTCGTTAGCCAGCATCATCCGCCATCTTGTTTCAAAATGGCAGCCATTTAAAAAACTTTAAAAATTTAAAATTTAAAATTAAATGCGAAGAAATTAAAAGTTGAAAAATATTTTTCTTTTATGTGTTAGAACTTAAAACAGCGATTCCAGAACACTTTTTATTTTGTCTATATCTTAAAAAATGATTGAGTTATAGCACTTTGAATTTTTCTTATGGCTGACATTTTGAAACGATCTGATTTTTGTCATGCTGTAACTAACGGATTTATGAACCGATTTGAATCAAACATGGTATGTACATAGTACATACAAATGTCTCGACCGTGTTCGTTAGCCAGCATCATCCGCCATCTTGTTTCAAAATGGCGGGCATTTAAATTTTTAAAAAAATTTAAAATTTAAAATTAAGTACAAAAAGGTGAGAAATTAAAAAAGATTTTACTTTTGTGTATTTGACTTTGATACAAAGATTCCAGAACATTTTTTGTTTCATCTATATCTTGAAAATGGCTGAGTTACAGCACTTTCAATTTCCAGTGTGGTTGACATTTTGAAACGGTCTGAAATTTGTCACGCGATAATACGCATATTTATAAACTGATTTGGATATAACTCCACGTGTACATAGTACATATCAATGTCTTGTCCGAGTTCACTAGCCAACTTCATCCGTCGTCATCCGGCGGCTATTTAAGTTTGTCAAAAACCTTTTAAATGTATAATGATGCACAAATAAAAAATTAGAAATTGAAAAAAGATTCTTTCGAATGTATTTATCCTAATAATGAATTCCGGAGCATTTTTTGCTTTGTCTTTGTCTTAAAAAAACGCCTGAGATACAGCAGTTTGAATTTTAATGTGGATGACATTTTAAAAAAAATCAATTTGCCCGCGACAACACCCGTATATGTTAATCGATTTCGATATAAGAGTGCATGTCCACATGAATTAAAATTTCGACCAAGCTCATTGGTTTGTTTTATCCATCATGTTGCTTTAAAATGGCATACACTTCATGATATCGTGGAATTTAGCGACTCTCTAAATCGCTGAAAATAAAACCAGGTTGAATAAAATATGACTAATTTCTAAAAATTCCTATTAATAATCAGAAATGACAAAAACTAGCATTCAATCTTATAAAATCGGGTTTCACTAATTTGAGCTTCGTATGTTTGAATAATAAAACTTAATTTAAAATAAATAATATATAAATAAGTATATGAAAGCTACTTCTTCTTCCCGGCATTGCCGGAAGGACTTTTTAGAAATTAGTCATATTTTATTGAACCTGGTTTTATTTTCAGCGATTTAGAGAGTCGCCAAATTCCACGATATCATGATGTGTATGCCATTTTAAAGCAACATGATGGATAAAACAAACCAATGAGCTTGGTCGAAATCTTAATTCATGTGGACATGCACTCTCATATCGAAATCGATTAATACACTATATTGCCATTGATTATGGGACACTTGCGATTTTAGACATTTTACTAAATATCTAGAAAAATACATGAGGAATCATCTCGAAACTCTTAGTGTATAAATATAATAGTATAAGTCATACATCTCCGTGAAGATTTTTTCCCGAAACTCCAAAGGGGACCGTCAACAAATTAAAAAAGAATGAATATCTTTTGAATAACCCTGTCAAAACTAATGTAGCAAAAGCGCTCAAACTCTAGATTGTGATTGAATGCCTTATTGTAATAAGCCTTGTTCATTTTTATGCAAATAGCATGCATACTCGCAGAGTAATTAAGGTTTTTATAAAAATGATCCCAAATTTTTACAAGTTTTTTCCTTATAATTTTCAGAGTTCTTAATATAAAATATTATTTTTTTCAGAAAATATGACAAACAACATTGCACACAGTACCCTGTAATCAGAATTTAAAAATAATGAAAATTGTATAAAAAATGAGTTGGTTTACTAAATAATTTTTTACTGCGCATGCGTCAACGATATCAAAATTTCATTTGCATATTATGTTAGCTAAATGTATAGAGCAACTTTTGTGAAAGTCACAAAATCATAACTTGAAAATTCTGACAATAATCGTCAATTGAATAAGTCGAAAATCCGTTATTCTCAAAATGAAGCAAAAACAAGAGGGGTTGTATCCATATATTCATTGATTAGTGTCAATATAGAATACACAATATGGGATGTACTACTACATTTGGATAAAATCCCTCATTTTTTTGCTTCATTTTGGAAACAACGGATTTTGTCCCTTTTCTATAGACGATTACTTTCAGAATTTTCAAGCTATGATTTTGAGACTTTTACAAAAGTTGCTCTATACATTTAGCTAACATAATATGCAAATGAAATTTTGATATCTTTGACGCATGCGCAGTAAAAAATTATATAGTAAACCTACTCATTTTTCATACAATTTTTATTATTTTTTTATTCTGATTACAGGGTACTGTGTGCAATGTTGTTTGTCATATTTTCTGAAAAAAATATTATTTTATATTAAGAACTCTGAAAATTATAATGAAAAAACTTGGAAAAATTTGGGACCATTTTTATAAAAACCTTAATTACTCTGCGAGTGTGCATGCTATTTACATAAAAATGAACACAGTGTATTACAATAAGACATTCAATCATAATCTAGAGTTTGAGCGCTTTTGCTACATTAGTTTTGACAGGGTTATTCAAAAGATATTCATTCTTTTTTAATTTGTTGACGGCCCCCTATGGCGTTTCGGTAAAAAATCTCCACGGATATGTATGACATATACTATTATATTTATACACTAAGAGTTTCGAGATGATTCCTCATGTATTTTTCTAGATATTTAGTAAAATGTCTAAAATCGCAAGTGTCCCATAATCAATGGCAATATAGTGTATATGTGAGTGATGTCGCGGTCAATTTGATTTTTTTAAAAATGTCATCCACATTAGAAATTCAAACTGCTATATCTCATTCGTTTTTTAAGATAAAGACAAAGCAAAAAATACATTCGAAAGAAACTTTTTTCAATTTCTAATTTTTTATTTGTACATCATTATACATTTAAAAGATTTTTGACAAACTTAAATAGCCGCCATTTTGAAAGAAGATGGCGGATGAAGTTGGCTAGTAAACTCGGTCAAGACATTGATATGTACTATGTACACACGGAGTTATATCCAAATCAGTTTATAAATATGCGTATTATCGCGTGACAAATTTCAGACCGTTTCAAAATGTCAACCACACTGGAAATTGAAAGTGCTATAACTCAGCCATTTTTCAAGATATAGCTGAAACAAAAAATGCCTTGGAATCTTTGTATCAAGGTCAAATACACAAAAGAAAAATTTTTTTTCAATTTCTCACCTTTTCGTACCTATTTTAAATTTTAAATTAAAAAAATTAAATGGCCGCCATTTTGAAACAAGATGGCGGATGATGCTGGCTAACGAACACGGTCGAGACATTTGTATATACTATGCACATACCAAGTTTCATTCAAATTGGTTCATAAATACGTTAGTTACAGCATGACAAAAATCAGATCGTTTCAAAATGTCAGCCATAAGAAAAATTCAAGGTGCTATAACTCAATCATGTTTTAAGATATAGACAAAATAAAAGGTGTTCTGGAATCGTTGTTTTAAGTTCTAACACATAAAATAAAAATATTTTTCAACTTTTAATTTCTTCGCATTTAATTTTAAATTAAAAATTTTTTAAATTTTTTAAATGGCCGCCATTTTGAAACAAGATGGCGGATGATGCTGGCTAACGAACTCGGTCGAGACATTTGTATGTGCTATGTACATACCAAGTTTCATTCAAATCGGTTCATAAATATAGTTACAGCATGACAAAAATCAGATTGTTTCAAAATGTCAGCCATAAGAAAAAAATCAAAGTGCTGTAACTCAATCATTTTTTAAGATATAAACAAAATAAAAAGTGTTCTGGAATCGTTGTTTTAAGTTCTGACTTATAAAAGAAAAATATTTTTCAACTTTTAATTTCTTCGCATTTAATTTAAATTTTAATTTTTTTTTTTTTTTAAATGGCCGCCATTTTGAAAGAAGATGGCGGATGATACTGTCTAACGAACTCGGTCGAGACATTTGTATGTACTATGTACATAGCAAGTTTCATTCTTATCGGTTCATAAATACGATAGTTATCGCATGACAAAAATCAGATATATATGTATGGTTATATATATATATATGTCAACATTTGAACGGAGGGTGGTTTTGGGGTCTGGGGGTCATGATCCGTGAAAATATATCAAAATTTTCTGGAAGTGCTTTCCTCCGGACGGCTGCAATAGGTAGCTTTTTACTTTTTGTAATGAATGCTACCTAAAACTCAGCAATGAACGATAAATCAGAAATAAGTGATGGAAAATTGATTCCATGTAATTTCGAAGCTTTTTTAAAACTGAATAAATAAAGAGCATTTTAAGAAAATATTCGTTATATGGAGATAGATATATCGGTATGTAGAGACTTTTTAATGTAATCATAGGAAAATTGGACCGTTCCTACTAAAAATTCGTTATATAGAGAAATTCGATGTATTAAGTTTCGTTAAAGAGAGATTCGACTGTATTTTCAAACATAGTTGAAAATTTTTTTATGATTTCGGTTCGTCTGTTTGTCTGAATACCCGCGCCCTAATTTTCAGCAATAAACCTGAATTGCAAGGAAATTAAGATGCGTTATTAACGTACTCATATGCCATATTGAAAATCTATAATGTGTGTGATTAGCGTAAATTTATAAGAATGCGCAGAAGAATGATTATAGTGATGATTTTAAAATATAGGGTAGATGCGCCAGTAATGATTCGTTCAATGTTTTTACTGTATTAAAAAAATAATAAATAAATAAAAAATAATTAAAATTTAGCTTTCATTTTTTTTTCATAACTCTTTCTTACGTATTTTATAATAGTGCATTATTATTGACACTTTTAATCAAACCAATCATGAAGCAGAAAATAATGCTTCGAAGTTCCATTGTTTCTCAGAGAAAATCTTAATAAAGATACTAAGAGCTGGGCTTCGTTTAATAAATTTACATATTTTTTATTTTCTTCGCAAAATTTGCAGTTTTTTTTATTTTGATAGTAATAGAAAATTTCGGATTTTAAATGCTAACAGTCATATATTTATATATATTTAAATGTTTTAATAGTGGTGATTGGTATCGAAATACTTAATTAGTTATTTTCCATTAATGGATAACCCATTGCTAAAATGCACATTTTCAGTAATATTTATAAGCATAAAATATTTTGACTTAACTGGAAACCTGAATAATTAAATTTAATTTTTTAATTAAACTTACCACAATATAATAATACAAAAACTTTTATAAATATCTGATTTCAGTTGTTTTATTGTAGATTATAAAATTAAAAGAATATATGTATATATTTTAATTATTTGGAAAATAGTTGTTGTCATCGGTAGAGAACTGGAAAATCTGAATCTTTTTATTGGTTGAATTCCGCAACTTATTCTATTATATTCGTTTTATGCTTGGTCCATATTTAATGTCCAAAAATGGAATACTTCTGTTGCCACGATGACAAAATAAAGTAATAAAAAGTTAGAAAAAAAATAATAATTTGAAAACAAATTGTAATAAAGTTTCAAACAAATTTAATTTAAAAGTGATTTTTTTTTCTCTACGCAACGGTGCAAAAATTTAAAATGTGCAAGATTTAGAAGTTAAAAAATTTGCAGTTCCGAAAATTATAAAAATGACTTTTTATTTAAAATTTATTTATGTTGGGTCTATGAATATTAATGTTTAATCCATGTCGTACGTAATATGAGGCGATCAGAAGTTAGACTCATTAACTTCATCAAATAAAAATGCACATTTTAAATTGTTAAAGTTGTATATCTATAAATTACTGTTTTTTTTTTAATCATTGGTTTAGGAATATTAATGTTTAATGCATAGCGTACGTAATATATGACTCTTTATGATCATCCTAAAAATGTTGTTTATTGCTATTATTAGTTTAAATATAGAATTTATTTATAAGTCTTTAAAATTTTAATTTTTTAAAATATCATTTTCGAAATAGTTGTTGTAATTTGTTAAATTACATTTTTTTTTTTTTTTTTTTTTTTTTTTTTTAGTGTACATAACACAGAATTTTATAAACTGGAAATCAAACCATTCAGGAAGAAAAAAAATCTTTTTTAAAGGCACAGTCAAAGAGGGGCTCATAGGACTTAATCCCTCCTCATTTAAATAAAAGCAGTTAAGTTAGAGAATTTGTTTAAAATCTTTCCTGTCTTAAATGTTTGCTTTTTTATCTCTGACAATAAAAAAAAGTTACATTAATGAAAATTATCGCAATCATGAAACTAATAAATCTGTAGTTAAGTGACATCAAACATCAATTCTACAGATTTATTTTGAAATTATTTTACTTAATATTTAAAATACTTATTACTTATATTTAATACTTAAATTACTTATACTTAATACTTAAACTTACTCTATCATTTCTTCCATATTTGTAATATTAATTAATAGAAGTATAATACATCAAATAGTTTCTGGCTATTATCAAATACAAAAGGACAACTTTATGACATAAGTTTTAATTTATTTTTCTTCGGAAATGCATAAAACTAGCAGATGTTGTTGTTCAGAAACTAGCTAGCTAATCGAATCGCTTTTTCCATTTTTTGTGAACGCAATAGATCATTTAAACAATACTGTCAAAGTAGGTGTTTTGAACCGAAAGAAGAAAAAACACTTAAGGATGTTCTCAACTGCTCCGCTCAATAAGCGCAAAATATTTTGACACATTTACAAATTCACTTTTTAACAGAAAGATATAAAATTGGAAGGCTTGACTATGGTAGTGATTTCGAATCGAACTTAGTTCTTCATTTTATGATAATTAAATCATCTATCCAATTCTAAGCTGTTTCGATCACGTGATCACCCGTTTTTCTCCTGCTTTTCGACCGGTTTTTCTGCTTTCGTCGGGAAATTTGCTCAAAAACGTCGACTTTGAAGGCTTGTTATGAAAGATCTATTGTGTTTTTTAAAAAACAGAAAACTGAGTGCAATTAGACAGTTTCTGAACCACAACACCTGTTATTTTCATGCATTTTCGAACAAAAATAAATTTAAGCATGTGTCACAAAATTGCCCTTTTTGATTTAAGAACACCCTTAAGGAATGGTGAAAAACGTTTTTGTCAAGTGCTCAAAATTGCTTATATCTCATTAGATAATTTATTGATCACAAAATTGAAAACATAATTCGATTCTAAATCGCTTCCATAGCCAGATATTCCAATTTTATATCTTTCCGTTAAAAAATGAATTTCTAAATGTGTCAAAACGTTTTGCGCTTGTTGAGCAGAGCAGTTGAGAGCCGTGTTAAAGATAAATGATCAAGTGGTAAATATATGGAATACGCAATGTATCTGAATCTTTTTTACTTTCTTCTGTCTTTAGAAGGAGAAAGTATTGGATTTGTAAAAATTTTCGACTTTCGGTTTTCGATGGATTTACACGTTTTAGGGATCAGAAAACCCGAAAAACATTATTTTTACAAAATATCTCTTTGTGAGTCTGTGAGTCTGTCTTTCTGTATGTGAAAAAAAATTTTTGGGAACTTTATTTCAAGAACTAACCCACGGAATTTCAAAAAACTTTAGATTATGCTAGACTTTGATATAAACTCGATCTGATTAATTTTTCGTGTATATCGCTCAAAAGGTGGTGGTTTTATCCTGCATTATTTACACTTTCCACAATAGCCACATCTCAAGAACTAGTACATGGATTTTCATAAAAGTTTAGATTTTTTTAGTACTTGATATAACTTAGTGCTGATTACGTTTTGATGGAAATCACTCAAAAGGTGGCGCTGCTATGCAGCATTATTCATGGTTATTGCAATAGCTCTATGTCAAGAGCTAATGCACAGAATCTCACAAAACTTTAGATCCTGCGAGACCTTGATATATACTAGATCTAATTAATTTTTGGTGTATATCGCTCTACAGGTAGCGCTGCTAAGCTGCATTATTAACAATTCCCACAACAGCCACATCTCAAGAACAACAGCATGGATTTTCACAAAACTTTATATTGAGTTAGTATTTGATATAACGTGGTGCTGATTACGTTTCGGTGCAAATCGCTGTATATTCGTGATTATCGCAACAGCTCTATCTCAAGAACTAATGCACGAAATTTTTAATACTTCAGATTCAGTTAGTTCTTGATATATATTAGTGTTGTTTAGTTTTAATGTAAATCGCCAACATATGGCGCTGCTATGTTGCATTTTTCACGATTTCGCAATAAATATATCTCAAGAACTAATGCATGGAATTTTCCTCAAACTTCAGATTCATTTAGTACCTGATAAAAAAAACTGATCCTGTTTGTTTTTGGTAATACATCACCAACATGTGACGTTGTTATGAAGATATATTTTTAAGATTTTGCTATTGCCCCTATGTCAAAAACTAATCCACGGATTTTTATCAAACTTCAGATTCAGTTACAAGTCGACATAAGTTGTTGTTGGCTAGATTTTGATTTAAACCAATTAACCGGTTGTGCTGCTTTATGCTGCATTTTTTTTTAGGAAGAATTAACATGCGTAAGATAGAAGAAAGTTTTGGGATTGCTACATCTGACTAGTTTTTATTTTATAAGATGATTGATTTTTTAATATAAGGTAAAAGAAAATTACCGATTAGATTTTTGCGCTGTTAAAAAAAAAAAAAAAAAAGAAAAAAAAAGAAAAAAAAAAAAAAAAAGAAAGAAATTGCCAGATGCGGCAACATTGATGGCTAGCGAAATACATCCGCTAAGGGGCTGTGCAAATATAACGTTATCAAGTTTTTTGGTAATTTTGGACCCCTTCCCCCTTTCGATATCAAGCATTATCATCCCTCGACCCTCCCCACTCCCAGTAGTGATATCGTTATCAAAGTATAATTTTTTTTTGTTTTTTAGAATTTATTTCTTTTGTTTGAAGTTATTTATATCAATTAACACTAAAAAGATATAGTTACTATTTAAAAGTAATTTAAAATAGCTTTTTGTTACATAATGTATTCAACAGTAAGTTTTTTTGCACTTGCTCCGAACGGAGGAGGCTTAAGGAGCCGACAGAAACTCTTATCAACAAGAACAACAACAAAAAAAAGGACAATATTCTTTCTCTTTTATTTATGCTTCATTTCAAATATATTTCATTTATAGTTTCTCAATCTGTGATTATGTATTCATATACATATAAAGAAGGATAGGAATGTCAAACGGTAGTATATTCCATATTTTAAAATTAAATAATTTTATTATAATTTAGTTATTTAAATAATAGCTTTGTATTTCCATAAAAATAGATATAGTTTCATCAAATAGATATATTTTCATCAAATGTACTTTACATGTGATTTCTCGAACAGTGATTACACGTGCATATGAAGAAGAATAGGAATGTCAAACTTTGAGGATACTCTATATTTTAGAGCCAAGTAATTTTATAACTAGTGAAAAATGCTCCAAGGAGCAGTGCAAAAGCAGAATATGATTTTAATTGAGCATTAAAAAGTAATGGACAAGTGCTTCTGTTAATTACTGAGCATGAGGAAGGATAAGGGATCCTTTCTTGGCTACAACTCACTTCAATGCCAACTTTGAAAAAATCATATTTGCGCTTTTTCCATACAAAAGAAATTTGCGGTTCTTTAGTAGAATTTTCCACCGTGCTTTAGATGTTAACCAGGGATGTAGTCATAAAAATAACATAAGATATATGCTCTAAGCAGAGGGATATTCTAGAATGTGTATACTATAAGCTTTCTTGAAAAACAGAGGGTATATGGTGTTCTATTAAAAATTCCAGAAGGTGTACGGCGTACAGCCTGTACTACATCTCTGATGTTAACTGCACTGTTCACTCTGTACTATACTACAAATCAATTTTCTGTGCAATTATACACTTAGGGCATGCTTGGTGGCAGTGCATGAATGTGATACCTGCAGGAACTAGGTTATCTGGCATTATGTCGCCTTCCTTTACATTTATGTCTAATTAAGCTGCATCTTTACTGGTTACGTCTTTACACTATACATTTTTATAGTAACTGCGACTGATTTGTTTTCACGGAAAAAGCGCAAATATGATTTTTTCAAAGTTGGCATTGAAGTGAGTTGTAGCCAAGAAGGGATCCCTTATCCTTCCTCATGCTCAGTAATTAACAGAAGCACTTGTCCATTACTTTTAAATGCTCAATTAAAATCATATTCTACTTTTGCACTGCTCCTTGGAGCATTTTTCACTAGTCCTTCTATTTTTCCATATTCCACTGGGATACTGCACAACTTGTTTTGTATTTTATATATAGAAATAAAAAATGTTCCCGGGATAAAAAAGTTTGTGTTTTGTTTAAAAAAAAATTAAGTTTTTATCTTTAGTAGTTTTCGAGAAAAGTGCTATGACACAAAATTTTTGTCCGATTTTCAGAATAATCTACAGTACACTTACAGTATGCCATAAAAAAAAAAAAAAAATAATTTTTGTGCTATGTTGTGCTTCTTGGTCAGACGAACATTTAAAAAAAAATCATCAAAATTGGATAAGTATTTAGTTAGTTATTGCAAAAAGAAAAATTGAAAAATCCGTGTTTTTGCGGTTTCCTATGCTTAAGCATTATCGCTCAATCATATTATTGTTGCGCGCTGCCGCGTTTACAATGATTCCAACCAATGAGAAAGCGCCATTTCACGGCCAAGTAACCATTTTCTATACAAGCAGGGGAGTGCGTTGCAGCAAAATGCAGCAGATTTTTAACAGTGTGCATATCCTTGGCGCTATAGTTTACAGGAGTGGTACATTGTTCAAAATTTGAAACTTTTGCTGCATCGCCACCCCATCGCTTTGATAGAATATCTCTATTTTGATCGATGAGAATCCTCGATAATGCATTTAAGTAATCGTTTTCTACTTATCTACTATATCGTTTCCGTATATTTATTTTTTTAATCAGCACCAAGGTGCGCACTTTATTAGAAGATGCGCTCTATTAGAGGGCGCATTCTATTAGAATAAATACGGTATATACTTATAGTAAATACACTTTGTTAAAGTACAGGGCCCCAATATTTGACAGGTATGCCAGGCATTTTTGCCATTGATGCCATTGTGCTAAAAACAAAATATAAATAAATGAAAAAAATGGATAAAATATAAATTTGGTATGGTGCAAAAAATTGCCTAATTTAAAATTAAAAATCAAATTTAACAGCCACCAGGGCTAGATACCGTGCATAATTATTCAGTAAATGATTCATTAAAAAATGACAAAAATCAGCATGTCAAAAATTTCAAAAAAATTCATAATTCGTTAAAAAATTAAGTTAAAAATAAGAGAAAAAAAAAGCATTCTGTATTTTTTTATGTTTAATCGAATGGTGTAACTGGTTTTTCTCTCCGATGATCACAAGTACCTTAGATTGATGACTGCCATTCTTTTATTTCATCTTGTAAAAAAACTGTTTAACGTAAAGCTATGAATTTTTGCAGGATTAATTAGCATCGCAAAATCTTTAAAATAAACTTTACCGCAACATTCTATCTGCAATAGAACGTTAGACATACCCATTTATGACCAAGTTTGGAAAATACGCAATTTCAGAAAAACCGCCCAGCGAAATAACGTTTTCTCGATGACTACCCCGGGATAAAAAGTTTGTCTTTTGTTTAAAAAAAAAATAAAGTTTTTATCTTTAGTAGTTTTCGAGAAAAGTGCTGTGACACAAAATTTTTGTCCGATTTTCAGAATACTCTACAGTACACCTACAGTATGCCATAAAAAAAAAAATAATTTTTGTGCTATGTTGTGCTTCTTGGTCAGACGAAAATTAAAAAAAAAAAAATCATTAAAATTGGATAAGTATTTAGTTAGTTATTGCAAAAAGAAAAATTGAAAAATCCGTGTTTTTGCGCTTTCCCATGCTTAAGCATTACCGCTCAATCATATTATTGTTGCGCGCTGCCGCGCGCACAATGATAGTTTAATGCTTTTGATAATAACTCTGTATTTTCATAAAAATAGAAAAAAGACTAAAAAAAGATAACATTCTGTTTTGAACGAAAGACCATGTTACAAATAAAAAAGAGATAATTTTGGTTGCATCAAAAATGATATCGATATCAAGAGACAGACCTCCCCTCCCCCTTGAGATATCTTACGACATCATATGTCAGAAACCCCCTAAAATGATAACGTTATATATGCACGGTCCCTAACTGTACTAGCACTCAAAAAGCTAGTGACAGTCCTTTAAATGTCAAGAAATATAAATTATAATTACCGAAGTCATTGTATATATGAAGAAAAAATACATAAATTAAACGATTATTCAATATTTTATCAGAATAAAGACATTTTGATTTCTGGTTAACGCAATTTACGACCTCATTTTTTCTATGGCAGCAAAATTTCTTACAAGTATGTTTTCATTTTTATCCTTCTCACGAATCTTTTTAAGTCTTTCCTACGTTACCATTTTCATTCAATTACATTTATGATGAATGATGTAATCTGCTGTCAAATTTTTCTTTCTCCCTACAAATCTCAGATGTTTTACATTTAATGATTAACACCATTCAATGACACCATCTTTCCTCCATTATTCTTGTATTTTCAGGCTAAAAATTTCAAAGAAACGATTCTACAAATAAAATACGTACCGGTTTTCTTCTTTACCATCATTAGTTTCTAAAACCATTATCACATAATTAGTTTATAGTTCATTTCAAATTGGGTCAGAAAAATTTCCGATTAGTCTGCGTCTATCACAGTAAATTGTAATTTTTTTTTTTTTTTTTAATGTCCAAGGAGAAATAAAGATGTTGAATATATTACACAACAACCAGAAATTCAATTGAGATTTAAATAAATTTAATATAAAAAGAAGATATAATAATAATAGTAAAATTAAGAGATTAAAAAAAAAATCCCATGATACCTAAGATGTAAATAATTTACGAATTTAGAACCCACTATGTCAGGCTATATAAATTACAATTACCGAACTTATTGAACTTAAAATATACTTTGCATCTGTGAGAACCTGCACAAAACAAAATTGTTAAAAAAAAAAAAAAAAGATTTTCATTTACTTTCTTCGTATTAATTCTTAAAAAAAAAAAAAAGCAATATTTGGATTAGTTATGAATTTATTTCGCAAAAATTAATCCAGAGCATAATATAATACTTCAAATACATGCGAATGAAATGTATCAAGTCAATTTTCATGGACAAACCATACCTATTTTCTACATAATAAAATAATAGCTACTGAAATTATAATATGCAAAAAATAGAAATAAATAAATAAATAAATAATACTTAAATTACAACGACTTTTTGATATTTCAAATGAATAAAGACATTTTGGCTTGTGATTAATACATTTTACAGCCTCATTATTTTCAATGGCAGAATAATTTCTCACTGTGAAGCATATTATTATTTTTATCCTTCTCATAAACCTTTTTTTATGATTTTTCTGCATTCTATTTTCATTCATATATATTTATGATGAATGATCTGATCTGCTGTCAATGTTTTCTTTCTCTCAACAATTCTCAGATGTTTTACATTTAATAATTAACACTATTGAATGACACCATCATTCCATACATTCTTCTTGTATTTTTAGGCTACAGGGGAAAAAGAAACGATTCCACAAATAAAATACATACCTGTTTTCTTCCTTACTATTATTAGTTTTTAAAACCATCTTCACAAAAAAAATTTATTTCAATTTGTGCGAGTAAATTTTTCTATTAGCTATTCTTTCGTCTGCTTCTATCATAATAAGCTGTATTTATTTATGTTTACTTTCTTCTATATGTATATATATAAAAAAAAAAATACTGGAGTAGTAGAAATTTTTGAAATCCAGTTTTCGACGGATTTACGCATTTTAGGGGTCAGAGAACCCGAAAAACATGAATGTCTACGAGTCTGTATATGACAAAAATGTTTTAGGCATACTATCTCATTAACTAATGCACAGTATTTCACAAAACTTCAGCTTTTATTAGACCTTGATATAAACCAGATCTAATTAGTTTTTGGTGTATATCGCTCAACAGGTGGCGCTGCTATGCAGCATTATTTGCAATTTTCACAATAACCATATCTCAAAAACTAGCGCATAGATTTTCATAAAACTTTAGATTTAGTTAGTAATATAGTGCGGATTACTTTTTGGTGCAAATCGCTCAACAGTTGGCGCTGCCATGGTGCATTGTTCGTGATTATCGCAACAGCTCTATCTCAAAAACTATTGCACTAATTTTTCGAAATCTTTAGATATAGTTAGTCCCTGATATAGACTAGTGTTGTTTAGTTTTTGATGCAAATCTCCCAATAGATGATGCTGCTCTATACTGCCTTTTTCATGAAATCGCAATAACTGTATCTCAAGAACTAATGCATGAATTTTCATCAGACTTCAGCTTCATTTGGTACCTGATAAAAAAAATTACCCTGTTTGTTTTATGTGTACATCACCGAACACGTGGCTCTGTTATGTAGATTTTTTTAAAGATTTTGCAATAGCTCCATCTCAAAAACTAATGAACGGATTTTTATCAAATTTCAGATTCAGCTATAAATTGACATAAGTTGTTGCGGACTAGGTTTTGGCATAAACCATCTAATCGGTAGAGCTGCTATAATGCATTTTTCAGGAAGTATTAATATACATAGAATAGAAGAGGTTTTGCGCTTGCCATATGACTGGTTTTTTTTAGGTCTAAGCAGAAATTGAAATTTTAAACATACTACACAAAAACCAATAAAATGTAATTGATATTTGAATAATTATAAATAAATTTAATATAAAGAGAATATATAATAATAATATAAGAAATAAGAGATTGAAAAAACTTAGTAATACATAAGATGCGAATAATTTACGAATTTAGAACCCAGAAAACCAGGCAATATAAATTACAATTACCGAAATTATTGGAGATAAGATTTCTTGCAGCTGTGAGAACATGCACAAGATAAAACTGTTTTGAAAAAAAAAAAAAAAAAAAAAAATCATTTATTTTCTTCGTTTTAATTCTTGAAAAAGAAAAAAAGAAAGTTTAAGGTGTGGATAATTTATGAATTTAATTCTCAAAAATTAATCCAGCACGTAAAATATACTCTAAATGTAAACGAATGGTGTGTGTCAAGTGTCAAGTCAATTTTCACGGACAAACCATACTTATTTCCTGCATAGTGAGATGACATAAATTATAATTAGCGAAATTATTGTATGCAAAAAATAAAAATAAATAAATAAATAATACTTAAATCACAACGATTTTATAGGAATAAAGACATTTTGGATTGTGGTTAATATATTTTACGGCCTCATTATTTTCAATGACAGAAGAATTTATGACTGTGAAATATGTTTTTAATTTTTTTCTTATCCGCGAACTTTTTTATGGTTTTGCTGTGTTACATTTTCATTCAGTTATGCTTATGATGAATGGCCCATAACTTTCTCAGACAAGTCCTGCTCATAGATGTAATCTGCTGTCCCCTCCCCCCCCCCATTCTTCTATAAATCTCCAGTGTTTTATGTTTAATAACTAATATCATTCAATGACAACTGCATTAGTTCATTCTTCTCGTACTACTGGGATAAAAATGAAAAAGAAAGAAAAAATCTCAAAATGAAAGTACAGTCGAGTCTCTATATAACGGAATCCATGGTTCGGTCAAAAAATTCGTTATATAGAAAAATTCGTTAAATACAGAATAGCGAAAAAATTTACATTTTATAAGTAAAGCTTTTAAAAAATGTTTGAATCGTTTAATTAATGTTTTGAAATGTTTAACGCTAAACATAAATTTGATACTTTAACTTTTTATTTATTTAAACAGTTTCGAAACAGAAAATTAACGCTTATTCAGCGTTTGTACGGGTACCGTTATGTTTTCGGTAAAATATCAACTTTTCTTTATAAAAATAGTAAATCTAGTTCAAACGCACGAAAATTTATCTTATTTCAGGGGAGCAAAAAAAATTTCCAAAAAAGCATAACTCATCTTTGAAACAAAGTCAGGCGAGACCATGAAAGAATCCGATAGACATTTTGCTTGAAGTGGGTTTTTAGAATAGTGGCCTGTTTTGGACATGAATATAGCAGCAGATATGCAGCTATGAAATATATACCAGGAATCATCGCAGGAAAATGAATTTCATAAAGAAATTGAAGCATTTTCAGAAAAAAAAAGAAGGAACATTTCTGAAAAAGTTCGTTGTATGGAGATATACTTCGCTATAGGGAGATTATTTGTAACGTAATCGATGAAAAATTGACCGCCCCTAGTAAAAATTCGTTATATAGAGAAATTCGCTGAATGGGGTTTCGTTATAGACAGACTCGACTGTATACCTGTTTTCTTCTTTACCAATAATAATTTTTTAAAACATTGTCACATAACCAGTTTAAAACAAATTGCGTTAGTAGATTTTCCTACTAATAATTACTTTGTTTTGGTCACCAACCGTTACTGAATTTTATTTATCTATTGTTGCGTAAGAGGTTGTGCAATGTGCATATATAAAATTATTATTTTAGGGGAGAGAGAGGGGGGGGGGTGGCACATGATATCGTAAGATATCTGTAGGGGTAAGGAGGGTTTTCTATGTGTTATCGATAGTATTTTTGATCCAATCAAAATTTTCTCCTTTTATTTGTAACGTGGTCTTTTTTTTTTTCAAAATAGTGTTTTATCTTTTTTTCAGTCTGTTACCTATTTTTATGAAAATTCAAAGTTATTATTAAAATTATTAAACTACTATAAAATTATTTAGTTCTAAAATATAGAGTATCCCCAACATTTGACATCCCTATTCCTCTTCATATGTATAGCATGCATAATTTTGGTTCGATAAATCATATTTGAAGTATATTTGAAATGAAGCTTGTGTTTACTAATAAATAAAAGAGAAAAAGAAAGAATGTTGTCCACTTGGTTTGCCGATAAGAATTTCTATCTGCGCCCCACGCATCTTCTGGGCTGGGCAAGTGCAACAAGAATTTATTACTGTTAATGCATTATGTGACAAAAAGCTATTAAAATACTTTTAAATAGTAACTATATTTCTTTTAAGTGTTTATTTAATATAACGTGATATTTTATTGACTTCTCATCATAGGAATCAATAAAGCATGCGAAAAATAACCGGTTTTGAATATCATGCCAAACAAAAGAAATAAATTCTAAAATCATCAAAAATGTTTTTGACACTGATAACGATGTCATTACCAAGGGATGAAAAGGGGGGGAGGGGGCTCAAAATTACGAAAAAGTTGATAAAGTTATATTTGCGCAGCCCCTAAGGAGAAATAAAAACATTAAATTCAGAAAGAAAAACAGAAATGCAACTGAGATTTTAAGAATCACAAATAAGTTCGAAATAAAGGAGCCTAATGATTAAAAAATATCAAATGACAAACAAAAACGACAAAAACAACAAGCAAACAATGATATCTAAAATGTATATAAATTATGAATTTAGTTCACAAAAATTAATTCAGAGCATAAACTTCACTCTGAATTAAAGACGAATTAAATCTTTCAAGTCACCTTTCATGCGCATTAAGACACATTTATTTTCCTACAAAGTCAAGTAATATAAATTACAATTATTGAAATTATCGTATATAACAAGCATATGTAAATCACAATAATTATTTAATGTTTTATCGGAATAAAGACATTATTTTGGTTCTTGCTTAATATAATTTACTGCCTAATTTTTTCAATGACAGAAAAATTTCTCACTGTGAAATAACGTTTATACTTTTATCTTAGCCGTGGACATTTTTATGTTTTTGCTCAGTTACATTTCATCCAATTACATTTTGATGAATGGCAAATATCTTTTTTAGACAAGCTCTGTTCATTTATGTAATCTATGCTGTCACGTTTTTCTTTCTTCATATAAATTTCAGGTGTTTTACATTTAATAATTAACACCATTCAATGACATTTTCATTCCTTCATATTTCTTGTATTCTGGTATAAAATACGTAGACAAAGAAAAATGCCATAACAAAAATATATCTATTTTATATATTTATCTTTTTTGTTTTTACTAGTTTTAAAATCTCTTTACCTGTTTAAAGTTTAAATCAAATGGGTTTAGTAGAATTTCTGCTAGTTGTTGTTCTGTTTTTATCACCTACCGTTACTGCAATTTATTTATCTATTCATGTAAAGAGAAATAAAAGTATTAAATACAGAAAACAAAATCAAAAATGCAACTGACATTTTTAAGAATCATAAATAAGTTTAAAATAAAGAGGCTGAATTGAAATATTTCAAATGACAAACAACAAAGACAGCAATAACAACAACCAAACAGTGATATCTAAGATGTACATAAATTATGAATTTATCTCTCAAAAATTAATTCAGAGCATAAGTATTGCTTTGAATATATATGAATGATATCTGTCAAGTCACCTTTCATGGGTATTATTTCCTACAAAGTCAAGCAATATAAATTACAATTATTGAAATTATCGTATATAACAAACATATATAAATTACAACGACTGTTTAACGTTTTATTGGAATAAAGGCATTATTTTGGTTTTTGTTTAATGTAATTTACTACCTAGTTTTTTTTTTTCATAAAAAAAAAAAAAAAAAAAAAAAAAAAAAAAAAACACAGTGAAATAATGCTTTTATTTTTATCTTATCCGCGGAACTTTTTATATTTTTGCTCAGTTACATTTTCATTCAATAACATTATGATGAATGGTCCATAACTTTCTTAGACAAGTTTTGCTCATTGATGTGATCTATGCACGTCACGTTTTTCTTTCTCCATATAAATTTCAGGTGTTTTGCATTTAATAATTAAAACCATTTAACAATACCTTCATTCCTTCCTATTTCTTGTCATTTTAAGCTAAAATAAATAGAAAAAGAAAAATGCTATAATAAAAATGTATCTGTTTTCTTTTTTGTCATTACTAGTTTTAAAATCTCCTGACCAGTTTAAAGTTTAACTCAAATTGGGTTAGTAGATGTTCCCGCTCGTTATTATTTTGTGTTAATCACCTACCGTTACTGCATGTTATTTATCTATTCAATGCAACTGAGATTTTAAGAATTCACAAGTAAGAATAAAATAAAGAGGCTACGTATTAAAAGATTTCAAATGAAAAACTACAAGAACAACAATAACAACACGCAAACAGTGATATCTAAGATGTATATAAATTATGAATTTATCTCTCAAAAATTAATTCAGAGAATAAGTTTTACTCTGAATGTAGACGAATTAAATCCGCCAAGTCACCTTTCGTGGGCGTTAAATCATATATTTCCTACAAAGTCAAGCAATATAAATTACAATTGTTTTGAAATTATTTTATATAGCAAACATACGTAAATCACAACGACTATTTAATATTTTAATGGAATAAGACATTATTTTGGTTCTTCCTTAATATAATTTATTGCCTAATATTTTTCAATGATGGAAAATTTCTCACTGTGAAATAATGTTTTTATTTTTATCTTATATACATCCATGGACCTTTTTGTGTTTTTGCTCAGTTACATTTTCATCAAATTATACTGTGATGAATGGCCATAATTTTCTTAGACTGCTCATTGATCTATGCTGCCACGTTTTTCTTTTTCCATATAAATTTCAGTTGTTTTACATTTAATAATTAACACCATTCAATGACACTTTCATTCTTTGATATTTTTTGTCTTCTGGGATAAAATAAAGAGAAAAAGAAAAAGGTCGTAATAAAAATATATCTATTTTCCTTTTTTCAATGCTAGTTTTAAAATCTCCTTACCTGTTTAATGTTTAAATCAAATGGGGTTAGTAGATTTTCCTGCTAAGTTATTATTATTTTTCTTTAATCATCTACCGTAACTGCATTTTATTTGTTTGTTCAATGCAACTGAGATTTTGAGAATTCACAAATAAGTTTAAAATAAAGAGAACTGAGGATTAAAATATTTCAAATGACAAACGACAAAAACAGCAATAACAATAGCAACTAGCAAAAGTGATATCTAAAATACATATAAATTATGAATTTAGCTCACAAAAATTAATCTGAGTATATACGAATGAATCTGTCAAGTCAACAACTTTCGTAGGCATTGACATATATATTTCCTACAAAGTCAAGCAATATAAATTACAATTATTGAAATTATTGTGTATAACAAACATACGTAAATCACAACGACTGTTTAATATTTTATTGGAATAAGGACATTCTTTTAGTTCTCGTTTAATATAATTTACTGCCTAATTTTTTTCACTGACAGAATAAAAAATACTTATTGTGAAATAATGTTTTTATTTTTATATTATTTTTATCTTTTTATGTTTTTGCTCAGTTACATTTTCATCCAATTACATTATGATGAATGACCCATAACTTTCTTAGACAAGTCCTGCTCATTGGTGTAATCTATGCTGTCACGTTTTTCATTCTCCATATAAATTTCAAGAGTTTTACATTTAATAATTAACACCATTCAATGACACCTTCATTCTTTCATATTTCATGTCTTTATGGCTAAAATAAAGAGAAAAAGAAAAACCCCATAATGAAAATGTATCTTTTTATTTTTTATGTCATTACTAGTTTTAAAATCACCTAACCCGTTCTTAAAACAAATTGGGTTAGTGGATTTTCTGGCTAGTTATTGTTATGCTTGTTTCTATCATTTCCGCTAGTGAGTTTCATTTATTTATTTATGAAAAAAGAGAAATAGTAAATGTTAAACAATGTTAAACAAAAACGAGAAATGCAACTGAGATTTGAAGTCTTTTGAGAAAGCGAAATTAAATAAATTATTATAAACTATTACCAGGATTGAAAGGGAAGGATGTACAACTACACACTCTTTCGGACACACTTGCGCCCACCATTCTCTTCTGCTGCGCGAATTGCTATACATTCGGTACCCACTATGGCCAAAGGTGACCGGCCACTTGCGATTTAAAAAAAATTGTTAAATATTTAGAGAAATACATGAGGAATGTTTCTGAAATTCCAAGTGCGTAAACCAGGTCATCTATTATTGCGGAGATTTTTATTCCCCCATAAACCCCATAGGGGACCGTCAAAAAATTGATAAAGAACGAATGTCTTTTGGATAACCCTGTCAAAACTAATGTAGCAAAGGCATTCAAATTGTAGATTATGATTAAATGGCTTATTTTAATAAACTGTGTACATTTGTATGTGAGTAACATGTCTACTCATATAGAAATTAAGTTTTTTATAGAAACAGTACCAATTTTTTTCAAGTTTTTTTTCCCCTTATAATTTGAAGAGTTCTTAATATAAAAAAATGTTCTTTTCAGAAAATATGACAAACAACATTGTACACAATATCCTGTAATAATAATTAAAAAATAATAAGAATTGTATGAAAAACTAGCAGGTTTACTAGATAATTTTTCACTGCACATGCATGCATGCTATAAAAAATTCATTTGGATGTTATGTTAGCTAAAGATACAGAGCAACTTTTGCGAAAATCACAAAAACATAGCTTAAAAATTTTGAAAATGATCGTCGATAGAATAAGCACAAAATTCGTTGTCTCCAAAATGAAGAAAAAAAAAATATGAGCGGCTGTATCCAGATATAATAGTACGTGC
>CAXHSM010001550.1:0-54000 GCA_964019185.1 Maratus speculifer
TGATTGCCCATGTAATTGAACAGTACATCCAATTTTCATAAAATTTGAAATGACTCGACAAAATTGTGCAACAATCATATATTTTAAATTTCAAACTATTGGGTTGATAGTTTTTTCATTGTTATATGTGTTATATGATGCGGACATACAGTCGATAGACGGACAGACCCACTGAGGAACTACGATAGGTGCTACGTATATTTACATAATTACGAACGCACTTACAAAGGCATCAGTCATTTCAGGTAGGAAAATCGGATAAGCACCTTCTTTAGACGAAAAAAAAAAAAACTAAGTTTGGCCAAAAAAAAAAAAGATAAGATGGCATTTTTTTAAAAACTTTATCCAGAATCATCTTATTTTCCCTTAATATTTTCTTAGGTTTGCTAAATTTAATTTTGCATGACTAAGTCTTTTTCTTACTACAAATATAAAAAAAAATCTTAAGAAAATTTCTATTACAAATATTGACTAAGTTTTGTTTACAAAGACACACACGCCTTTTTTCTTTGAACGGCATAAAATTATTTGTTCCGAAACCAACTCATTATGTAAGCATTGTTTCTAAATTAAAAAAGAAAAGGCCTCATATAAGCGTTTGAAGCTGAATCTTTTTCGGAATTAATTATTTGAAAAATATACCTAAGGAATTAATTTGAAAGAGCACAATCTGTTTCACGTCTGCATTTCTTCCGATATCTTAATTAACTTCTTTTTTTTATATATACTTGTCCCAACCACGTTCATTTCTCTCTGAATATTGAGAATGTTTCGTCAAAGAGACCATTATTTATTTTTTAAGAGGGGGGGGGGGGTGAGAATGTGGGAGGGTACTTACTGTGAGAGGAAACTTAATTACGATAAGCGGAGATTATAAGAAACTAATCCGTTTATTTGCTTGAATGGTTGCCATTGATAAGCAATGCGTGTCGCAAAATATTGTCGAGGTTAATGGAGCATATTTTAGAGCATTTTTACAAATACTTTTTATATGTGATTATTACGAATTTGGCCAATAATTTGCCAGAGTGAATGTATCAATAAAGAGCCATTCTTAATTAATTTACTTTGAGAATGTTTTCTTTTTATTAATATTTTTCGACTAGTACATAATGTAAAATTTAATTGAAAATGAAAGGACGGCGGGCGCTTTAAGGCATTCTAAATTTCTTACATTAATTGTTTTATAACTAAATGATTTTTTTTTAATTGTAGAAGCCTTTATGTGCTACAATTTAAATGCTTTTGCGATATTAGTTTTTTACAGGATAATCCTAAAGATATTCGTTTTTCTTCAATTTGTTTACGGTCTCCTGTGAAGTTTCAGAAAAAAATCTTCACAAAAATATATGATGTTTATTTTGCTGTTTATCCCTTATCTGAAGTTTCAAGATTATTCCTCAAGTATTTTTCTAGATATTTGACAAAGCATCTATGCTAGGGACCTATCATCATTGCCCGCATCGTATAGCTCTATACTTAGATTAATCTTCGATTCCTACATATATTTTTTTTACTAACATGCACTGAAAAGCCGAAATATTACGACCAATCCACATTTTGCCATGAACTCGTCTGGATGACGTGGAGGGCAACAAAAAGTGGGAATGATACTTAACTGCTGCTAGGGAGTCTCAGGAATCATTTTTGCGCTTAATTCTACCTGTGACAGTAAAGTGCTGTTGACCTAATCATTATTGTAGAGAGCAGAATTCAACAGCCCGACGACGACTCAGAACGAGTATCTCCGAAACTGAATGACTCGCGTAATAATTCTTGACATATCGTTGTTAGTATTTATGCAAAGCGGATGAATGATACTGAAGTCATCAGTTGACCCGATGGCGTTTGACATCCACGCCTTTATCAAAGAGAAACGACGTTTGAGACTCTACCGTTTGGTAACGCAAAATCGAAGCCAGTGACTGGATCAACTGACATTTCGATACAATGCAGGGCATAGGAAAATTGGTTCGCAGCATACAGTTCAGATGGCACTGTTGAATAGGGCACCACGCAGCAAACGTCACACTCATGTCTCTCTGTTGACATAGCATCATCACCAACTACTTCTACACTAGGTCCGGGAACATCATAACTGGGATCATTATCAGAGAGTTGTCTGGTCAGTAGAATCACGATTCATCCTTCAGTACGTTGATAGATGTGTCAGTGCATGCCGTCTTCCAGACAAACTGTTGCTCCTCATTATACAATAAGTCATTAACAGGCCTCTGGTAGAGATATTATGCTTAAAACACCTGTCTCTGCCCGCGAAGACACTTGCGAGCAAATGCGATTCCTATGGGGAGGCCTTTTTCTAATAACTCTTTCGCATTTTGACATATTTAAATATATATATATACATATTGCATTGGATAGCTGAGATCCCTCTCAAAATTGCTCCTTGACTACTTTTTCGATTTTGGTCGCAGATATTTTTTAAGTTAGTTTCACTTTCTGAATCGGTTCTGAGAGTGAAAGTAACTCTATAAAAATATCTGCGACCAAAATCGAAAAAGTAGTCAAAGAGAAATCTTGAGAGAGACCTCAACTATCTAATGAAAAAAAAAAACTTAAAAATGTCAAAATACGAAAGAGTTATTAGAAAAATGACTTCCCATAGGAATAGCATTAGCTCGCGAGTGTCTTTGCGGGCAGGGACAGAGGCCTTAAGGAATGTTCTCATGCGCGTTTCTGGGACCTGCGGCTGTGGTAGAACGGATCATAAAAGCCGTGGACTATCTGAACATCACTTCGGTCAAGTTGCACGCTTAAATTATATCTGCCTTCCCAAATGGAGATGGATTCTTTGAGCAAGAAAACGCTCAGTGTCACAGGGTTCAAATTGTCCTTGAGTGGCTCCAGGAACATAAATCCTGAATTTCAATTAAGATCCTGGCAACAAAACGCAATAACGCAACGAATCTCGACCTGATAGAGCATATTTGGATGTCGTGGAACAGCACCTCAGAGCTGAAAAATAATTATGCCGAAACATTTAGAATGTGCGCGGCCGCTGTTTGGACATCTGAAACAATTTGTCTTAGACAATCTAAAAAAGTCTTCTGTTATGCATATCAAGGTGGGTTTGAGCTATTTTGCGTACCAAATGAGGACTAACGCTTTATTAGGTAGGTAGTCATAATGTTTTAGCCTCTTCAATGTATAATAACAGTAGTAGAGGAATGAGAGTTCAGCTGCATGAGGTGGATGGTGGATGGTGGGTGGATGGTGGAAGTGGAACCACCACCACTTCATAGAGGGGTGAGGAGGACAACCACCACCTGAATGAGAAGCCTTATCTGATGGAGAGTGTATCATACTACAGTAGGATGATGGGGAGGGCTTAAAATTGAGGCAGCTTAAAATTTAGGGTTTGAAACTTCTACGATTATATTATAGCAGAGGGGTGGATGTTTTCAGTCTTGTACAGTATGATGGGATTTTTAGAGAGAGGGGAGGACTTATTTTTTAGGAGGGGCTTAAAATTGAGGGGGGGCTTAAATTTTTTTGGGAGTTTAAATTAAAGTAGAGATTGAAATCAACTTAGGGTAGGAAAGATATTTGAAAATGGGTGAAGGATGTTTTGACTCTGTTACAGTATGATGTGATTTTTAGGAAAGGGGGGAGGGCTTAATTTTTAGGGGGGCTTAATTTTTAAGAGGCTTAATTTTTTTTTAGGATCTGAAGCTTATAATATCATACTATAGCAAAGGGGTAACCTCCTCATTTTCCAAACTTCAGCCCCCCCCGGAAGATTTTTATTTTGATGCTGCCCTCTGTTGGTTGTGAATCGAATTTTCGTTGGAAATTAATAATTTAAAAAAATTGAGTCTGATCAATTAAGCATAGCTCATCACGCCTGTGAGATAATTGAGTATTGCGATAAGGAGGAAGGTGAGTCTGATGAATTAAACATTAATCACAATCGCCAATTGCTCATCCCGCCTGTGGATGTAGAACCGGCCTTCTTCTTTCGTTGGAAATTACTAATTTTTTAAAAATTGAGTTTTCCAAAAGGCTTTAGTGGGATTCGAACCTGTAAAAGAATTTCTTGACTTGATAATTTTTTGTGGATTAATCTAATCAAGCCAAGAAGTTCTGGTTTTAAGTCGAAAAATTGTTTAAAGGTCGGTAAAATCATACTTTAGCAGTGGGAATTCACCCCTACCCCTTCCTTCATACTTTGATTTAATATCCGTTGCTCTTGCGGTCGTTGATCAGGATTGAATAAGTTTTTATTAGAGTAGAAAATTGAATAATAATTTGAACTTTTTTTTAATATTATTATTACATAAAATTATTTCAAGATTAAATAGGAAGTTAACCTTCTGTAATCACTATTAATACAATACTTATATTACAACCGAATCATCTCTAACTTAAAATAGTATGTTATCAACACGTATTCACTGCATTGTTCAAACATCCGATAACCAAACAATTTTAACAGGAACTAGCAGATATAAGAAAAATATCAACTAAGATTAGATTTCACTTATTTACAAATGACAAGGAAGAGAACTTTGTTTGATGACACAGTTAACTAAACTTTTTAAAACGACAATTAAATTTTACCAAACTATTTCATATGATGTTTTTTTGGAGGTCCCTGTTTTATTCAATTTTCATTAACGTTAGAACAACAATGAAAATATTTTTAACAGTAATATTGAAAAGTATTAATTTTACATTTTTAACTTTACTTTACCTAAACCTTGATTATTCATACACTTTGTTTTTTACACCATTCAAAATATATAAACTACTTCATTATTAATTATTTTTCGATGCATAGTTCTAATAAACGGCTAATTGCCATGCATTCATTTTAGTAAGTTTGATGTATTCACATAAAAAGTGTTTTTACAAGTTATCATCTATTAGTCGATAACGACAAATTTAAGCAATGTATTACTTTAGTATAGTATTGTTTTATCACTGTGCTGAAAATAAGTGATTCTTTTTCCGTTAATTTTCACATGAATTTTCTAATCAATTAGTAAAAAATTACAACAGCATGATAAACATGGGATAACAACGAGCCTTACCTATCAAATACCACCATATTATCAGATCACTTTGTAAACCAATCCTATTATTTTTTAAAAAACAGTAGCGCCTCCTAGAATTTAACAGATTTTTGTGAATCAGTAGAAATTTATCACACTGTTTATTGTTTTTTTGTCATATGAAGATATTAAGCGCTGTACAAGAAATTTCTTACTTCATGAATATGGAATCGGATTTACACAGTCAAGAGGTGCAAGTTTCGAATAGTGAAAGATCACCATCCTTTTCTTGTAATCAATGTCAAAAATGCTTCTCTAGAAAGATTGCGTTAACCAGACATCAAAGATCCCACTTGGATAAAAAGCCCTTTAAATGTGAAACTTTCATTCAAAGTACTGATTTAAAACGACATAGTGTTACTCATTCCAAGACACCCACTTTATATAAATGTGATCAATGTGCAATAGAATTTTTAAAAAAGTATTCGTTAAGAATTCACAAGAGATTTCATAAGACATATAAATGCGATGAATGTTCAATAGTACTCTCTAAAAAATATTTGTTAAAAATTCACAAGGGATCTCATAAGAAGTTTCATGTTTGTGAAAAATGTTCTAACTCGTTTCTATCAAAGTCTGCTTTAACTAATCATAAAAAAATTCATCGACAAAAGGAATATAAATGTAAACATTGTGGTGTTATATTTTACTCTGATATCGATTTTTTATTTCACAAAAAAGTTCATTACAGGAATTTCGAATGCAAACACTGTAACAAAACATTTAATGTTGACACCAAGTTTATTCAACATTTGATTAAAATGCATAAGTGAAAAAATGCAAACTTTGTCAAATCATGTGAACTGGTTGGTTTTCTGTACAGTTTATAATTTTTTTTTTTTTTTTTTTTTTTTTTTTTTTTTTTGTATTTTTATGCATTATCGAGAATGATGAATAAATAATGTGTAAATGAAAAAAAGCTTTTGTCTGGTATTTTTGTTAGAACAATTCATGAATTTTAATAATTATTTCACGACATTGTAAAAAAAATTTACTTAAATTTTAACATTTAGAAAAAAGGTTCCTATCAATTAAAATACTGAATTTGTATTTATATTGAATTAATTTTAAAATACTTTTAATGTATTAGAATTATTTACCAAGTTTAATTTATCATTTATATTAGCAATTGTTATTCACATAATCATGATGGATATTACCTTGTGTTTTCAAACAACTTTTCAAAAAGAACGAAACTGTTAACAATAAGTATTATTCATTACTCAGATTAAAACTTTTACCTAGTGTTGCCACAAAAATTTTCAAAAAGAGCGAAACTGATAACATTATTTATCATATACTTATTTAAATTAAAACCTTGTGTTGCCACAAAGTTCTTCAAAAATAGTAAAACCATTGACTTAATATATAAACTACCACTGATGTACAAAGACTGTTTTTTTTTTAGTTTATTAAAAAATGGTTGACTAAAACTAATGACATTACTAATTTTTTAATGTTTAACTGTAACTGACGCTGATTTTTTAACATATATTAGGTTATGTGTTGTTTTTAAGCATTCGGTTTGCAACTGATTTCCGTTTGAACTTCATCAGCGGCTATCCTTATTTTTTGAAAATGGATTCTGTAGTAAATTTGTTATAAAGACCTGTTGACGAAGTAGTTCCTTCTTCAAAGTATCAACGTTTAGAAGACTGTAATGAACCTACTTATGTGAATGAATTAAACTTGTCGAGATTAGAAGTTCCCAATGTATTGAACACTAACAATGAGACAATATCATGTGATTATCCACTGAATGTGAAATCTGAGATTAATACGAATTTTTCTAACTTAATTTCCCAAGACGAATATTTTCAAGAACCCACTACTAGATGCGAAGAGACTGTGTTCCAAGCAATCAACCTTTCCCAAGCAAGTGATGAAAGCCAATCCACCACTCCACGAACTAAAAGGGGTAAATCCTATAATCGTGTTATATTTCGAGAAGAACTCAGTGATTGTATCTTCTTAATTTTAAAACTGTATAACAGACAATTTTATATACATATTCAAGAGTTTAAACGCAGTGGGCTTACTAATGAAGAAATTGTAACGAAAAATGCAATTTTTATGAATGTTAACAGTTGGTACGAATTTTGCAATAAAATTTTTCCATTTAATTTGAAGTATAAAAGTTCCTCGTTTGTTGCTAATAACATGATATTAGTGTTAAATTTTAATAATTCTATCATGCGAATTAAACATTTAAAGAATTATTCTCACATTGACTTGAACGAGTATCAGTTAGAAAAGTTAAAAATAAAAGCCTTTGATCTGAATAAAGAACTTCTTCTGCATATATATGTAAAGCATTTACCAAACTTAATAAGACAGAAATGTACCGTTAGTCACATATCTTTAGAAAATGAACGTATGTGTCAACATAAACTTATAACGTGTATTGAAAATAGTATGTCAAGTATATTGAAGCGCATTTTTGAATGCGATGGATGTATTTTTAAGCACGAATCTGTAATCTTTCATCCCTGTTTGATATTAAATAATCGAAAAAAATTTGAACAAATAGGAGAAATGTTATTAACTCTAATAGATTTCGACTTTGTTATTTCCTCGTTTTTAAACGAAGTAGATTGTATTAGTGAAAACTTCTTATCTAATATTAATGTAGAAACCATTCAAAACGAATTGTTTAAAGTAATGAAATAAAATATTTTACTATTCTCTTTAATATGTGTGTTTAATTATTTTAAAAATGTAAGTTTATTTCGTTTAGCTTTATCAAAACATTTATAAATTGTTTCAATTTGTATGTGTATAAAAAAAGAAACACTTCATTATTAATTAAAAAAATATATTAACTATCTTAAAAAAAAAAAAATAAATAATCTTAATATTTTAATTCATTCTTTTCAAAAATTAGAAAGTTAAAAAGTTAATAAAAATAAATAAGTTAAAAAAACTTTATACAAAAATTAATATCAATAGAAATTTTTTCAAATGTTTAAAATATATTTCGAAAAAGTTAAAATGTATTACATCTTATAAAAAATGTGTTTACTGCTTTATGTGTGTATGTATATTATTTTCACTGTATTATCTTACTGTAACATCACAATACATTTATAGTTAAACACATATAAACATTAGGATGTGTATAAAAGCAACGCATTAATATACTATCTTGTTTTATTAAAAAATAAAATAACTTTAAAAAAATGTTAAAAAATAAAAAGTTTATGAAAAAGTTTAAAAAATAATTCATTAGATAAAAAAAATTTCACAAATTAAAAAAATATATTTCATAAGTTTACAAAAAAAAAAAAAAAAACTTACATAAAAAGTTTTATCGAAAAAAAAAACATAAAAAAGTTTTAACAAGAAAAAAAAAGAAAAAAGTATCATAAAAATTTTTAACAAAAAAAAATTTATAATAAGTAATATTAAAAAAAAAAAAAAACACTTACACAAAAAATAATATCAATAGAATTTTTTTTCAAATGTTTAAAACATATTTTGAAAAAGTAAAAATGAGTTTTCTGATTTATGTATATTATTTTCACTCTATTATCTTACTGTAACATTGCAATTCATTCACAGTTAAACACATATAAACATTAGGATGTATATAAAAGCAATGTATTAATATACTAGCTTGTTATTAAAAGATAAAATAATTTCATAAAAATCTTTTCAAAATAAAAAATAAAAAAAAAATGTTTCATAAGTTTACAAAAAAAAAAAAAAAAAAACTTTATGAAAAAGTTAAAAAAATATTTCAGAAATTAAAAAATTTATTTCATAAGTTTCCAAAAAAAAAAAAAAAAAAATCGTAATTTAAAAGTTATTTCAAAAGTTCTAAAAGTATTACATAAGTTCAAACATTTAAAAAATACTTTCCAAAATTTAAAAAATATTACAACTTTTCAAAAATGAGTTTACCGATTTACTGATTTATGTGTGTATGTTATTTTAACCATATTATCTTACTACCGGCATTAAATAACGTTCGTAGTTAAACATTTATAAACGTTAACAAATGTATAAAAGCAATAGATTAATATAGTGTTTTGTTCTATTAAAATTTAAAAAGTTAAAATTAAATCAAAGTTAATTCTTTTGTTTTATAAAAATTCAAAAGTTTAATAAGTATTAGAAATATTTTGTAAATTTAAAGAATGAATTTCTTCCAACTTATTAAAAATGTGTTGACCGATTTACCTACTTATATTTTACTTTCATAATATAATTTTTCTATCGACGTAACATTTTACAGTTGTATAAAAACATTGATTAATATACTCTTTTGTTTTATGAAAATTATAAAACTTTTTTCATAAAGATTAAAAAATGTGTTTCGTAAGTTAAAAAAAAAAAAAAAGATTTCATAAGTTAAAAAAAAAAAAATGTTGAAAAAATGATTTACAAGTTTTTAAAAAATATTACAACTTATCAAAAAATGTGTGTGTGTATTTGTGTATTTTTTGTCGGCCGATTATCTACGCTATGGGGTATAGGCCCTATGGGGTGGGTTGCCCTCCGTGGGGGTCTTTCTAAGGGAACCTAACCCGTATTTACGCAAGGTTCGAAGAAAACCACGAAAAACTCCGAACGGTTAGGCCGACGGTCGCGATTGGATTCGAACCCAGCACCTACCGTCTACCAGTTTCGAGGTCAGAACCTCGCGGCCACTGGTGGGGCTATCAAGAAATGAGTCTACATATTTATATTATCTTACTACCGTCATTACAGAACGTTCTTAGTTAAACACTTATAAACATCAGCAAATGTATAAAAGCAGTTGATACTTTCCTGTTTTTTTTTAAAGTCATACTAACTTTATAAAAATGTTTTCAAATAATAATAAAAAAAGCTGTTATTAGATACTCCCCTTTAATTATATTTCATTGGTAAGTTTTAATCAACCATCCAACCATTCAACTATTTTGTGAGTTAGGATCTCATTGATAAGTTTTAATCAACCAACAAACCAACTATTTATTTTCCCTAGCAATCAGCTATTTATTTACTCTAGTAACCAAAAAGCTTTTATCGACACATGAACAAAATTTTAAGATGCAAGACTTGTCCTTTTTAATCGAAAAAACAATGACTTATATTGTATTATTTTTTTTCTTACTTAAATGAAACCTTCGCATGTGCATGGTAAAACTTGGAAAAATTCATTTAATAGACAAATTTAAAGAAAACAGACAAGGTCTTCACACTTCTTTTAGTATTGTACTAACATTTTACCAAATATCTTTAGAACTCAACAAGGTTTTAAATAATTATTTTAATAAAAATTGTCATTTGTAAGTAACATTATTGAACGAACTTGGAAAAATTAACTTGGCAAAACAGGTTTTCGCTGTTCCAACTTAGTAATATTCATAAGTTTATATGTTAATCAACCAGTTTAGTTATGTCCCAGCATGGCTTTATAAAATATATATAAAAAAACCTTTAATATTAATGTTTAAAAATATGCAGTTAGTCTTTTATAGATAATTATTTTCACTTCTTTTATTTAAAAACTTTTTTAAATAAAATTAATACAGTTGCCAATTTATCTGTGTGTTATGAAATGTGCATGCAAAACTTTTAATTATAATTTTCACATTTTTAGTATTTCAAATTATTGTTTTCAAGGTGTACTAAAATTTGGAAAAATATTTAATTTTCATGCATAATTAAAATAAAATAGTTTAATAATAAAGACACATTTAACATTCTATACTCACCATCTCAAAAGCACGTCCAACGCAGTCAAATGTTTGGGAAGAAATGAAAAATTCAAAGTCCTTATCAGAAAATGTTATCAGATAACTATATCAAAAGATCTGTGACGTCAAAGAACATGTATCATTAACTGATCACGTGATGTATACCACGTAACTAGATATCTTAAAATACAGGATATGAAAATTCACTAGTTTAAAACAATTTCTGATTGTAACTAATATCTGTGATATCATGTTTTGTTAAACATTTTAACAAAGAATTAATTAAGGTAATTAATTAATTAATAATTATTAGAATGATTAAATTATTTAATAAATGAATGTTTATAAGAACCAATCTAGAAAACAAAGCACTTGTCACGTGGTATACATCACATGATCAGTTGATGATACATGTTCTTTGACGTCACAGATCTTTTGATATAGTTATCTGATAACATTTTCTGATAAGGACTTTGAATTTTTCATTTCTTCCCAAACATTTGACTGCGTTGGACGTGCTTTTGCGATGGTGAGTATAGAATGTTAAATGTGTCTTTATTATTAAACTATTTTATTTTAATTATGCATGAAAATTAAATATTTTTCCAAATTTTAGTACACCTTGAAAACAATAATTTGAAATACTAAAAATGTGAAAATTATAATTAAAAGTTTTGCATGCACATTTCATAACACACAGATAAATTGGCAACTGTATTAATTTTATTTAAAAATGTTTTTAAATAAAAGAAGTGAAAATAATTATCTATAAAAGACTAACTACATATTTTTAAACATTAATAATAAAGGTTTTTTTATATATATTTTATAAAGCCATGCTGGGACATAACCAAACATGTTGATTAACATACAAACTTATGAATATTACTAAGTTGGAACAGCGAAAACCTGTTTTGCCAAGTTAATTTTTCCAAGTTCGTTCAATAATGTTACTTACAAATGACAATTTTTATTAAAATAATTATTTAAAACCTTGTTGAGTTCTAAAGATATTTGGTAAAATGTTAGTACAATACTAAAAGAAGTGTGAAGACCTTGTCTGTTTTCTTTAAATTTGTCTATTAAATGAATTTTTCCAAGTTTTACCAAGCACATGCGAAGGTTTCTTTTAAGTAAGAAAAAAAAATATAATATAAGTCATTGTTTTTTCGATTAAAAAGGACGAGTCTTGCATCTTAAAATTTTGTTCATGTGTCGATAAAAGCTTTTTGGTTACTACGGTAAATAAATAGCTGATTGCTAGGGAAAATAAATAGTTGGTTTGTTGGTTGATTAAAACTTATCAATGAGATCCTAACTCACATAATAGTTGAATGGTTGGATGGTTGATTAAAACTTATCAATGAGATATAATTAAAGGGGAGTATCTAATAACAGCTTTTTTTATTATTATTTGAAAACATTTTTATAAAGTTAGTATGACTTTTAATAAAAACAGGAAAGTATCAACTGCTTTTATACATTTGCTGATGTTTATAAGTGTTTAACTAAGAACGTTCTGTAATGACGGTAGAAAGATAATATAAATATATAGACTCATTTTTTGATAAGTTGTAATATTTTTTAAAAACTTGTAAATCATTTTTTCAAAATTTTTTTTTTATTAACTTATGAAATCTTTTTTTTTTTTTTTAAACTTACGAAACACATTTTTTAATCTTTATGAAAAAAGTTTTATAATTTTCATAAAACAAAAGAGTATATTAATCAATGTTTTTATACAACTATAAAATGTTACGTCGATAGAAAAATTATATTATGAAAGTAAAATATAAGTAGGTAAATCGGTCAACACATTTTTAATAAGTTGGAAGAAATTCATTCTTTAAATTTACAAAATATTTCTAATACTTATTAAACTTTTGAATTTTTATAAAACAAAAGAATTAACTTTGATTTAATTTTAACTTTTTAAATTTTAATAGAACAAAACACTATATTAATCTATTGCTTTTATACATTTGTTAACGTTTATAAATGTTTAACTACGAACGTTATTTAATGCCGGTAGTAAGATAATATGATGAAAATAACATACACACATAAATCAGTAAATCGGTAAACTCATTTTTGAAAAGTTGTAATATTTTTTAAATTTTGGAAAGTATTTTTTAAATGTTTGAACTTATGTAATACTTTTAGAACTTTTGAAATAACTTTTAAGTTACGATTTTTTTTTTTTTTTTTTGGAAACTTATGAAATAAATTTTTTAATTTCTGAAATAGTTTTTTAACTTTTTCATAAAGTTTTTATTTTTTGTAAACTTATGAAACATTTTTTTTAATTTTTTATTTTGAAAAGATTTTCATGAAATTATTTTATCTTTTAATAACAAGCTAGTATATTAATACATTGCTTTTATATACATCCTAATGTTTATATGTGTTTAACTGTGAATGAATTGCAATGTTACAGTAAGATAAAAGAGTGAAAAAAATATATATAAATCAGAAAACTCATTTTAACTTTTTCAAAATATGTTTTAAACATTTGAAAAAAAATTCTATTGATATTATTTTTTGTGTAAAGTTTTATATATATATATATATATATATATGTATGTATATATATATATATTACTTATTATAATTTTTTTTTTTTTGTTACAAATTTTTATGATACTTTTTTTTTCTTTTTTTTTCTTGTTAAAACTTTTTTATGTTTTTTTTTCGATAAAACTTTTTATGTTACTTTTTTTTTTTTTTGTAAACTTATGAAATATATTTTTTTAATTTGTGAAATTTTTTTTATCTAATGAATTATTTTTTAAACTTTTTCATAAACTTTTTATTTTTTAACATTTTTTTAAAGTTATTTTATTTTTTAATAAAACAAGATAGTATATTAATGCGTTGCTTTTATACACATCCTAATGTTTATATGTGTTTAACTATAAATGTATTGTGATGTTACAGTAAGATAATACAGTGAAAATATTATACATACACACATAAAGCAGTAAACACATTTTTTATAAGATGTAATACATTTTAACTTTTTCGAAATATATTTTAAACATCTGAAAAAATTTCTATTGATATTAATTTTTGTATAATGTTTTTTTAACTTATTTATTTTTATTAACTTTTTAACTTTCTAATTTTTGAAAAGAATGAATTAAAATATTAAGATTATTATTTATTTATTTATTTATTTATTTATTTTTTAAGATAGTTAATATATTTTTTATTAATTATGAAGTGTTTCCTTTTTTATACACATACAAATTGAAACAATTTATAAATGTTTTGATAAAGCTAAACGAAATAAACATACATTTTAAAAATAATTAAACACACATATTAAAGAGAATAGTAAAATATTTTATTTCATTACTTTAAACAATTCGTTTTGAATGGTTTCTACATTAATATTAGATAAGAAGTTTTTACTAATACAATCTACTTCGTTTAAAAACGAGGAAATAACAAAGTCGAAATCTATTAGAGTTAATAACATTTCTCCTATTTGTTCAAATTTTTGTCGAATATTTAATATCAAACAGGAATGAAAGATTACAGATTCGTGCTTAAAAATACATCCATCGCATTCAAAAATGCGCTTCAATATACTTGACATACTATTTTCAATACACGTTATAAGTTTATGTTGACACATGCGTTCATTTTCTAAAGACGCGTGACTAACGGTACATTTCTGTCTTATTATGTTTGGTAAATGCTTTACATATATATGCTGAAGAAGTTCTTTATTCAGATCAAAGGCTTTTATTTTTAACTTTTCTAACTGATACTCGTTCAAGTCAATGTGAGAATAATTCTTTAAATGTTTAATTCGCATGATAGAATTATTAAAATTTAACACTAATATCATGTTATTAGCAACAAACGAGGAACTTTTATACTTCAAATTAAATGGAAAAATTTTATTGCAAAATTCGTACCAACTGTTAACATTCATAAAAATTGCATTTTTCGTTACAATTTCTTCATTAGTAAGCCCACTGCGTTTAAACTCTTAAATATGTATATAAAATTGTCTGTTATACAGTTTAAAAATTAAGAAGATACAATCACTGAGTTCTCGAAATATAACACGATTGTAGGATTTACCCCTTTTAGTTCGTGGAGTGGTGGATTGGCTTTCATCACTTGCTTGGGAAAGGTTGATTGCTTGGAACACAGTCTCTTCGCATCTAGTAGTGGGTTCTTGAAAATATTCGTCTTGGGAAATTAAGTTAGAAAAATTCGTATTAATCTCAGATTTCACATTCAGTGGATAATCACAGGATATTGTCTCATTGTTAGTGTTCAATGCATTGGGAACTTCTAATCTCGACAAGTTTAATTCATTCACATAAGTAGGTTCATTACAGTCTTCTAAACGTTGATACTTTGAAGAAGGAACTACTTCGTCAACAGGTCTTTATAACAAATTTACTACAGAATCCATTTTCAAAAAATAAGGATAGCCGCTGATGAAGTTCAAACGGAAATCAGTTGCAAACTGAATGCTTAAAAACAACACATATCCTAATATATGTTAAAAAATCAGCGTCGGTTACAGTTAAACATTAAAAAATTAGTAATGTCATTAGTTTTAGTCAACCATTTTTTAATAAACTAAAAAAAACAGTCTTTGTACATAAGTGGTAGTTTATATATTAAGTCAATGGTTTTACTATTTTTGAAGAACTTTGTGGCAACACAAGGTTTTAATTTAAGTAAGTATATGATAAATAATGTTATCAGTTTCGCTCTTTTTGAAAATTTTTGTGGCAATACTAGGTAAAAGTTTTAATCTGAGTAATGAATAATACTTATTGTTAACAGTTTCGTTCTTTTTGAAAAGTTGTTTGAAATCACAAGGTAATATCCATCATGATTATGTGAATAACAATTGCTAATATAAATGATAAATTAAACTTGGTAAATCATTCTAATACATTAGAAGTATTTTAAAATTAATTCAATACAAATACAAATTCAGTATTTTAATTGATAGGAACATTTTTTCTAAATGTTAAAATTTAAGTAAATTTTTTTTACAACATCGTGAAATAATTATTAAAATTCATGAATTGTTATAACAAAAATACCAGACAAAAGCTTTTTTTCATTTACACGTTATTTATTCATCATTCTCGATAATGATAAAAATACAAAAAAAAAAAAAAATTATAAACTGTACAGAAAACCAACCAGTTCACATGATTTGACAAAGTTTGCATTTTTTCACTTATGCATTTTAATCAAATGTTGAATAAACTTGGTGTCAACATTAAATGTTTTGTTACAGTGTTTGCATTCGAAATTCCTGTAATGAACTTTTTTGTGAAATAAAAAATCGATATCAGAGTAAAATATAACACCACAATGTTTACATTTATATTTTTTTTGTCGATGAATTTTTTTATGATTAGTTAAAGCAGACTTTGATAGAAACGAGTTAGAACATTTTTCACAAACATGAAACTCCTTATGAGATCTCTTGTGAATTTTTAACAAATATTTTTTAGAGAGTACTATTGAACAATCATCGCATTTATATGTCTTATGAAATCTCTTGTGAATTCTTAACGAATACTTTCTAAAAAATTCTATTGCACATTGATCACATTTATATAAAGTGGGTGTCTTGGAATGAGTAACACTATGTCGTTTTAAATCAGTACTTTGAATGAAAGTTTCACATTTAAAGGGCTTTTTATCCAAGTGGGATCTTTGATGTCTGGTTAACGCAATCTTTCTAGAGAAGCATTTTTGACATTGATTACAAGAAAAGGATGGTGATCTTTCACTATTCGAAACTTGCACCTCTTGACTGTGTAAATCCGATTCCATATTCATGAAGTAAGAAATTTCTTGTACAGCGCTTAATATCTTCATATGACAAAAAAACAATAAACAGTGTGATAAATTTCTACTGATTCACAAAAATCTGTTAAATTCTAGGAGGCGCTACTGTTTTTTAAAAAATAATAGGATTGGTTTACAAAGTGATCTGATAATATGGTGGTATTTGATAGGTAAGGCTCGTTGTTATCCCATGTTTATCATGCTGTTGTAATTTTTTACTAATTGATTAGAAAATTCATGTGAAAATTAACGGAAAAAGAATCACTTATTTTCAGCACAGTGATAAAACAATACTATACTAAAGTAATACATTGCTTAAATTTGTCGTTATCGACTAATAGATGATAACTTGTAAAAACACTTTTTATGTGAATACATCAAACTTACTAAAATGAATGCATGGCAATTAGCCGTTTATTAGAACTATGCATCGAAAAATAATTAATAATGAAGTAGTTTATATATTTTGAATGGTGTAAAAAACAAAGTGTATGAATAATCAAGGTTTAGGTAAAGTAAAGTTAAAAATGTAAAATTAATACTTTTCAATATTACTGTTAAAAATATTTTCATTGTTGTTCTAACGTTAATGAAAATTGAATAAAACAGGGACCTCCAAAAAAACATCATATGAAATAGTTTGGTAAAATTTAATTGTCGTTTTAAAAAGTTTAGTTAACTGTGTCATCAAACAAAGTTCTCTTCCTTGTCATTTGTAAATAAGTGAAATCTAATCTTAGTTGATATTTTTCTTATATCTGCTAGTTCCTGTTAAAATTGTTTGGTTATCGGATGTTTGAACAATGCAGTGAATACGTGTTGATAACATACTATTTTAAGTTAGAGATGATTCGGTTGTAATATGAGTATTGTATTAATAGGGATTACAGAAGGTTAACTTCCTATTTAATCTTGAAATAATTTTATGTAATAATAATATTAAAAAAAAGTTCAAATTATTATTCAATTTTCTACTCTAATAAAAACTTATTCAATCCTGATCAACGACCGCAAGAGCAACGGATATTAAATCAAAGTATGAAGGAAGGGGTAGGGGTGAATTCCCACTGCTAATGTATGATTTTACCGACCTTTAAACAATTTTTCGACTTAAAACCAGAACTTCTTGGCTGTATTAGATTAATCCACAACAAATTATCAAGAAATTCTTTTACAGGTTCGAATCCCACTAAAGCCTTTTGGAAAACTCAATTTTTAAAAAATTAGTAATTTCCAACGAAAGAAGAAGGCCGGTTCTACGGCCACAGGCGGGATGAGCAATTGGCGATTGTGATTAATGTTTAATTGATCAGACTCACCTTCCTCCTTATCGCAATACTCAATTATCTCACAGGCGTGATGAGCAATGCTTAATTGATCAGACTCAATTTTTTAAAATTATTAATTTCCAACGAAAATTCGATTCACAACCAACAGAGGGCAGCATCAAAATAAAAATCTTCCGGGGGGGTTGAAGTTTGGAAAATGAGGAGGTTACCCCTTTGCTATAGTATGATATTATAAGCTTCAGATCCTAAAAAAAAAAATTAAGCCTCTTAAAAATTAAGCCCCCCTAAAAATTAAGCCCTCCCCCCTTTCCTAAAAATCACATCATACTGTAACAGAGTCAAAATATCCTTCACCCATTTTCAAATATCTTTCCTACTCTAAGTTGATTTCAATCTCTACTTTAATTTAAACTCCCAAAAAATTTAAGCCCCCCTCAATTTTAAGCCCCTCCTAAAAAATAAGTCCTCCCCTCTCTCTAAAAATCCCATCATACTGTACAAGACTCAAAACATCCACCCCTCTGCTATAGTATAATCTTAGAAGTTTCAAACCCTAAAAATTTAAGCCCCCTCAATTTTAAGCCCTCCCCATCATCCTTCTATAGTATGATACACTCTCCATCTGATAAGCTTCTCATTCAGGTGGTGGTGGTCCTCCTCACCCCTCTATGAAGTTTTGGTGGTTCCACTTCCACCATCCACCCACCATCCACCCACCATCCACCCACCATCCACCATCCACCTCATGCAGCTGAACTCTCATTCCTCTACTACTAATAACTGCCAACATATGACACTTTTTACACTACTTTTAAACAAATAAATGCAATATACAACAATTCTGATAACAAATATTTGTCCCTTGTTCAAAGTGTATCATGCGCAAGCTGTCATAAATGAATCGACTTTTTGCGATGGTTCAAAGTAATAATAATTTAAGGCTGTTCTCAACTGCTATGCTCAACAAGCGTAAAATGTTTTGCTACATTTACAAAATAGTTTTTAGCGGAAAAATACATAATTGCAAAGCCTGACCATGGAAGTGATTTGGAATCGAACTCAATTTTCCATTTTGTGATTAATAAATTACCTATTGAGTTATAAGCGTTTTCGATTCCGTGGCAAAGAGGTTTTTCTCCATTCACTGACTGTTTTTTTCTTTCACGTAGAAAGTTGGCTCAAAAACCCCACTTTGACACAATTTTCTGAAAAAATTATAGTAAAAAAGGGGAAATGAGTGTGATTAGATAGTTTCTGAACAACACCACCAACTAGTTTTTTGCATTTCCGAACAAAAGTAAATTAAAACTTATGTCTTAAAGTTGCCCTTTTTGATTTAAGAACTGCCTTAATATGTTAAGCACTGAAAAAAAGCAGCAGCAGAGATTCCAGACAATGTCCGTAAAAAGCGGACCTTATACCTATATCAACGGACTTTGCTGTTACATTAACGGTTTTTGCCTGCAAAACACAAAAAATTACGGGAGTTGACCGTTTATGTGAAAAAGGGTGACATATTCCGTAAATTTACTGGATAATTCACGGTAGAGTACCGTAAATTTACAGCTTTTTTTTTATAGTGAGCGCAATACAAAGTAGTTTCAGAATTTAGATGTAAAATATATGAAATATGTAATCATAAATAAACAGTGGTCGGAAAAACTTTTTTTTTTTTTTTTTTTTTTTTTTTGTACATTATTAGATGTTTGTGCTGTGTTGAAAAAATTTTTGCTGTGTCAGTAGCTTCATCCATAAAACTCTGGTTTGTTGTTGGAACAAAGGAATTATGAATCGCAGGCTTCTCATAACTAGATTCCATATCGGCAACCTTTTCTTTCGCCGGGATCTTTTCCTTCCGTCACGTGTTGGAGGACAGATTTATCGCGCCAAACCGGTTTTTCTCCCGCCGAAACTCACATTCTTATGTTTGTCTTGAGTTGACCACACTTCTTCTTTTCTCTTTGTGAAATCTGAAAGTTGCCAATAAAGCGATCACCGCCAAAAAGGCATCTTTTTGCCAAAGATGTTGGATTCGAATAATGTGGCGTCTACTATGAATAAAGAGGAAGAGGCATACCAGGTTTATCAGTTGCGAGTGAAGCAACTGAGCATGAGCTGATTGTCACAAGATGATGATAATTTTTTACATCCACTGGATAGTTTCTGATTATCACGGAAGCTTACTTCCACCAATAAATTTAAAATACAAAAATTTTGCATTATTTTAGCAGCTTATCCAAAATTCTCTCACAAATGTTGTATAAATTTCTATTCGCTTTTATTGGTGGAAGTAGGACCACGTATTAGAATCTGGTCCATGTATGATTCTATTTTGCATTTTTTAATTTATTGTTAATAAAAAAAAAATATAAACTTTCCATTCTTTTCTTTAAAATCCATCCTCGTAGTTTTGCAACTTGTGGCGACCAACTTCTAAACATTGAAAATTAATGCATATTTAATTAGAAAAATTCTTTTTAATTTTACCTATTTACAATGACGTTTAAGAAACACATGAACTTTCTATTAAATTTTTCTTATAATACCTAAAATCTTCTATTCCAATCTTACATTTTACATGGGCAACTATTATTCTAGCTAAAAAGAAAAGTTTAAATACACGTAAATACAAACATTTTAGTTCTTCTTTTAAAATACTCGCTTGATAAAATTTTAATTTCTATTCCATGCTCCAAAAATTCTTATTTCTTCTTTTAATAGAAAAACAGAATTAGTAAAGCATCTTCATTGATTTTTAAAAGGTTTCTTGCGTGTTTGCACAATTGTTTTAAATCTTGAAAACAAGAAAATTCGTGAAAATGAATTTTGGTAATAGTTTCAATTAAAATAATTAATTAATTATATTTCGTTCCAGAAGTTATTTTTCCAGAGTCCAGGGTTCAGTAACCAGAGATGTCCACTGTAGATGCTGATCCTTCATGGATTCTAATGCCACATAGTTTTTAGTTTAATAATAATAATAACAATAATAATAAAAACAATTTGTAATTTAACAAATTACAATGACTATTTGGAAAATTATACTTTCAAAGAGTAAAATTTTAGACTTATAAATAAAATCTATATTTAAAAAACTCTAATAGTAAACATCATTTTTATGTGGATCAAAACGTGGTTTTGTAATAACAGAGTCCTATATTACGCACGCCATGGATTAAAAATTACTTTTTTTTCCCATCGTTATAATAGAAGTATTTCATTTCTCGACATTAAATATGAACCATTCAGAAAACGAATAAAATAAAAAACTGGTGTATTTCATTTTTGGGCATCAAACATAGACCAATCAGAAAACAAATAAAATAAAATAAGTTGCGGAATTCAACCAATAAAAAGATTTAGATATTATGCTCCAAATTTCTCAATTTTCTATTGAGGACAACAACGATTTTCCGAATGGTTAATAATAATAATAATAATAATAATAATAATAATAATAATAATAATAATAATAATAATTTGCCACATCTTACCATATGTATTTTTAACCAGTTTATCAATTTGTCTTTGACAGAATGCGAAAGTCATAAATATAAAAAAAAAAAGTATGAATAAAAGTACAATAATTCAATATTTCAGAAATTGTGTTGAAACTTTCAAGCTTGAGGTTATTGAATCAAGCTACGTATATTGTGAAACAACATATGTATTTGAAAAGCATAGAATAAAGGTATATTTAGATAATATTTTTATAGACCACCACATCTTAAATCCTAATTCTAATTATGAAATAACCTCACCTTAAACAGAAATCCTGCTTACAAAAGATGTTCTGTTTGCAGTAATTTAATTACTGCTTCACAGTAAGACAGGAATATGTTTCTTTCTAAATTTTAGAAACTTCATTTTATTAAGTTATTTATTACTTTTATTACTAGGAAAATAATAAGTAAAAGTTTTTCTCTCCTGAAAAAAGGTTGAAATATTTGTACTCTTTTATTTCATTGAACCTATATTTTGTATCCAAAGATCGAATTTTGTACTTCCTGACATGATAGAATTATAAAAATTATTTGCAAAACAGTGTTCCCGGTGACAATACAAGATTTCAATATTTTTATAACTTACTATAAATTAATATTTTATCCTCTTCAGACGCCATGGTTTATTTATGTATTTAAAAAAAATCTATTATGAATTGATATTAACAAACTGATATCTAAAAAAGATTTTAAAAAAAAATAATAATATAATAAAATAAAATAAAATTTGTTTTTGTACATGAAATTCAATAATACACAAGAACACAGAAAAAAAAAAACTTTTGATAATTTCTCGTTTTTTTCTTTTATATTTTATTTATTTGCATTGAAGAAACATTGAAAAACATCAAATAAATATATATTTATTTTTTTTTTTTTTTTTTTTTTTTTTTTTACTAATGAACTCTAAAAGTAGTATCTTAATGGTTACGCTTAGTAAAAATTATTTGTGTTTTCATTTTTGTATATTTTGTACATTTCTGCTACAAGCAATTTTTATATAACACATAGCTCGCTTGAAAAAAGCGATATAATAAACAAATTGCTATTTTGTTTAGTTTTGCTATTTTTCTAGGCTTCATTATCGCCAATTTTTTTTCTTTTAATAATATTTATACAGTTGAAAAAAATCTAGAGATGTGTACCCTGTTGGATACATCAGGTCTGAAGAGATTAACGCAATTTTCGATTATAAACGCCACAGGTTATTAATTCACCAAACGTAATCCTTGTAACTCCTAACAATTTTACTGGAGTGGGAAAAAAATACATTTAATGATGGGCCAATAAACAATCGCCAAAATACACCAAAGTACTGCCATAAAGAGCAACAATGAAATTATTAAACACTAAAACGGAAAATAATTTATAAATTTAAATAGAAGAGTGTAAAACTTAAAAAAATGTACGCTACTGTTTTATTAAAACACAGATACGCAAACAAATAACGCCTGCATTTAAATAATAAAAGTACATACAAAAATAATATGCAGACATACAAACAATAAGTACAATAATCCCAACTGGGGTAAAAAAAAAAAAAAAAAAAAAAAAATTAAAAAATTAAAAAATTAGCCAGCGCGAGGAATTGAACCCGGAACCACAGTTGTTAGCACTCCAGTTGGGTTTATTGTATTTATTATTTGCATGCCTGTGCATTATTTGTCTGTACTGATTTAAATTCGCAAAAGAAACATTACGGCACCAAAGGAAATTAATATTTTGTTCTTATTTGCATTTAATTATATTAGGCGTATCGCGCTTACAACATCATTAAAATCTTGCGTAGATTTACCAGCTAAGAAATTCAGTGATGACAAAGAACGTAAAGAGAACATGCATGTGACGCTCATCACAAAGCAGATGAAGACATGATAAGACTGGCGATGATATGAGGGAGACAATGATAATTCACGAAAAGCTCTCGTATTTCAAGAATGTCTTCCATCACTGTTTGAATGGAAAATAGCTTGAAGCCCCTTGTACGGTAATGAAAGAGCCACAATGTCGAAATTGCTTTTCTCTTGAAAAGCATTGAATTGACTTCTTAAGGGAGACCCGTAAGAAAAAACCCAAAATTTTTATTATTGATTTTAAAGTATTGAATTTTGGTGTACTACTTAAGAATCTTATTGTAAGGAATAATTAGCAAAAAAAAAAAATCACTTTTTATTAAAAAGTATATTTTTATGGGGATTTTTATGATTTTTTTTGTCGAAAAATAAACTTTTTAAAATTACTACTCCTCATTCAATTTTCAATATTTTGGTATTACTAAAATTTCTTAAATAGTGTTATAGTATATAGAAAAGAACTAAGGAGAGATATTTTTAATTTTCTATTTTAATCGGCTAAAAAAAATTAAATAAAAATACGCATAGTAAATTTCCTTAAATTCGTTATAGTTTTCATGTTTACTAATTTATGTAAAATTTTCAGAAATAGTTAAAAAAAATATCTGTCCTTACTTTTGTTGAAACTTTTTTTAAGATTCTAAAAACATAAACACTTTGTTTCTAAATCATTTTACCACTGAGCCTTAGTACTTTGAACTTAGGCAAAATATGAAAAAAGTCATTTTCAGGAAAACACGTTTTAAATGGCCGCTAGTCGTTTAAACTCTATAGTGAGTACAATTAAAAAAGCTCATTTTCTATCTGTTCCAAGTGTGCCCGAGTTCTGAATTTTGCATGGATATTCGCAAATATTTATTTTATCGTTTTCTGAGATAAAAAATTTTTTGAACGTTTAATGATTTTTGGCCGAAAATGGGGTATGGGTCTCCCTTAATGAATTTCATTAAAATATGGATAAATATAATTAATTTTCATTTGAATGAAAGAATCATGATGGAGAAAGATAATTTTTCTCACTGGCCGTAACGTTTGCATAATACCTGAGGTAGGAGTGTTTAATGTAGTCAGACTGGTCTGTATTTGATGAGTATTAACGATTTTTAGTACACGAATAAGCGATAAAATTATTTTTTTATTTATTTATTTTTACAGAAAGCCAGTAAAAATAAATAAGTAAAATAAATCGCCAAATAATCCCTGTAACCCCTAACAACACTTTTGCAGTTTTGTTTTAATAATAAATAAATAAATAAATAAAAACGTATGTCAGAACGCAATTTTAACCTTCTTTTTAACACAAAATATATAATATGAACTTTAAAATGTTCAGGTTTACTTGAAAGGCGATTGAAATAATCAAATAGAGATGTTAATAATTAAATTTATTTAAAACATCTTATTATTCTGAAGCCTTAATCTAGCTCTTCCTCAGAAAATATTGAAAAATACATAAAGAAAAATATTCTCTGGGGAAGAACCTTATTAAGGCTTGAAAGTAATAAGATATTTTAAATAAATATACTATTATTTTAACGCAATCAAACTGATTGGTAAAGTTATCATACGAATGGAATATTTCCAACTGAGCGAAAAATTGCCCAGGCCGGGAATCGAACCCAGATACTTGGCTTACAAGGCCAATGCTTTTACCTGTGCAATTTTTCGCTCAGTTGAAAATATTCTATTCGTATGATAACTTTACCAATCTACGTATCCATCGTTATATGGAGTTCCATTATCTGTGGTTTATTCTGCCGAGTTGTCTAAATGACAGACCAGATGTTATGACCAATAAGGTTATCTGAGCGAAAATTCCCAGCCGGCTATCGCCCGATTAGCTTAACAGGTAAAAGCATTGGCCTTGTAAGCCAAGAATCCGGGTTAGATTCCCGGCCTGGGCAATTTTTCGCTCAGTTGGAAATATTCTATTCGTAGTTGAAATAAAATTAACTATTAACATCGCTGTTTGATTATTTTAATCGCCTTTAAAATAAACCTGAACATTTTAAAGTTCATATTATGCAAATTTTATTTTATTATCGGGTATAAACATTCTTATTTATCATAACCCTCACAAGCAAACTTTACAGCACCAATGAAAAGTAATATTTTATTCTCATTTGCATTTAATTAAGTTAAGCGTATCGTGCTTAAAACATCATTAAAATCTTATATAGATGATTTACAGCTAAGAAATTCAGTGATTACAAAAACCGTTTAAAGAGGATGCGTGTGACGCTCATCACAAAGAAGATGCGACATGATAAGACTGGTGATGATATCAGGAAGACAATGATAACTCAACAGAAGCTCTCAGATTTCAAGAATATCATCCACCTCTGCCTAAATGGAATATTGCTTGAAGCCCCTTGTGCGGTAATGAAAGAGCTGCGATGTTAAAATTGCTTTTCCCTTGAAAAGCATTGAATTTACTTGTTAATGAATTTTATTAAAATATGGATAAATATAATTAATTTTCATTTGAGTAAATGAATCATGATGAAGGAAAATAATTATTCTCGTTTACCGAAAAAGTTTGCACAGTCCTAAAGTACGAGTGTCATATATTAATCGATTAAACATTAATATACTTGGAGTAATCACAAACAAATTTTTAATTAAAACTTATGTCATAAAGTTGTCCTTTTTCACTTAAGCAAATGTTAATTTTAAATGCTGTTTTCTAATTTTTTTTATCATCACGAAAAGATTCTAACTTCTTTTGGAAATGTGAATTTAAGTGCTTTTAATCTAAAACTTAGTTTTTCTACTATGTGATAAATATAAAAGTCTTTTAACGCATAAAATTCTTGCAACTTTTAAGAAGTGCCTCATTTTTTGTTTCCTTCTCAAGTTTTGAAAATTTATTTTAGTAAAAATTTCAGAATAATATCATTTCTAAAAATAGTGGAAAAAGCACTTTTCAGTAAAAGAACCAGGGAAACGAAATTAAATTAATTTTCCAGACATACATTTTTTTCCATTTTTTTTTTTTTATTTTACTTTATTTTTTTATCATTATAAAACGTTTTAACAGAAGTCAAAACAGCATTAATTTAATCAAAATAGCTTAAAAATTTTGAACGACTGATTTTTGAATGAAATATTTGATACATAAACACTATACAAGTTGAAACCCATCGAAATTCGACATAAAAGTAGTGTTTAAAAATGCCCTTATCAGTCATTCTTCGTTTCAGTTTCATTTCTTCTGAAGCACATCCATTGTTTCAAGCTAATTAATTTTTATGCAAAAATGGAGACAGTATTTTTCAGTTGTATTAGGGCAATTTGCAAATGAAATAGAATTTTATTGCTGTCGAATGCAAATTTCTTTGCATGGTTTCCTCATTCCCTTCCCATAATCGAGATGGCTTCCCCTTTTCCACAAATGGGAATTCTATATATACATAGTTATAAAGTAACATACTCCATGGATCATTAAAAAATAATGAAATATAACTCCTAACATAGTCGGATTCAAAGCATATTTCAAACAATTTGACATAATATTATTGTTTTGCTATACATAAACTGAATATCTGTCTTTCTGGTTAGCAAATTTCAGTTTAGTGACAAAATTCTGCATTCCATGGATAATCTAATCTAATTATTTATCACTTTTTTTCGTCTGTTTTTTAAGCTGTTATTTGCGAAATAATCCATATTTGTAAATAATTTAAAATATCGCTAAATTGAGAGCCAATTTTCAAATAGATTTCATTCTTAAGTTAAATTTATTGCTGTTTTATCATGTGACAATTGAAATTGTATAGCATATAGATTTAGAAATAACGTAAGTACGAAAAAAGTGAAAGCGGTAGCGATGTTCATTTTCATAACATCGTTGTACGATTCTAAAAAAATTACATGGGTTTTGGCTGCAGTTCAAAAGTAGACTACTTATTTTATGACGACAACAGAAAATTCCATAATGAAAGAAAAAGGACTTTGTTAATAATAAGGAACAGTTAAAGGAATTTACCTTTATATTTCTCAACATTTTAAAGAATTTTTCATTCAGACCTAAAATGTTAGATACAGTGGAACCTACTAAAGTATCCACCTAGGTAAAGTGGCCATCTGGCTAAAGTAATCACTTTTGGAAAAATTTATGTGTGTTAGTACAAAATAATATGTGAATTGTCCCGTAATGTAACAACCTGTCTAATGTGTCCACCTGTGTAAACTGACAGCTAGCCTCTCATTGTCAATATTATTTGAACTTATAAAATGTGCCCATTCATTTTTCTGCATGCCGAAAATGCTCAAATTAAAAGACTAAAGTGGTCATTTTCTGAAAATTTATTTTGACCCGTTAAAAAAGTGCAAGAATTTATCTCTGATAGTGATTACCCGTAAGACATGGTGACGTCACTACAACGTCGTTGTGAAGTCACATTGTGACTTTGTGACCATCGATTGTCGATGTGACGTCACGTGACGTCAATGTGAATTCACAGTGACTAAAATGTGAAGTCGTTATGGCCGTTTTAGAGCTTTTTTGTGACGTCACATTGTGACCACTTTGTGACGTCACAATGTGACCAATTTGTGAAAAGTGTATCATTTGTGACTACTTTGACATTAACATTGTAACGAACTGTGAAATTTTTTTATAAAGTCACATCTTAGTCACATTGTGACGTCACTAAGTGGTGGCATTTTCGTCACAGATGTGATGTGACCAAAGTGACTCACAGTGACGTCATTGTGACGTCACTGTGAACATGCATGCTATGAGGATACTTTCTTAATGTATAAAGTGATCATTTTGTCCTTTATTGTAATGATATTTGCACTTGTCTAAGGTGATTTTCAATGAAAAGTTTATTACTGTCAGTTATGGAAACGCTATCATTATGCAATTACAATAGAAATAAAAGTGCGTGTAAATTACACTGTACTTTGTAGTTATGAGTTATTTAAATCAATCACTACGGAATTTCAACTGTATTCAAAAGAAATAACGTGTGTTTTAACTAAGTTACCTTCTATGTTGTACATTTTTAATTAGTAATTCAATTATTGTAATTGTTAATTAATCGGTTCATTACTTAATGCAGTGCATTATTCTTTATTTATGTTTTATTTTATTTTTTGAGATCACAAAAGTTTTAATGCATCATTTTGAAAGACACTCCATAAAGTGACCACCTCTATATAGTGACCTTTTCCGCATATCACGAAGATCGTCGCTTTAAACAGGTTCCACTGTATTAAAAAATAAATAAAAAATCAGTAACACAATTGTGAAAAGTTTCGACTGTTTACCTAAAATGGTATTTTAGAAAAGTGTATCAAAGAAAAGAAAAACACATTTCGAAAAAAAAAATCATATATTTATATGTAAATGTGTGTGTGTAAAGGGTCTACTATGGTTCTACAATTTCCAAATATATTTCTTTTAATTCATTTTTTCATGTTTTATTGGTGTATATTGTTTTACAATTAATGGTTTGATTACATATATATTTACTAGCTGACCCGCCCGGCGTTGCCCGGGTCCGTATTAACAATATTAAACGAACTTGAAATTTGTATGATTTTATCAATAACTGGAAGCATGCAGAAATGCATTGTCTGAAATACGTCGCAGCTGACTTTGTGAAAAATCGGTTTTAAAAACAACAACTAATATTAAGCTCTAGAAATACTTAAAATGAGCAATGAGAAACACGGGAGGGAACATGTATCCAACGATTGCGTTAGTTTCGTGTTAAAGTGTTGATATTTACCCGTAAAAATCACTGTTAAATCACGTAACTAATTATTTTTTTCGCATAGAAATCCCAAGTGAAAAATTTTGAATTTCAAACTAATTATATCATTCTTAAATCCGACTATACCGTGAATGAATCGATACGCGATGATAAAAGATTGGTATATAGTATTATAATTTCAGAGCCATTTAACAAAAGTGTATATTTTTAATCAAAGCATGCGTAATGTTGACTCTGTGGACAAATTCCTAACCGTAAACTTTTGTACCATAACCATAATCTGTCTGTAACCTAACTGCGACTTAACATTACCCTACCGTAACTTAAATATAACATAAATGTAACCTAGCCGTCACTTTGAAATATCAATATAGAAGCATCATTTAAGATTTTGCTTGAAAAGTTAACATTCTTTCGTTAATGTCTTAAAATCGTCTGCACTCTGAAATCTATATTTTAGACTAATATTTGTTATTTAAGTTTTCGCGCATGATTTTAAAAGAATGTTTTCATAAATATATTTTATATATTGACATAGAGTTATTAATATGTTGTTAAATTAAAAACATATTTTCATCTACGTTATAAAGTATTAAAAAGTTCTGAAAAAAAAAGAAAGCTTTTAGTAATACAATTTTTAGTTCAAATCAAATGTTTTCAATATTTTATTTAATTTTATTTTGACATTTAAATTATTTCGAATTTATCAATTTCAATTATTTTAAAAGCAAACATTTTTTAAAAATAAATAATATAATAGAAAAAAGACCATTTTAAAAAATTACTATTTCTTCATAAAATACGCTTCAGCTGTTATTCAATTCTTTCAATTCGTCTTATTAATACAAAATCCCTTCCACATGCTTTTGTTTGGGACATTAATATTTGAGCGATAAATGGTTTAATATTGCAACTCTTTTTTCGGTTTACTTCACCACCACCTATCTTTTTCCTCCATGGTTTGCAACCGCTGTGATAAAAAATCATTATTTAAACTGACAGTTTGCCAGTCTATGAATTTTAAAGGTCTGTTCCAGCTTTTTAAATTATTTATGCGAAAATTTTATGCAACCAACCAACCATAACTAAATGAAGAGAAAAAAAAGAAGAAAAAAGGCGATTTTTTATGAGAGGGATCTTTGGAATTTAATTAATTACTCAGTTAATAAATAGAATTTCGAAATTCTGAAGCTCAGGTGCATCAGGAGAGATATTGGGCTACTCTCATAAAAATTTTGAGCTTCGTACGTCCCATAGATTTTGCTAGTCATCGCAGACACACACACACACACACACACACACACACACACACGCAGACAGAGCGATTTGTTATTTTATTAGTATAGATGTAGAAACACATCCGCAAAAATATATTATTTTAAAACCTTCCAGCACCATAAGCTTTTAATTTCATAATCATTTAGCACCAGAATCTTTTAGCGCTATTTTTTTAGGCCGATAATTAAAAACTGAAAATTTTGAACCATTTTATGTTTCATGTGAAGAACTTAAGCCCATTTTTCTATTTTCTCTGCACATCTCGAAAGAATTATAGTTTTGGAATTACAAATTAAAGTTATTTCAGTCCAGTGCTTAAAGTTTTCATTTTCGGTTGAAAATAAAGCTTATTTTATAATTAAAAAACGCATTTTCTTATTTTATTTCTTTATCATGATTTTGAAAAAAAAAAAAAGTTTATTGTAAAATTCTAGATAACGATCAATTCTGACAATAATCGAAAAGTATTTCTCACTGAAGTTGTTGCTAAGGAAACGATATTAAATGGATTTTTCAGACTTGGCCGTTTTTCTTTTCTTTTACTTCTATTTAGTTTATCATTATTCAACTTTTCTCGATGAAGTCAAAATAAGCTCAACATGAATTTAATCGAAATGGTTGGAAATACTCGACTGAAATCCTTCGCTATTAAATAAAAAATGATACATTTAAATCCAAAGTACTTACTGAAAAAAAAGAGTAAAAACGATAAAAAAGATAAACAAGAAAGGAAAATCACACGTTACGCATTGATTATAAAATGCTTTCCATCACTTCCAGGATACGTTATCGCAACGTTTCATGTTTTAATACGGTGAAAAAAAAATATATATAACATAGTTAAAACCGCTATTTCAGAAAATAGCGCAGATAGTTTTCACACATTTACAAATTCATTTTTTTAGGGAAAGATATAAAATTGGCAAGCCAGACGACGGAAGCTATTTGGAATCGAACTGAATTTTATATATTTTTTATCAATAAATTACCTATTGAGTTATAAGTGCTTACGATATGATGATAAACACGTTTTTCACCCTAATTTCAGTGGTTATTCTCGTTCCGCGTGAAATTTGGTTCAAAGAGACAATATTTTTCTGAAAAATCTTTTGTGTTTAAAAAAAAAAAGAAAGGAATTGTTTGCGATTAGATAGTTTCTGAATAACAACACCTGTTAGTTTCATGCATTTCCGAACAAAAATTAATTAAAAATTATGTCATAAAGTTGCTCTTTTGGATTAAAGAACAACCTTAAGGCGTTTTCATTTAAATAGCCCTGCATGGTAGAATGTAATATGTAGTCTAAGCACTATATATGATCTATAAAATTTTTATACACATAATACAGTATGCTATGATTCAGCTGTAAAATGCACTATGCAGTTGAAATTTCTCTTTTAAATTTTCCTGTTATTACACTCTAATGTATTAGCATTATTTTGAGCAGACTTGTATATAATTTAAGATTTTTAATGCGCACCTGGCAGCATAAAATAATTAAATTCGGCTTTAAACCACGTACCATAACTAACAGTGCATTTATGACAATCTTAATTCATACACTATAATGCATTCGTATTGTTTTGTGCAACCTTGTAATGATCTCCAGATTCTTATACACAGCACAATACACAGTGCAATTCGTTTACAAAAATTATAAAGCAGCTACAACTTATAAAGCACTAAAAGTCCGACAATCACTCTTTGTAGATGGAAATGTATTCAATTTTATTTCCCTGCATATGCATTTACTTACGTTCTTCAATTTTCTCGTAATATACCAAAATATTTTTCAGCTAAAGAATGTGTAACCGTTCAAAATATTCTTTAAAGCTGTTCTCAACTGCTCTGCTCAACAAGTGCAAAAAATTTTTATGCATTTACAAATTTATTTTTAAACGGAAATACATATAATTGGAAGATCTGTCTATGAACGCGATTTGGAACCGAACTGAGTTTTCGATTTTTTCTATCAATAAATTACCCATCGAGTTATGAGCGTTTTTGAACACGTGACAAAGTGATTTTTTTTTTCCTTTCGATGACTGGTCTTTCTGCTTCCGTCGACAAATTCAGTTCAAAATATTCTCTTTGAACTATTTTCTGAAAAATCTATTTCGTTTGGGAAAAAAAATGAGAAAATGAGTGCGATTAGATAGTTTCTGAACAACAACACCTGCTAGTTTCATGCATTCCCGAACAAAAATAAATTAAAACTTATGTCATAAAGTTTTTTTTTTTAAATTTAAGAATAGCCTTAAACATTTTCAACATAAAGACTGTAATGCGATCGGTAATGTATCCAATTTCCGGAATGCTGAGCCCTATATATATTTTACTTATGTTCTACAATTATCTCTAAGTCTTAGTATATTGAAATATTTTTCAGCTACAGAATGTATACAAGTTAAAACCATTCCTTATAAAATTCTAGCCTATAGGTAACAATATTTGTGAATACTTTTAGGACAATTCTGTACACAATCTATAAAATATAAACACACTAGTTAGTATATTAAAAGTTAGAGAAGCTTATAAGAGTAAACTGCAACTGAAAACACACCTTATTCAGTAAATGTTTCTCATAATCAATCCTATAAAATAAACATTTTGATTATCCCTGTAAAAATAAGGCTACTTATATCATAGTTTATAGAAAGTATGCTGTAGCATTCCTCAGTAACGCATATGAATTTCCGATTAAATAGTGTCAAAAACACTGCAAATAATTATCCCCATAGGTCTTAATATAATTCATTTATGATCGTTATAAACGAACTATATAAATGTGACACTCTACTTTTAATAGGGAATATCTTATAATAAATCTCAATAACATAGATAGATTACGCAAAAAGTAAAATACATTTATGAAGATTAGACCGCTAATAGACGGAGACATACAGACGAACCAAAGTCATAAAATAATTTTAACTACGTTGAAAAGTTATGTTAAAACATGAGAGATTCCTCAAGCTTTTGGCATTAATTCATGCCATCAATTTCGAAAATTATCGAATACCTATTTTTTGAGTATTTACACATTTTAGGGGTCAGAGATCCCCAAAAACATATTTTTACAAAATATCCGTCCGTGAGTCTATGACTCTGTCTGTCTGTATTCTCCAAAATAACAAAAAATTCTACTGAGAGAATCACGTAGCCTAAAAATTTTAAAAGTAGTATTTACAAAGACTACTGCAGATTGGGTAATTTTTGCGTTGTTATATGCGGACAGACAGACAGGTGGACGAACGGATTGAACGACGACAATAGGTGCTACGTAATCTACATAATTACGAACGCATCTAAAAAAGGGTGTTCTAAAGGTACTACAAAGTGTTCGAATTTTTCACAATTGAAGCTTTTCAAATTCGTGATTGTGTTCGTTTTAACAATGACAATATATTTTTTCTTTCTATTTTCGACACATGAAAAGACAGATATGGTATAAATGCCATGAAAAGTTGCATGAAAACAATACCACAAATCATAGCTATAAAGTAATTGGCATTTTCAATCAAAATATAAACTCTTTTTTTCTTCAAGTTTCTTTTGTTTCTACATTACCGGGAATTTATTTATCGATATACTATATATCGACCCCAGTATTTCAGGTGAGTTCATTAACCATGTATTCAGCTCTTATAGTTTGTTTGCAGGAAGATAGGAAATCAAAAAACATGCAAAGTTTGACATTACGATAGCATCTGGAATAGGGAACTTCGAATGTACTTAGGACGGTATATTGATCTTGTATATATTTTAGATGAGCTCATTAATTAAGCGTTTAGATCTTATAATTCGTTCATAGGCACACACAAAAACAAAAACAAACAAACAAACAACAACAACAACAAAACATCTAAAATTTGAATCATGATAATTCCCTAAATACTGAATCGCTTCGAATCTCAGTTGGGTAGTGTATTGATCTCGAAAATATCGTGGATGACTTAATTAAATAAAGGTGTACCTTTTATAGTTTACAACAACACACAAAAGTTTACGGTGGCATGCATAAAACGACTCGGATTATATTGCAGCCTTCGTGCGATTTTTAAATTGTGATAGTAAGAAGTTTTCATATAATCGCCTCATATCTATTCAAATACGTTTTTTAAACTATTTTTATTTTTAACTCAATCATACTGATTGATAAAGTTATCATAGGAACTGAATTTTTCGAACTAAGAAAGAAGAAAAAAAAAACGCCCTTGCCTGAAATTAGACCAAAACTCCTTGACTTACGTTATTAATAATCTTCCGTTTGAAATCATTCGTCCGTTTTAATCTTCCGTCCATTTTTCCGTTCCTGGCTTATGATAAATTTACCAATCATTATAATTGAGTTTAAAATACTAGTGTATCTACGTGCTGATCAGTTAAATGCAGTTGCATTATCTACGGCTGATTTTCTTAAGCTATGTAAATGGAAGAGTAGACATTATTGCCAATAAGATAAACAGAACGAAATATGCTCGTCAGTTGTCAGCCCGGGTAGCTCAAATGGTCGAGAATTGACAATATAAATCAAGGGTCCTGTGTTCGAGTCCAAGCATGGGCATTTTTTCAGTTAGTTGAAAAATTTGAATTCGTACAATTGGTAAGTTTAATTTAAAACTTGATTGCATGTTATGTTTTTCAGCAAAATTGCAAACTTAAAAAGTGTGAGTTTAATTCGTTTAATTTGTGTTAAATTTGATGATTTTAACATAATAATAACGCAGAAATTAAGCTATTCTAGCTGCTGAGCTTGAAGAACGTGTCTTTCTCTTTGATAATAACGAAAATGTATTTATTTATTTAATAGTTTTTTTTTTTTTTTTTTTTTTTTTTTTTACAATTTCTTTCCACTAACTTTTCTATTTATAAAATTGTATTTCAATAGAAATAAAGTAAAAAAGGTCACGGAAGTATACTGAGTTTAGATTAAATTTGTTGAACCGGAGTGTGGTTCATTTTTCCTCTTTTTATATTGAGAATTTTTTAAGAGTATTTTAACTTTATAAATCAGAACTTCAATATTTGTTATTATATTTTATTTCGAAAAGATTTTCTTTCCTTTTCCCTAATGCCTGAAAAAAAAATACTTTTACATTAAAATTTTTCTGGAATATTTACTCTAGAGGAAAAAAAAAATAAAACGAAAGAAAAAAAACCCATCGAAGTTAAATAAAAACTGAAGTATTGAATGACATGACCAACACTTTACAAAATTAAATAAGAATTTCTTCGTATTATATAAACTCTAAGAAATGTTTCAGAATATTTAGAATTGTTTTACGTTATATTGGAATTAAAATCGGTTTGAGAATGTGTAATATTTCAAACTTTGACATTATTAACAACACATTTATTGTTGTTGTTGCTGTTGTGTTATTATTAAAAGTAGTATTAAAAATCGAAATGACGTCACTGGAACTCTGGTAAATTGATAATGGCAAAACATCAGCTTGAGGATGTGAAATCTTTCAAAATTTAACATCATTAACAATAAATGTGTTATTGTTGTTGTTGTTGTTACTAGTAATAGTATTAACTAGTCGTTGGGGGCCACCGTAATACTTACCCATCATGGATATGTATATGAAAATAAAACATGTGAAACTATTTATACAATGCATTGCAATTCATAAACAAAATTTAACTATTGTTAATATTCATAGTAATGCTATATTAAACTGCTGATGTACCAATTTCGACAAATTATATAAAACGCCAAACTACTCAAGTAGTACCAAACTGCGTAAAAGAAACATCCTTATAACTCCAAAAATAATAATTCTATTAACTAACAATTAACTGCGTCGGATTAAGCGTCTCATTTCCAATTAAAATATACTTCTGAATTGAAATTTGAATGCAATACAGGGTCATGGAAAATTGAAGAATGTGGAAAACAAGATTACGAATATCTCGCCGACTAATAATCCGATCGACTTCGTTCTATATGCAAAATGTGTGTTATTTTATTGCCTTTTATGTCCATTCCTTAGAACAAAAAAATTTGAAAATTTTTATATACCTTTCATCAGAACGAATTTTTCGAGAGTCCGAAAAAAATAGTTCCGGATAATCGAAGTTGCTGATATTAAATAGGGTTCGTCCCATTCTTACATACTAACCACATACAAAATTTCAAGTCTCTAACTCAATTTGTTCGGGAGATAGAGCGTTTACAGACAGACAGACAGACGGACGGCAAATTTTTTTTTCTAAAAATATGTTTTTCGGAATCTCCACTATCTAAAACGTGTAAATCCGTCAAAAAAAAATTTCGATTTTCAAAACGATTGCAAGACTTACCCTATACTACGTATGATGGGTAAGTAAAAATCGAAATGGCATCACAGGAACACTGGTAAAATGATGATGCCAAAACATTTGCTTCCAGAATAACTTGAATAATTTTATTGAATCGTTTCCAAATTTCAACCACATATTTTTTAACACTTTCCTGCTGAGAAAAACACAAGATAATCATGATTGATCAAATACTTTTAGAAAATTTTGTAAAAAAATCATTATTATTTAACGAAATTTATAACATGCTAAAAGTGATAAAGAAGGTACATTTAAAAGTAATGAATGCCTTTTAATAACTGGTCTAAATGTTTCAGTGACTTTATCAAGAGCAATAGTCATTTTAAACGTAAATAAATAAATAAATAAAAACAAATGAAATTCGCAAAATATTTAAAAATGAACTTGGTAAAAACCCGATTTCTAGATTTTTGTATTACTATGTTCACCTTTTTTTCCTGCGAAAATAGTTTTATTTTACTTTTTTTATATTCATTTTAATAAATTCACAAATCGAGCGTACGAAACATGTTATATTAATTTAGTAAAAGTTAGTTATATTTGCCTTTAAGAGTACAATTTTTTCTCTTTTATTTTCGACAATGTATAAAATCAAAGTTTTATACAAAAAATTGCTTCCATTTTTTTAAAAATACATATTTGCTGTTATCGCAAATATCAATATTTCTTAAAGCTCCAGCGTAGTATATATGTTTACTTTTGATGTGTTTTTGATGTGTGTTGCACGACCTCATTGGGGTACTATCGTTCATACTTCTTTGAATGACCATTTTCCAGGAAGATGGATTGGGCGAGGAGGTCCAATTCCTTGGCCACCCAGATCACCCAATATAACGCCACTGGACTTTTTCCTTTGGGGATTTGTAAAGGATAATGTTTACAGGAGGAGAGTGTCCAACATTGATGACTTATAAGCCATAATTACAACCTCAATAGCCTTTGTGGATGCCGACATGCTTGCCGCTACCTGGCGTGAAATTGACTATCGACTTGATATTCTCTGTGCGTCGAAGGGGGCACGCGTGGAAGTTCATTGACAAGGGTCATGAAACTTTTTGAGTCTGTCTAACCATTTATGTTATCAATTTTAATCTATCTTTATTATTTTACGAGTTCTTAAACATCAAAATGGGTCTGGGACTTTATAAGCACCCTGTATGTATATGAAAAATGCGAAATATCAAAATACAGTTACCTAAAAAAAATATCACTACCACACTATTTTCAGCATTGTTTATAGTAAAAGAAAAAGAAAAATTGCCAATCAATTGAAAAAAAAAATATCCACACTTAAATTAATCGTAAATAAGAACATATAAGTTTTCTACGATTATTCTACATGATACCAGTTTTACTCGTTTTAAAAGAGTACAAAATATCAAAATAAAGGAAAACTAAATTAAATAATTAACAGAATTAGATTTACTGGAATAAAGGAAAATGAAAATATATGCAAACAACTATTATTTATAATTATCACAGTATATTTTCATACTTAAACTTCCTCGTACATTCTATATATTTCAAAAGAAAAGTAAAAACATAATAATCTATCATATTTAATTCATTTATTTAATATCTTATTTGTACTTGCAGCATTAAACAGGAACGAAAGCAGAGTTTTAATTACTCTAGGCTTGCAACAGCATGGAATAGTAGCCTTTAACTGTAATTCAGCACTGGAAGGTTTACGAAACTTTATACGTATAAATTGATTACCTTTGCAAAACAAGATAATTAAAAGCTGTTAACGATATTTACCATTGCGAAATTTCTCTGATTATCGATTAGTGCTAAAGTAACATGAAGTGATTAAAACAGTAAAGATGTTCATATCATGTTTCCATACTAGAAAATTTTGGAGCCTAAAAATTAATAATACCTCGTTGCAGTTTATTATACAGCTCATATTCAAAATATTAGAATAATTGAGAAAAAGTAATAAGAAAAAATTATTTGTCATTTATTTATTTTTTATACTAAGTAAATGCAATTAAATTTCTTATAAATTAAATCTGGAATGTTTAGATAAGATTTTAACATTTATAAAATATAAAATACAGCACAATAAATTAGGTATACAGCTTCCTTAAACACACCAGAATATTAGAATAAAATTTAGATTGGTTCAAAATACTAGAATATTTTATTTTACGCAACAATATTACCTTATGAATATGAAGTAAATGGTCGTTAATATTTTGTAGCATCCCCTTTAGCTTTCATAACAGCGTACAATCGATCTTGCATACTATATACAATGTGTTTACAAACATTTCTATCAATATTAGCCCAAATAGACTTTATACGTGCCACTAACTCAATTTTACTTGAAGGAGGATTTTCTTGAAGTTTTTTCTTCATTATACACCATAAGTTTTCGATGGGATTAAGATCTGGTGAATTTGGTGGCCAAGGAAGTACCTTAATGTTGCGTTGGCGGAACCAATTCTTAGTTGACACCGAGGTATGCGGGGACGCTAAATCTTGTTGAAAGATGAAATCATCTTCAAATAAATCTTCTGATGATGGAATCATGTAATATTCTAAAATTTCTTGATATATCAGAGAGTTAACCTTTTCGTAGACGATGCATAACTTTCCAGGTCCTTCTGCACTCATACAACCCCAAACCATGACACTAGCAGCAAATTTTACGGAACGTTTAAGGCATTCTTTATCAAATGCTTCTTGCTTCGTTCTCCAAACTCGAATACCTTGATTACCATATGAAACACAAAACATACTTTCATCACTAAATAATATATTTTTCCAATCTTCATTGCTCCATAAACGTCTTGATTTACACCAATTCAATCTTATACGCTTTTGTCTTGCAATCATGAGAGGTTTTGTTTTCGGTACACGAGATTCAAATTTAAATTTATGGAGACGTCTTAATGTTGTCGATGTAGAAACTTCAACTCCTTCTTCTTTCCATTTTCGGTGCAAGAATCGCACACTTTTAAAACGGTTTTTCTTAACTATACGCTTCAGTTTCCTGTCATCTCTAGCAGATGTTTTTGGTTTTCGGCCACCATTTCGGCGATTATTTTGAAATTTTCCAATTTTTGAATATTGTGTTAGTATTTTACTAACGCTCGATTGCGAACAATGTAAATAATTTGCTATAAAACATTGATTTTTACCGTGCCGATACAAATCAACCATACGAAGTTTAGTAGATTCAGGAATATCACTCACACGGCCCATTTTAAGACGAAAAAGAAACAAACTGCAAAAAAGAATACTGATTTTAAATAAAATAGTCTGAATTTAATGAATGATGCCACCAGTTAAGAATTGGTAATAATTAAAGGAGAATTAATGTGAAATATTCTAATATTTTGAACCACTTGAATAAATATTCTAATATTTTGACTTTTCAAAATAATTTTTTTTGCAATTAATCTTTTCAAAAATGATATTAAATTTAAGATAACAAGTAAGTTTAATCAACAATAAGTTCTTAATAAAAATATCGTTTGCATATTTTCATTAAAAGACATTAAATTACCAAACGATATTTTCAATTTCTAAAAAAAAGGTAATTATTCTAATATTTTGAATATGAGCTGTATTTATGTTTAATTACAGCAGAAAGTGCATCTAGAAAGTGATATTATAATAAAAAGAATTCCTGTGACTCATTTGTGTAGAATTCTACTTAATTCGAATCATTGCATTAATTTCTGTTTCGAAATACATATTTTTTATGTAAAAAAAGGCCTGAGGTTAGCATATATGGGGTGGTTAAATTTTATGATAAGATCGATATTTTATTCAATGCAGATAAAACATTCGGGTTATATTCTTGATCGCTATCAAATTGTGAGTTGAGTTAATTTCTCGCGAAAAATCGGCTTATATCAGGACTTAACAACAACAAAAAAAAATAGTTGGTTTGAGAAACTGTTGAATTTGTTAGGATCTTAAAGATTATAAATTTATGCCTCTTTGTCAGGTTTTTCAAGCGAATTGGCGAAAATATCATATAATTAGATATTTCGGATTACTGTCATTTTGATATCATCTTTTTACTTATACATTATATTCATATCGCTTTCTGTGTACTTGGAGTTTTGAGGTAACATTTTTTTCTTATCTAGGAGTTAATCCGAGCTATTTTTAGTTAAATAGTATTATATAAAAATATATTGTATCAACAGATTGGAACTCCTTTTGCCACTCAAAATGCATACCTGAGATAATTCAACCGAAAGAGTCTCACCGACTGTCTAGCGAGATAATGGATTCACAGTAAAGTGAAATTTTTTAATTTTTAGACAAGACAGATCCCGGGTAGAATGTTTTTTGGAGAAACGAGTGATGGGAAGAAAACATCGGTCCGTACATGGATTAGAAGTTGTATGCTTGATGTGTTTTTATAGAGATTTGGGGCATAAGAACGTAGGATCTTGGCGTATATAATCAGCGTAACGGGAAGATCTAGAGCGATATCCGATAAATCTGTTTTAATGGACCTGGTGTAAGAGGGGTATAGATATTTTAATAAATGAACTCAGTACGCAAAAGTTTTTTGCTGTATTTAAATTAATGTTGGAACAGATCATCGATATCCGAGTTCTTAATTCTAAATATTGTTTTATTATATGTAAATAATGTGTAAACAAATTGTTCAATAGTTTTAATTGCTTAAGTCTAGCATTCTTTTGACAGTCCTCCTCACAAAATGCCTAGTATCACGTAGTTACATCGGTAGTGGCAGCATATCAATAAAAAGGAACATTCTTCGAAGTTGTGTGAAGAAGAATGCAACACCCTTATTAAAGTATTCCTTGTTCTTAAACAGCTGTCTTCTTTTGGAATGGAAGCCATCCTAGAATTTAGAGCTACAATATCTCAGTTATTAAGATATAGAACACTTTTTTACCGTGTATTTCTGTTTTACCATGATAACATTCTAAATATGAAGAAAAAGTGCTCTGAAATTTCCATACTGAAGTCCATAAAAAAATAAATCAAAAATAAATATGTAAAGTATAAAATTAAAAAAACCCACAATATTTAGCTACGTAAAGGGGAAAAAAAGTCATCTCGACACGATACTGAACATCGTTTTTTGTAGAAGTAAGAGAAAGATGTCAATTAATTAAAAGTAATAATAATAAATAAGCCTCCACACTTAATTTAGCTTAAATAAGAATTTGAGTGGATTTTCTATAATTAGTTTACCTATTACTAATTTTGCTCATTTTAATTGAGTACAAAGTATTATGACAAAGGAAAACTTAAATAGATTGATAAACTTAATTAGATTTACACGATAAAATGAAAATGAAGCTACACGCTCATAAATATTTTCTATAACTAAATAGCAAACTATATTTCCATAGTAAAAATTTCATCATACTTCCTGCATGCTTCATAAGGAAAGTAAAAACATAACAATCAAACTATTTAATTCATTTATTTGCTATCGTATTAGTACTTGTAGCATTAAACAAGAACGAAAGCAGAGTTTTAATTACTATGCTTGCAACAACATGAAAATCTAGTATTCAACTATGATTCAGTATTAGAAGGTTTGCAAAATTTTAGACGTATAAGTTGATTACCTTCGCAAAACAAGATAATTAAATCCTGTTAATGATATTTAGCTTTGCCAAATTTCTCTGATTATCGATTAGTACTCAAATAACATAAAGTGTTTAAAGCAGTAACGATGTTTATATCATGTTTCCGTACGAGCAAATTTGGAACCTAAAAATTAATTATACCTCATTGCAGATTATTATGTCTGTGTTTAATTACTACAAAAGCGCATTTAGAAAGTTATATTATTTTAAAAATATTTTTTATTACTTTAAGATGCAGATTACAGCTATACTTTAACTTTTGATTGACCAACACTTTAACTATAATACTAATTAAACATAACAAAGGAAATTGCCGATTTTTTAATGAAAAAAAGCATCACAAAATTTACGAAATTTTAGACATACATGTTGATTAGGTTCGCAAAAAAGGATAGTTAACTCCTTGACTGCATTTGACACACCAGAAAGTCATGTAATTGACCATTGGTGTCTATTTTAATATTTTGTTCATTCCACTATTTTAACAAAAAATGCTTTTTATTACATTTATCTTGCACTTATTCTCGAAGCGTTTGCTGTATAACTTCAAAAATCCGGCATCATTGGGACAGAGCGTATGCCGGATTTTTAAAGCAATATTAAAAGTACTATCTAGGACTATCAAATATAGTACTGCATTCTTAATGTCGTCTTTAGACATATTTTTATTCATAATTAAAAAAATAATTATATAAAAAAACAGGAAATAAAATATAAAAAACTAACTTTAATTCCTATTTTCTATGTTACAAAACAAAACAAAACAAAAAAAAATAAATAAAAATAAAAAAATAAAACATTAAAGAGTGAAGTTATTTTTTCTCATGTAATTTCGAAAACGTCGCGTCAATATTCAGTGCTTCAATTTTTTTTTTTTTTTTTTTTTTTTTTTTTTTTTTTTTTTGGCCATTCTTCAACAAAGTTTTTTATTATTTTTATTTTAATGAATGAAGAATGCTTCTTTCTTAAATGCAGCCATGTTTCTTTTGAAGTTACTAGAAGAATTCGTTCTTGAAGTTACTGTTGAATGCCGAATTTTTTAATTTTAAGCATGTCATTTAAAAAATGACAACTTTATACAGAAATTTGTCAGAAATGCATGAAACTAGCTGGTGTTGCTGCTCAAAAACTATCTAATCGCACTCACTTTCTCTCTTATTTGCAAACACAGTGTATCTTTCAGAAAATAGTGTCAAAGTGGACGTTTTCAACCGAATTTCTGCGTAAATTAGGAGTAACCACTGAAAAAGGGGTGAAAAACGTGTTTCTCACGTGATCAAGATCACTTATAACAATTTAGGTAATTTATTGATCACAAAAGGGAAAACAGTGTTTGATTTCAACTTGCGTCTGTAGTCACGCCTTCCAAGTTTATGTCTTTCCTGTAAAAAATGAATTTTCAAATGTTTCAAAACGTTTTGCGCTTGTTGAACAGAGAAGTTGAGAACAGACTTAAGGTAATTTATAACTCTCCGAGGCCTTATAAAAATTTAAATTTTGTAACTTTTTTAAAACTGTATTTACATAAATATTCACGAAATGAAGATGAGCATTTTAAACATTTTATAACATTTTAAAAAAATGACAATTATTTAAAGCAGCATTTCTAAGAACAATGTTTATTTTACTGTTCTAATTTTCCGACATGTTTTAGAGAAATTTTTGTAATGCATTAATTTTTTCATTATTCTTTAGAAATGACGACTATTTTTATATTAATTCGTACCACAATGTCTCAAAAAGAAAAAAAAACTTTATGCTATTTTTTTTATGAATAAGAATAAGAGGTATGAAAAAGAATTGAACAAGAATAAGTAAATAATGTTAATTTAAATTTTTTTCTTGGAATGATCTTTGTTTATGTGTATTGCAGTGAGTAACTTTCAAATAAGCGATGTAAATAAAAAAAAAATAGTCTCTGGGACTATATATATTCCATTCCCCTAATCAAAAAGTTAATCGATTTTCTCAAATTGTAATATCGGTTTTTTAGAATGCTATCAACTCTAAATTAAACAATAAAGCTGCAAAATTGGATTTATACACAAGAGGAACAAAATAATATAATTTTAAAATTTCTCTTACAATGATCCTTGTATATGGCATTGACTAATTTTCAAAAAGCGGTGCAAATAGGATAAAGACATAGTATCTGGGATGCCAAATGTCATGTTTATGTTTAGCAGAAAGACCGCATACAAGTAGTCTCTAAAAACACCAGATTTATTTATCGGATGTTTAAACTACGTTTTATATGGGCAAATAAAAAAGTCACATAAAGGATTCTGAACACTTACGAAAATACAATAAAAGATGTCACTTAAAAGATAAAAAAAAAAAGAAAAAAAAAGAACTCACATTGACATTAAAGTTTCAATAGGGAATTCGTCCACTCTTCTTTATAACCGAGTGGTAATTCTCAACAGCGCCTGCGAGAAAAACCGCGTGACCCGGCATGCTGTACAATACGGTATCTCACCTTATAAGACTCTATTTCTCTCTAAAATTAAATATAATAGAATCTGTTTTATGTTTTTATCTTTTAACAAAATGTTATATTAAAATTAATATTGCGACCTTATTACACACAAAAGAGCACCATAACACTCATCTAGAGGGCTCGGAATAAAGTAAATAAAAATGGAATAACGTAAAACATAAAACGATCACTGTAACTGATTTACGACTATAAAACATTAATACAATTATTACAATAACGGGGCTTTCTGCGTTTCGTCTCATTAAATATTTAATGTATAGTGATTACTATAACAAAACTATGTGTGGTTCACTATTTAGTAATCATTAAAGCGATAATCTTATGCATCATTTTTTGTCAAATAAGGTATCCTGGGGTAATAACGCCACGTTAAGGTTCTACCAATTTTCACGGCTTAGTTTTAGATTGTATTTTTCAAACAAATATACGATTTAATACAGTAACTCATTGACTACCTATATAAAAAACATAATTTAACAGATATGTATTCATAAAAAGTAATGGCGTGATTTCTTGACCAATGCTATTTGGCGTTATTACTCACCTATGTGGGTAATAACGCCGTGCAAACAAAACTATAAAATAAGATGGAATAATGGCATGTAGATTGCCCATTTCTAAAAATACCAACTCTACAGCTCTAGAAATCGACAAACTGCATTCTAAACTATCGAAAATGTTCAGTTTTTTTGTGAAAATGTAAGAAAAAGAAAAGTGTATGCGTGTGTGTGTGGAGGGGGGGGGGGGAGGAGTTAAAAAAATATCAGAATCTAAGCTACTTTTTGCTTAAAAGGACTGTTTAAATAGAATTATTAGAAACATTGCACGGTTTTAACTGTGTTTATTTGAATCAGTATTCATATTCCCATGTATACGTTCTATGCGATAGAAAATATTCATTTTTTTTGTGAAAGTGAGAGTAAAAGGAGTGAGCGGAAGCTTCAACATAATATAATACCTATTACCTCTCTTTGCTTAAAAAGTCAAGCTTAAATATTATACGAAACATTGCATTGTTTTAACCATTTATAATGTAATATTTTAATCATGTAAAATTTTATAATAACTAGAGTTATATGTAATAAATATTTTTGTTAATACTATTATAATAGTCTTGTAAATAGTTTTTAACCCATAACTCCACACTAATATGGATTCTCCAAATGTTAAATTGTTGACGTTACATAAAACATGGTTTAATAAATTTTTAATTAATTAAATAAGATTTTTGATAAAAAAATATTATCTCAGTGAGATCTCTTATTAAATTTTATACATGATTCATGTGGTTATATATCGTTTCCACTATATTAGCAACAAAATCAACCTTTAACTGCTGTTAGCAATCTCACTGAACACTGTCAGAAAAATTCGTCAATATACACTAAGTTATCGTTATTTTTTCACAAATAACTTCTGTTTTCCCAGAAAACGTATTTGTTCTGTGAGTTCATTCCCAAAGTCGAAAAATGAGGAAAGGATTCCGTTTATATCTAGCACGCATGCGCATTGGGTCTGTCAGTAATAAATTCGAATTTATTTTTTAAATGAAAAACAGAAATATTCTATCGATTAAAATGTCTAATTTAGTTTTAAAAGACAAAAATCTTTTCGAATTTAAAAATAAACTAGTCGTTGGGGGCCACCGTAATACTTACCCATCATGGATATGTATATGAAAATAAAACATGTGAAACTATTTATACAATGCATTGCAATTCATAAACAAAATTTAAATATTGTTAATACACATAGTAATGCTATATTAAAGAACTGTTGATGTACCGATTTCGACAAATTATATAAAACGCCAAACTATACAAGTAGTACCGAACTGCGTAAAAGAAACATCCTTATAACTCCAAAAATAATAATTCTATTAACTAACAATTAATTGCGTTGGATTAAGCGTCTCATTTCCAATTAAAATATACTTCTGAATTGAAATTTGAATGAAATACAGGGTCATGAAAAATCGAAGAATGTGGAAAACAAGATTGCAAATATCTCGGCAACTAATAATCCGATAGACTTCGTTTTATTTGCAAAATGTGTGTTATTTTATTACCTTTTATGTCCATTCCTTAGAACAAAAAAATTCGAAAATTTTTATGTACCTTTCATCAGAACGAATTTTTCGAGAGTCCGAAAAAAATAGTTCCGGATAATCGAGGTTACTGATATTAAATAGGGTTCGTCCCATTCTTACATACTAACTACATACAAAATTTCAAGTCTCTATCTCAATTTGTTCGGGAGACAGACAGACTGACAGACTGACGGCAATTTTTTTTTCTAAAAATATGTTTTTCGGAATTCCACTATCTAAAACGTGTAAATCCGTCAAAAAATTTTTTCGATTTTCAAAACGATTGCAAGACTTACCCTATACTACGTATGATGGGTAAGTAATAACAATTATTTTCTTTATTCGTTCAAAAATTCTCACAATCTGTTATTCAAAGTTGGATAAGTTGAATAAAGTTCAATAGACTAAGTTATTTCTATGTTAAATATTCGCATATAAAATATACTTTAAGTGAAGACATTTAAAAAATATTTTAATTAAAAAATAAAATGCAAAAAAAAAAAAAAAAAAAAAAAAAAAATTGATATTTTTAAAAAAAAAATCTTATCGAATAAAAATAAAACATCCATGTTTTTTCTCTGACAATCTACGTAATATATTTAAAATTCACATTTTTATACTATATTAATACTAAACGTAAAAAAAAAAAAAAAAAAAAAAAAAAAAAACAGCCACAGTTTTATTAAAGATGAAATCTTTCCGAGATTAACTGCAAAATTAAAAGCTTTTTAACGAAGTGCACCAAACCACACCGATATGAAATGAAAGGTTCTATTTTAAAGCAAAATCTTCACGAGCAATCGTGGCGCTGAGGATGAGCGTTGGCCTTGTAATCCTGGGTTCGTGAGTTCGATCCCCACCTCTTCCGCATTGATTTTTTCCAAACTTTTTTCAAGTGACGAATATTTTTCCTCTTTTGACGGAGAAAAAAATAAACGGAAAATCGTCAATGTACAGACAATTTCTGGCAGCAGTGCTGCCAGTACTTTTTCTGTGAAAAGACGGAAGTTTTTTCAGAGTGAACGCTGCCACCCCCCCACCCCTATATTTTAGAGTTTAACTTGTATTTTCCAGTTTAACTATAGCTACTACTGAAATTCTCTTTCATTTGGAGTCATCGCACTTTTGTTAGAAATATTTGAATAGATTAAATTTAATTTGAATTAATTCTGTACAAAATGTTTAGTGCAAAAACAGTATTCTGTGATTTTCAATCATTGATCGTCTTTTAACCCTTTGCGGCGCAGGGCAAATTCATTGCTTAAGTATTGAAATTAATGACTGATACCGGAATTTGAAATCAACTTTATTTGTAAATAAGAAAACGCTATATTTCACGCATTCAACAAACCGTAATTTTTTTAACAAAATTCAGGTGCCAACACTCTTAAAAAAACTTCCGTCTTTTCACAGAAAAAGTACTGGCAGCACTGCTGCCAGAAATTGTCTGTATATTGACGAATATCCGTTTATTTTTTTCTCCGTCAAAAGAGGTAAAATATCCGTCTTTTGAAAAAAGTCTGGAAAAGATAAATACGCCGGCGGTGGGGATGGAACTCACGTCCCCAGCATTAGAAAGCCAGCGCCTTGCCTCGGCGCCACGATTGCTCAGGCGGAATTTGCTTTGAAGTAGAAGCGTTTATTTCTTATGAGTGTGGTTTGGTTTATTTCGTTAAAGAGCTTTTAATTTTGAAGTTAATTTCGGGGAGATTTCATCGTTAATGAAACTGTGGCTGGGTTTTTTTTTTACGTTTATATTAATGTAGTATAAAAATATGAATTTTAATTATATTTACGTAGATTGCTAGAAGAAAAATATGGATGTTCTATGACAAGATTTTTTTTAATAATATCATTTTTTTTTCTTTTTGCATTTTTTTTAAATTAAAATATCTTTTAAATGTGTTCACTTAAAGTATATTTTAAATGGGAATATTTTTTACATAAATAACTTAGTAAATTCAACTTTATTCAACTTATCCAACTTTGAATATGAATAACAAATTGTGAGAATTTTTGAATGAATGAAGAAAATAATTGTTATTTATTTTTAAATTCGAAAACATTTGTGTCTTTTTAAACTAAATTAGACATTTTAATCTATAGAATATTTTGTTTTTCATTTTAAAAATAAATTCGAATTTATTTCTAACAGACCCAATATGCATGCGTGCAAGAAATAAACGGAATCTCTTCCTCATTTTTCGACGTTCGGAATGAATTCACAGATCAAATACGTTTTCTGGGAATACGGTAATTATTTGTGAAAAAATAACGATAACTTAGTGTATATTGGCGAATTTTTCTGACAGTGAATGTGGCGTTTGGGAATTAAAATTAAGTGGTATATCTATGAAACCACCACGCCGCAAAGGGTTAAGATTTAACTAATGTTATCGGTCCCACAGACCACTGTTTTTATTTTATTTTTTATACTTTAATTCGTAATTTTTAGTTTAACTACAAGCACTACCGAAATTTTGTTTCATTTGGAACTTTAGTGCTATCACCAGAGACTTTTAAATAGGTGAATATTAAGTATAATAGTCTTGTATAAAAAGTTTAGTACAAAAACACAATCCTATGAGTTATTTCCGCGTTTTATTCATCTTTCAATCTTGTGGTCTCACAAACCACATTTGTTACGTTGCAATTTCTGTCACATCGGTTGAAGGTTAATTTTGTAAAATTTTGAAAAACCGAACACTGAGAAAGTGGACAGTTAAAATTTAGAACTCAATTGAATAATTCAGTGGAAATTTAATAGAAACCTGATTTTGAAAATGTTTGAATTAAAATATCGGAAACATTTTGATATAGTTTTATTTATAAGAGTTTAAAATTATTTTTTACATTAATATTTAAAAATAAGAGAGTGAGATTAGTTTTGGGTATTGGATCCCCCCCCCCCGACCCCGTTAATCTGACGATTTCAACAATGATAATAACGCTTTCCCATATTAATAAATAAATCCCCTTCGGATGTAGTTCGGCCGCTGTTGGGAATCAACCGGGGTTATAACGCCAAGGATTGGCGTTATTACTCCGATATACTTATTGTGCAGTACATTTTAAACTACAAATTATCTCGAGAAGATATCCAAAATCTTCTACAACATTTGGAAAGTACATGAAATGCGCTACAAATTTATGTAATAAACAAAGTATTTCCGGGAAAAAAAATATAGTCTTCACATCAAAAAACTTATCTTGCAAATTTCAGATCAAGCGTTAACTTTAGTTGCTTGTTAAAGAAATAAGACCTACAAATGAAACAAATTAACTTTAAGCTGTTTTTTGCGATTTATATGACTTAAAACCCGACTGCGCTTAGCACGTGGGTGTCATTTACCGGATTATTTCATAATTATGCATAATATTAGCACTTGGCGTTATTATCCCGCCTGACGTTATTACACCAAAACACCTTACAAAGAATTACCAACTTTGCTGCTTAAAAATCAAGTATATTCCAAAACCAAATATTTTTATATTCTTGAACACAATGTAAAAAAGAAGTTTCCAATTGTTTTGCATGTGATATATATATATATATACAAAGCAAATGTTTTTGTAGTTTGATTTTGTTTTGCAAAAATGGATAAAACGTAATTCTTATAATTTAATTCATGCATATCATCATAATTCATTTATCAATTCATTAAAAATACAAAGAAATGTATTTAAATAAGAAAACTTAAAAAAACCATGTAATTTTAATTTATGATTTTTTATATCAAGTTTCATTTTCTATTTAAAATCTTCAAAATAACAATGGCGGTGAAAATTTCCACAGCGCACTTTAACAGTAACGCATTTTTATCGCTCTTCCAAATACGAAATGTAAAACGAAGATTTTCTTTCTAAAAACGACAAATTTTTGTCTTTATTTCAGCTTCAGTGTGAAAAATCACGTCTTGATAGCTCAATCTTTAGAAATTTGAAGCTTTTACATAGATCTCCTGGGAGCTAAATGGAGAAAGTAACGTATGGTTCTTCATTCAAATTTTTTCTTCCCATAAAATATCCATTTCCCCCAAGGGGTCGTTTCACACAGTTGATGTTACATCATCACAAGTGTTCTCAGAACTTCTTTTTAATCTTTAAGGGAAAAAAACAGCTTTAAAAATGTGTGTTTTTGTCTTATTTTTCAAGAATATAGATTACATTTTAAATATTTTTCTAGAACAATTTTTGAATCTGATAGTTATTGTTCATTAAAAGAATTGACTTTACAAATTAATAAGAATTACGAAATGAATACTATCGGAACAAACATAAATATCTGGAAGTTACAATCATTTTTTAAACGACAGTGTTGCATGTAGATTCTAATGTGGATAAAGAGAGTGAGTGCCTGACTGACTGATTTAGTGACTCATCAACACAGAGTTAAAACGACTAAAGACAGAAACACGAATATATATAATTTATATATATATATATATATATATATATATATATATATATATAGCTTTTCTTTGATGGTTAAGCACATTACTAACGTTAGTGAAAAGCCAATGTGTGAACCATGGTTAAAACATGCGTGTAAAGATGTAATACGAATGCATGTAAAACATAATCTGAAAAAAATTGCATGTAACTTCTAGTAGGCTTAGCTCATTGTGTTAATCGGATTCTCCAATCAAATCTTGAAATCAACGAAATATAACAGTGAATTTAACTGTTATTTAAAATAATATGGACCGTTAATTGAAAGGTTCTTCCACATTGCTAAAAATATTGTGAATGAGATTGCCTTATTATACTTTTTAACACTTCTGACAAAATTCGTTACATTGAGGCTATTCTCAACTGCTCTGCCTAACAAGCGCAAACCGTTTTGAGACATTTACAAATTCATTTTTACGGAAAGATATGAAATTAGATAGCCTGACTATGGAAGCAATTTGGAAATGAACTTAATTTTTCATTTTTTTAATCAATAAATTACTTATTGAGTTATAAATGATTTTGATCACGTGGCAAGTATATTTTTCAACACCGTTTTAGTGATTATTCTTCTTTCACACGAAGATTCTGTTCAAAACGTTCACTTTGGCACTATCTCCTGAAAAATCTATTGCGTTATTAAAAAAGCAGGAAAATGAGTGCGATCACGCCGCTTCTGGACAACAACACTTACTTTTTTCATGCTTTTCCAAAATTAAATAATTTAAAACTTATGTCATAAAGTTGCCTTTTTTAATATAAGAACTGCATTAAGTATCAACATCTTCAGTTGATGATTTAGAGCAAAATTTGATGCAGATTGATCGAATGACATGCAATATACTAAAACCAAATCTGAAAAATTATCAAATTAATAATGGAAGCCCGATAAAATCGGTCAAGGAGAATTTTTAAAAAAGTCTTGTCTTTTATATTCGGGTTAATCTGGGTAGAAAATACCCCTTTATAATTATGTAATTAAGCATTCTAGAACGATTTCTGAAAAAGTATCTAACACTGCAAGTTCCATCAAAATCCATTCAGCAGAACTCAATTTATAATCAACCGTAATGAGTACATCAATTACGTTTTATACATATACAGCGGCGGCCAAAAATTTCCGGCTAGCAAAAATTTTTCAGTTAATTTGTAAATATACCCATATGAAGAGGAATCTCAAAGCGATACTTATACATTTTATTGACATATTGGTTAGGAACTTACTTATAGAAGAACGTGTAAATATCAATAAATTTTATTGACAAAATTAAGTATAAAAGAAAACGCATGTTCTCAAAAGTTTCCGGCCACTTATCATTCTTTAGCCTTTTTCAATCCGTAAAGTGTTTTTTGGTTGTGTTTATGAATGAATCAACGTGTATAGCATAGTTTGAATTCAAATTTGAAAAGTTCAACAATTATTGTTCATAAATGAGTAATTAGTTTGTCGCTAAAAGGCCAATCTTCTCGAGATATTGCGGTTAAGTTATCGATCGGTAAAATCGACTGTAAACAATATTTAAAAATTATATAAAGACGGTCATGGCTTTCAGGACTTTCAGAGGTCCGGGAGACCCCGAAAAATTACTATTCCTGAGGACAGAATTATCAGGAGAAAAACCATTGATAATCCGCATGAAAATTCCGTTGCAATATACTGCGATTTATGGAATGAAAATATTGATGAAATAAGTTAGCCTACCGTGTTATAATGCTGACGTGATACAGAACTTTATGGAAGAGTCGGTGTTAAAAAAAAATTTCAGAGGTAAAAAAATTACCGACGTACCCTATTTTCATTTTCCAAGGAACACAAAGTCTGGTCAAGTGAAAACTGGACAAAAGTTATATTTTTCCATTAATCGAATTTGAAACTTCTTTGGTAGTGATGGCAGACACTACATACGATGACCAAATCACAAAAGATATGATTCAACCTATGTTATTCCTACAATGAAGCATGTCGGATGACACGTTATGCCGTGAGGAGTATTTTCTTCAGAAAGTGTCGGTCCGGTATTTGAAATCCACAGCCAGATGAATGATACAATATATAAGGATATCTTGTAACACTGCCTTATTAGAGGAAAAAATTTTGGTCACAACTATTTTTCGTAACATGATAACGACACAAATCATGTATGCAAGCCTCGATAAGCAATTGTTTTCGCACAAAAAATTTCGTTTTTGAAATGGTCAGTCCAAACGCCCAACATGAATCCAATAGATCTTTGAAAAAAGTTCGCAAAAGTCTGCGGAACTATAAATATTCCAACTCAACCGAAATTTCGCCAAAATTGCAAGAAATGTGGAAAATACGTACCATAGACGATCTTAATCGTTGACTGCATGAATGTCACGTTGCTGCGCCACTGTACTTATTACTAAAGCTAATAAAATAGTAATACCATTAAATAGTATTTGTAAATGTTGTTGATCACTGTAATTTTCTATTACAATACCAGTTTTTTACAAACTTGTGAAGGTGGCCGGGAACTTTTGAGAACGTGCGTTTTCTTTTATACTTAATTTTGTCAATTAAATTTATTGATATTTACACGTTCTTCTATAAGTAAGTTCCTAACTAATATGTCAATAAAATGTATAAGTATCGCTTTGAGATTCCTATTCATATGGGTATATTTACAAATTAACTGAAAAATTTTTGCTGGCCGGAAACTTTTGACCGCCACTGTATATAGTAAGACGTGGATGTAAGTAAGAAGAAATCAGCACAAAAGTAATTTAACAATTAAAAAAGTAAAAATCTCAATCATTCT
>CAXHSM010001551.1:0-21835 GCA_964019185.1 Maratus speculifer
AAATATAACAACCAGGATTCTCGCTGTCGCTCGCCATTGCGCCAAATTGCGACTAAATTATTCATTTGGTGAGTAAACGAGCGATTATATTCACCAAATTGCTAGTGCTCAATTTTTGCTTTTTCTTTCTTTTCTTTTTTCGTTTTTCATACAAATGCATACATACATATTTTTAATATATACATATATATATATATATATATATATATATATATATAGTGCAACACGGCAATTTTATTTTGCTAATCCCTTTTTCATTTGGCGAATGTTTTTTTTTTTTTTTTTTAATTAGCCAAAATACTAAACTTGGTCAAATGTCAACGAGAACACTGTTAACAACTGCTTAGGTGCGTTCGTAATTATGTAAATGCTTAACATCTATAGTCGTCATTCAATTCGTCCGTCTGTCCGCAGGTAACAACACAAAAACTACCCAACTGAATCATTTGTAATTTTAAATATATAATTTTTGCATAATGCTGCCGAGTCATTTCAAATTTTATGAAAATTCAAAGCATAATTTAAATACAGGGACATTCAAAAGTATCCGTTTCATCACAACCAGCGGGAAAAAATAGTTTCAAGTACATTTTAATGGTGTTGAACTCTTTCGATCATAATAAAATTGATATGAACCGATGAAATACATATTAAAATATACATTCTGTGAAATCTGTTGGACAAAGAATATCTGTTATAAATTAACAGGGCCACACTAAAGTATCCTATTGCATAATGGTATAGGAAAAAACGTCGTTTGGGGTACGTTTTAATTACGTCAAACTATTTCATATTTTATGAAACTGATATACGTTGCTGAGTTTTACTATAAGTTAATTGCCGTGTAAAAGAAGACATTTAGTATTTGCAGGGACACAGAAAAGATTTCAGTTACTGTATTGTATCCGAAGTACTGTATATTTTAAAAACTTAGTTATAGTGTGAGGGAGTGACCTTTAGTCATAAAGGCACTCTAGTGTTTCTGAGATCGTGACGTCAATAATTTAACATTTTGTAGGCGTAAAAGTGACATCTATCCTCTCTTTTACTTTAACTTCCTAGAGTGTGTGTGCTCTTTCGAATTCCGCAGTTAGCTCGCGGTTATTAGTATTATGTTAATGAGAAGTATCTCAGTTTGTCGCGTATAAAAGCTTCGGTGTGAGTTTGTGGTGTGTGTGTTTCTGGCCTTAGCCAGCAGCCAGCGTCTGTGTGTTTCTGGCCTTAGCCAGCGGCCAGCGTCTGTGTGTTTCTGGCCTTAGCCAGCGGCCAGCGTCTGTGTGTTTCTGGTAGTAGCCAGCAGCCTCTGTGTGTATTCCGCCATTGGACAACGAAGTTGATGATTGTTTAGTAAGGTGCTGACGATTAGAAAATAGCTACGGCCTCCAGTAAAGCGAAAAGGAGTTCAGATAGTGGATTAAAGATTCTGCCTTGGTAAGAAAGTTTAGAATCGTTCCGTTTTGATTATTTGAGAAATAAAGAAATATCCACAGCCACGGGCTGTGAAATTAAGATTTGTTTAGTAGATCAGCCAGGAAATAGTGTCAAGTGCTAGACGGTGCCCCGACTGAGCTAGACCGAAACTTGTGAGTATGATTTTAGCTGTTCATAGTGTTCTCAGTGTGTGAAATTATAGACTTGCTCCACTTTCCTTTAGCCCTTATCATTTTAATAAACTGTGTTGTTTTAATCTAAATTAATGAGTATGTCTGCATATAATGTGATAAATGACACCCAGAGTGAGTATACCGTCACAAATGGCGCCCAACGAAATGTCGGACATTTTGAGATTGTGCCACGAGTGTATTTCACCGGTGAGGGTGATATTAGTGAATTTTTAGTGAAGTTAGATGATTATATTTTGTTCAATAATATACCTGAAAAAAGTAGATACGTAGTGCTTAAATGCTCGTTAAAGGGCGAAGCACTTTTGTGGTTAGAAAATATAGGAAAGTTTTTGATTACTGAGGAAGCGAAAAGATTTGAACAAACTGTAATTGAGTTAAAGAAGGCATTTCCTCCCGTTAAAGATAAAAGTATTTTGAGAAAAGAGTTCTATTGTAATAAGCAGAATATTTATGAGTCGGCGTCAAAATTTTATCTTCGTAAGCTGGAACTAAAAAATAAATTAAATTTGGATATTACATTTGTGGAATTGTTGGACATTGTCTTTCCTCTTTTTAATCCAAATATACAGGACTTTATTGAAGTTAGAGCACCGAAGAATTTTGCAGAAATGCACCAGATATTATCGAAGTATGAGTCTCGGCATAGCTCGGATCAACGGGATTTGCGTAACCCTCGGCAGAGACCTGTCATGGATGGTAATTTGAGAAATGAGGGGGAACGTAATTTTGTGAGAGGGGGGCAGCGATTTCCGGATAATAATGTGCGTAATAGAAGTGATGGATTTGGTCGTAATATGTCGAATACGAGTAATGGTAATAGGAATGGTGGTGGTGCTAATAATTTTAGAAGTGGTGAGAGAAATATGTATGGAAATAGACAGAATAGTGGTTATAATCGTAGTGGGGGAGTACGGGACAGGAATGTTTCTTCGCAAGTACGGAGATTAACTTCGGATGAGAATGTTGAAAATAGGTCAACGCAAAAGAGATGTGTTCAGAGGTTAGAAAAGTCGTCTTTGAGGTTGAATAAAATTACTATTAATCCGGTTGAGTTACCTGAAGTGTTAATTGTGTTAGATGGTATTGTCGTTAAAAGTGTCTTCGATACAGGGGCAGATAAGTCGTTCATTTCTTTTGATTGTTATCGGAAATATTTTTCGTATAAGAAGTTGAAAAGGTCAAGTCTGGTGGTTCAGTCAGCACAGGGAGTAGCTTGCGATAATAAAGGTTCAGTAGAATTGGAAGTTGAAATTCGTTCGGTTAAGACATGTTGGGAGTTTTGTGTGTTAGATGGATTAACAGTGCATTGTATAGTTGGTGTGGATTATATGAGGGATAGAGGAATTAGTTTGGATTTCTTTAAAAAGTCGTTAATCGTGAATAATGATGAGAATGTGAGTAAGAAAGAGCCTGTTTCAGTGTCAGTTAATTTGGAGGAGTCGGGGTTAAGTGAAATGGAGAGGGAGGAATTTAATAAGTTTTTAAATGAATTTGGAGAGGTTTTTTCTGATAAACCGAGTTTAACGAATGAAGTTCAGATTGGTTTTGACGCAGTAGTTGCTAGTAAACCATTTCGTTATGATTTTATATTCAATATTTTTAAATCTTTTTGTGGAAAGTTGGAGACTGGGGACGGTATGGAACTTCCTCAGTCTAATATGGCTGAACGTGTAAATCGTACATTAATTCAAATGATTTCTTCTTATGTTGGTTCTCATCATGCAAATTGGGACCAGTTTCTTCAACATTTTGCGTACGCACTTCGTACGGCAGTTCACGAGTCAACGGGGAAAACGCCTGCTGAATTGTTTTTGGGTAGAAAAGTTATTACTCCATTCCAAAGGTTAGTTATGGTGTCAGATGCAGAAAGTCAGTACATGTGTCAGGATATTGAGAGGTTGGTTAAGGAAGCTCAGATTCAAATGGGAAAAGCGCAAGAAAAGCAAGCTCAGTATTATAATATGCGTAGAAGGGAGTTAGAAGTGAAAGTTGGAGATTTTGTGTTAGTAGAAAAGCATTGGTTAAGTTCAAGTCGTCAAAAGAGAGTAGCTAAGTTTGGTCCGAAGTTTGTAGGTCCGTTCGAGGTTTTGGAAGTTCGAAATAATAATTTGGTTGTTGATGTCAATGGTGAAAGAATGACTGTTAATCTGGATCAGGTTAGAGTGTATAAGTTTAGAGAAAATGGTAGTGAAGGTTCTCATATGTCGAGTGGTGTTTCGCGAAATTCCCGATCCAATGAGTGTCCCGAGTCCAACACTTCTTCGTCTACTTCTTTTCATCAATATTCAAGAAGAAAATTTGGTCAAACAGCTCCAAAAACTGTTATTGAAAGCCGAAAGCCTAGCAATCCGAGAGCAAAGTATAATAAAAATAAGAGAACTGTGTCAAATACATCGGACTCTGTGTGTCATAAAAGACAAAAAATTATAAATTGTCCAGTTCCTCCATCTATTAGACAACAACCTCACAAGCATAAATTAACTAATAGTTCACCATCTTCAGTGATTAATCCCCAGAAAAGATTTCGTTTGGACACTCGTAAAACTGTTAAGTGAACTTTAAATGCCGAATCTTTGCCTAACAAGAAACTACATAGGTCCGGAAAGAAACGTGGCCTTGGATCTTCGGTAACTTCGGGTGCGTCTAGAAAGAGGAGGCAACTCTCAGATTACCGGCAGCAACAGTGTGAACCTCGCCATGGAGTGAACCCAGCGAACCGGCCGGAGCAGAGTCGTCGAGTGGAACCTACGAGTATTCCACGGCATCCATTCAGAACCAGGCTGCAGGCACGACAGTCAACTGTGGCGTCACCGTACAGTTCTGATGACGAGAGATCCTTCGTACAAGCCTTTTGGGACAGGAGGAGAAAGCCATCTTGCAGTATGAAGCCTGCCAGCAGCGAATCATCTCTATGATTGGGTGATAATGTTCTTTATTAAATTTCTATTAGAGTGCATATATGTGGTAGCAATGTGAAGGAATAGAAAGCAGAGAGACTGTTTTGTACTTTTGGCCATTTTTGGAATTTTTTGACGGACTCACGATTAGTGCTTAATTGTGTTCAAAATTTGTTTGCAAAATTGTTAGTTTTATGTATGTTGAAAATTTTGGTCTTAACTGCTTTTTAAAAATTCTGGATCTATTGTTAAATTGTTGTGTTATTTGTTAAAATGTTACTATATTATTATTGTTCATGTGTTATAAAATGTATGTTAATGTATGTTTAAATTTTCAGAAAGTACAGATAGTGATTTGGGTTATTTTGTACACGCGCCGCGGTTCAGGCGCGCACGTGTTTTGCGGTCAAGAAGTCCTTGACACGCGTTTCTATCTCTTATACTAACATTTAATGAATTAACTTTCTTCTTATCGTTCGTGTTTTATGAGTTGCGTTTTGTACTTTAGTTGGGAATGGTTTCCGCAAGTTGCGAAGTTTTAAGCTGCATTTGAATTTGAAATTGTATTGTATTAAAATTGAATGTTAATGTGATTTTCTTGCAGGGAAGTATACTTTTTGTTATGTATTGATTCTGCTATTTTTCTTTTAGTTAATACAGATGAAGAGACTGATGACGTCATTTTGTAAATTTTTGATATTTTTTGATTGTTGCATAAGCACAGCGATATGCCGCTGTACGTATGTGCCCCAATTATTGTTCAAGTGGAGTTAAGTCTGAAGAAGTTTGGGAGTTAGTTCATTGGCTAATGGGGATGTAGGTATTACGTAGTAGCAGAGTTAGTTTAGTATGAAGTAAATGTAATTTTAGATGAAGTCGGAATTTGGATGAGGAAAATTTTTGCGCATTGGGTTTTTTGGACTTGGTGCGAATTCTAGTATATTAAAAGTTATGGAGAAATTTTTGGGTAAAGTTATAGTTGCATTGCAATATTGAGGAAAATTTCGGAAGGTTAGTGTTTTGAGAAATTTTAGCACTCCCAGTGGAGTGGTTTGTTTTGAGAGAAGAAGTAATTAGTTTTGAAAGTTTTACGAGTTTTTGGAAGTTTTACGGAGGCTATTTATAATATAGAAGAATGATTGGATGGAATATGTGATTATTTGAGGCAAACTGAGTTTTTTTGGGTTGTGATGGGTTAAAGTTAATATTTTAAAAGTTAGGTTTCGGCGTTAAATTTCACCCATCACTGTGTTTTATTACGGCTCTAAATTTATAACAAGAAAAAGTTCTGGGCATGCATTTAGCCCAGCCCTTTTTCTCTGCGGAGTTCGAGGGGGGGTTGTGAGGGAGTGACCTTTAGTCATAAAGGCACTCTAGTGTTTCTGAGATCGTGACGTCAATAATTTAACATTTTGTAGGCGTAAAAGTGACATCTATCCTCTCTTTTACTTTAACTTTCTAGAGTGTGTGTGCTCTTTCGAATTCCGCAGTTAGCTCGCGGTTATTAGTATTATGTTAATGAGAAGTATCTCAGTTTGTCGCGTATAAAAGCTTCGGTGTGAGTTTGTGGTGTGTGTGTTTCTGGCCTTAGCCAGCAGCCAGCGTCTGTGTGTTTCTGGCCTTAGCCAGCGGCCAGCGTCTGTGTGTTTCTGGTAGTAGCCAGCAGCCTCTGTGTGTATTCCGCCATTGGACAACGAAGTTGATGATTGTTTAGTAAGGTGCTGACGATTAGAAAATAGCTACGGCCTCCAGTAAAGCGAAAAGGAGTTCAGATAGTGGATTAAAGATTCTGCCTTGGTAAGAAAGTTTAGAATCGTTCCGTTTTGATTATTTGAGAAATAAAGAAATATCCACAGCCACGGGCTGTGAAATTAAGATTTGTTTAGTAGATCAGCCAGGAAATAGTGTCAAGTGCTAGACGGTGCCCCGACTGAGCTAGACCGAAACTTGTGAGTATGATTTTAGCTGTTCATAGTGTTCTCAGTGTGTGAAATTATAGACTTGCTCCACTTTCCTTTAGCCCTTATCATTTTAATAAACTGTGTTGTTTTAATCTAAATTAATGAGTATGTCTGCATATAATGTGATAAATGACACCCAGCGTGAGTATACCGTCACAATAGTACTGACACACATCATTTGCTAAATCTGACGTGCAATGTCCGACTTGGTAATAATACATCAGCCACAAGTCATTACGTGAAACTCTCACATCTGCTTATTTTTAAGGTTCGGCTTTCGCCGAGAAATGTGTTCAAAAATGTCTACTTTTAAGGCTTGTTATGAATGATCTATTGTGTTTTTTAAAAAACAGAAAACTGACTGGGGAACTACAAGAAGTGTAAGTCACCGATTTTGACGAAAGTGGTATCGTTAGAAAGATCTCATTGAGAGCAATAAAAAACTCAACAGAACCACCCGTCGCAAATGAGCCGTTTTCGAGATATCCTCAATTTATGTCACGTAATTAGTGCATACTTAATGGGGGACCGAAAAAATTTTAGTCTCGATTTTAACGAAAGAGGTATCGTTAAAAAGGTATCATCATGAGGGAGAAAAAACTCAACAGAACTACCTGTCTGAAATGAGCCGTTTTCAAGATATCCGATAATTTATGTCACGTAGTTAGTGCATACTGTTCTAGTGTACACTTAATCGGGGACCGCAAAAAATTGTTTTCCTGATTTTGATGAAAATGATGTTGTTGCAGCGATATCATTGTGAGAAGTTAAAACTCAATGGAAGTAACTATCTGAAATGAGCCGTTTTCGAAATATCCAACAATTTATGTCACTTAATGCAGTTTCCCAGCAGTGTGCATTAGCAATGTGACACAAATTCTCGGATATCTCGAAAACATCTCATTTCCGACGGGTGATTCCATTGAGTTTTTTAATCCTCACGATGATATCTTTTCAATGATACCACTTTCGTTAAAATCGAATATAAAATTTTTTGCGGTTACCCATTAAGTGTGCACAAGCTACGTGACATAAATTGTCTGATATCTCGAAAATGGCTCATTTGCGACGGGTAGTTCTATTGAGTTTTATACTGCACTCAATAAGATCTTTCCAACGATACCACTTTCGTCAAAATCGGTGACTTACACTTTTTGCAGTTCCCTAGTGAGTGCAATTAGACAGTTTCTGAATAACAACACCTGCTAGTTTCATGCATTTCCGTACAAAAATAGACTAAAACTTATGTCACAAAGTTGCCCTTTTTGATTTAAGAAACACTCTGAATACTATAATAATTTTTTAATGTTAAAAGATAAAGGAAAATGGAAAAGGAAATAAAATACAGCGAAACGGAAATTGAAAAATAATTGTTTTACTGGATTCTATTATTTACGTACAATTCACCGATAAAATTAATCAAAGAGATAAGCATGCAACCAAACACAAAACTACCAGGAAGTAGATTTCCGTAATAATTTTAATCAATTGTTGTGCAAATCTATATTTGAAATGAATGATTAATTAACATATCAGTTCAATTATATACCTATAATACTGTACCATCTGAACATATTTGCACGAACATTTTTCCTTATGCAAGCATCAACAGATGTTTAATTCATTAAGGTAAATAATTATCTAGAAGTTATCTAAGATAAATTGTTTCTATATGCATCAGCCATACTCAACGTTTTACTCACGCAATCTGCAAACATATGCAGGGTGTGCATAAAAAAATCCCAATTAGAAATTTTAATGGTATCAATTTTAATGATTGTGGTATGAAGAGTTGGTCCAATTTTAGAAATAAACAGCGATTCAAATAGATTTTGATAAGCGCATGCGCGAGTAGTGCTTTGTTATTTACTCCCTTGCAGTACCACATACCCAAAATGACAACTTTTGAGCGTAAGGTATTATTGCTGGGTTAAAGATTTGAAAGCCGTTAATGCCTTGCTATTTTTTCTCTGGGGCTTTATAAAAGATCGTGCTTATGTTCCACCGTTACCTGAAAATTTACCAGAATTCAAACATAGAATTGTTGAGGCTATTGCTTCCACTGTTGTTTAGCAATGTGGGAAGAATTGGACTTTAGGTTGGATGAGTTCCGTATAATAGACCTGGCGGCGGCGACACAAATGACTACTTCTCCGAATTACGGGATAAAATCATGATGTAGGGCAATATTATTAGGTGAACATTAAGGAATGATTCTTCTGTATCGGCATCTCTATCGCAAAATAGAAGACGCCAACTCGCCATTTTGGCGTCACTATCACGTCATCGAGTTATGAGATAAAATTGGTGCCAAATTAAAGGTTAAAATAAAATATTTTAAGAATATTTTGGTCTGTCAGTTAATATCCTGGTAGGAAACATCAGCAGACTAATATTTATAACAAATAATGACGTCATAATGCGCAATTCAAACCCTATAAGCATAATATTTTACATTACATTACTTCTCAATTGACTTTGAAATTTCGACACATTAGAGAGACCAACTAGTACAATCCAAATATTTCAGTCTGCCTCGTCATATCTTGGTACGAGACGAGCAGAGCGGAGCGCAATTTTGGCGGTAATATCACTTTATCGAATTACAGCCAGACATTTTAACATATTAAGTATACACATTAAGAAAACACAAAAATTTGTGGAAAAATCGTGATATCTTGTAGTTAATGAAGGAATGACTGGATTATGTGGTTGATTTTAGATACTTTCAAGCCACCGCGCCGTTTTGAAAGACGAAACTTTTGTCTAGTTAAAATTTAAAAAATTAAAAAGGTTTTAATCTGTGTAACTCTATCCTGATAGCTACATTCGACTGATTAAATTCATACACTCTGAAATTGACACAGTAATTTAAGCGTGTAAACGCACTAATTTTAAATTAAAAAAAAAAAATTAATAATTTTTTTTTTTTTTTAAATTCTGACGAGGTTTTCTACCAGGATATGCGCAGACAGAAATACTTTATGTTATCTTTAATTATGGATTAATTTCATCTTGTAATTCGTTGGCGTAAGAGTTACGCCAAAATAGCGAGTTAGCATCCGCTGCTGTTCGTATTGTATATAGAAATAAGACAGACCAGTAATTCCTTAATCTAATCTAATAATCTTGTCCTTCACGAAGTTTCCAAGCCGTAATTCGATGATGCGATGATACTGCCAAAATAGAGAATCGGCGCCCCGCTTTGCTTGTTCCGTACCAAGATATGACGAGGTAGACTGACATATTCGTATTGCACTAATCGGTATCTCTAAAGTGCCAAAATTTCAACCTTTAACTGGATTATATGATAGTACTGTCGAAATAGGGTTTTGGTACAGACAGGCAGACTAAAGCATTCTTAAAATACTTTATTTTATCTTTGATATAGCACCAATTTCATCTCATGACTCAATGATGTGATATAGTAACGTCAAAATGGCAAGTTGGCGCCCGCTGCTGTTCAGATCATACCAAGAAATACAGAGGCAGATGAGTCATTCCTCAGATCAGTCAGCGATCAGTCAACGTCATCGCGAGCTAATGCTATTCCTAAGGGGAAGCATTTTTCTAATAACTCTTTCGCATTTTGACAATTTTGAATAATTTTTTTTTGCATTGGATAGCTGAGGTGCATGCCGACAGTGCACTTTTTTTTACTTTTTCGATTTTGGTTGCAGATATATTTTTAAAAAGCACTTTCAGTTTTGAAACCGGTTTTGAAAGTGAAACTAACTTTGTATAAAATATCTGCAACCAAAATCGAAAAAGTAAAAAAGGTGCACTCTCGGCATGCACCTCAGTTATCCAATGAAAAAAAAAAAAAATATTCAAAAATGTCAAAATGCGAAAGAGTTATTAAAAAAATGCTTCTCCATAGGAATAGCATTAACTCGCGAGAGTTTCCTCGAACGAGGACAGAGGCCTTAGGTATACCTTACAGGAACAGTTGCCTTAGGTTTTATACGTAATAATCTTGTCCTACAACAGGTTTTCAGAATGTAACTCCATGATGTGATAATACTGCCAAAGTGGGGAATTGACGCCCCATTCTGCTCATGTCGTACCAAGATATGACGAGGCAGACTGAAATGTTCATATTGCACTAGTCGGTATCTTTAGAGTGCCAGAATTGCAAGCTTTAAATGGATGATATGATAGTTCTGTCAAAATAAGGGTTTGGCACTTCTTTAAGGCTCCTGTCCTCGCTTGAGGAAATGCTCGCGAGCTAATGCTATTCCTATGGGGAAGCATTTTTCTAATAACTCTTTCGCATTTTGACATTTTTGAATAATTTTTTTTGCATTAGATAGCTGAGGTGCATGCCGACAGCGCACCTTTTTTACTTTTTCGATTTTGAATGCAGATATTTTTTACAAAATTAGTTTCACTTTCAAAACCGGTTTCGAAACTAAAAGTGCTTTTTAAAAAATATATCTCCAACCAAAATCGAAAAAGTAAAAAAGGTGCGCTGTCGGCATGCACCTCAGCTATCCAATGAAAAAAAAAATGATTCAAAAATGTTAAAATGCGAAAGAGTTACTAGAAAAATGCTTCCCCATAGGAATAGCATTAGCTCGCGAGAGTTTCCTCGAGCGAGGACAGGGGCCTTAAGAAATGAAGTTTATGTCCTTGTTTAAACTGTGTTTATGCAGCCTTAAGCCATCTAATAGGTCTCCCCACCTAGCTGAAATTGAAACTGAAACTGTTGCCGCCGCCCGCTCTATATGTGATTTTTTTTTCTTCTTCTCACTGTATGTTTTTTAAAATTAAATACAAAAAGATTCCTATTCAAATTTAACCATTATGCATTGATCAATGTAAACTGTAATACAGTTAAAAAGTGTGTTCTTAAATCAAAAGAGGCAAATTCCTTACGTAAGATTTAATTTATTTTTGTTCGGAAATGCTTGAAATTAGCAGGTTCTGTTGTTCAGAAACTATCAAATTTTACTCCTTTCTCTGTTTTTTTTTTTTTTTTTTTTTTTTTTTTTTTTTTTTTTTAACCAAACAAAATAGATTTTTTAAGAAAAGACGTCAAAATTGACGTTTTAAACCTCATTTTCCGACGAAAGCAGAAATCCCAGTTTTACAAAGGGAGAAAAACGTGTAATCACGTGATGGAAACCATATATAACTTGATAGGTAATTTAATTATTATAAAATGGAAAACACAGTTCAATTCGAAATCGCTTCTGTAGTTAGACCTTCCAATTTTATATCTTTCTGTTAAAAATAATTTGCAAATGTGTCAAAAACGTTTTGCTTCTTTCTTTCTTTCCTTTTTTTTTTTTTTTTTTTTTTTTTTTTTTTTTTTTGGAACAGTATAATAGGCATGTGGAATAAAACGTTGAAAGTTTTTATTTCAAAGGCCCCAAAATCTAACAACACATTTTTTTTTTCCTTATAAATGTTCAGAATTTGACCAAAAAGTAAATTCAAAGGATATGTTTAATCTCTTTTATAACATATAATTTGGAGGCATGGAGAAAAGAGGAGGGAAAATGTTTTCTAGGTAGTTTTTTTAAATGATTATTCTTTAGTCATATTTAAAATAAATAAAAATTGAAATTCAACCAGTTATTCCTGAATATAAGTATCTGGAATGTTTCACACATACAGGAATGAGATTCTTTTTTTTTCTTTTTTTAGAATTGAGTCAGAAATATCTTTCTTCCATTTGAGTATGACAAATGAAATGAACGTCATTCTTCAAAAAATAGATAAATAAAAATAAATAAGTTGAACTGCTGTGTAACATTATTATTTAAAACTATGTCTAATAGATGGCAGCACTATAAGTCTAACAGTTATTGAAATAAAGTACTTGTATAAATAATACATTAATAATAACGGAATTTTATAATGATAAGCAAAAGCAGTTTATTTTCATATAAGTCTAAAATGCATATAATTTCAGTATTTCATACTCGGATATGACAAAATTTTATTCATATACAGTAGAGTGCAGTGGTGTAGTCGTAAAAAAAGCAGATGGTATGGGCAAAGGGTATACGCTAGGGTGGTGCAAAAAAACAAAAGTTTTTATTTCCGAATCGCTATAGTGCGGAAAAGTTGCGATTGGTAAATACAAGATAAACAAAAAAGAATTTTTCAAATCGGACTATATCTTACGATCGCGCAAACCACCTAAAAATTCAAAAAAATTGAAAATTTCCGATTTTTTCAGAATTTTTTTAAAAATATTACATATACATATATTTTATCACTATAGTGAAAAATATTTGCATATTGTACTGTTTAATAATAATAAAAAATAAATTGAGTTTAGAGAATATCTTCCGATCGCGCAAACTCATTAAAAATCGGGTGAAAATTCAATTTTCAGTGATTTTGATATATTAAGAAAATAATTAAATAAATTCAGTTTGCGGTCTCATGTTAAATTTTAAATGTAAATTAATACTATTGGGCACATTAGGCCATTTTTGAGCAACAGAGATCTTACCACGACGATATCGCGAAAAAGTTTAGTAGTTTGCGCGACTCCTGTTAGCCACGTTGCGAAACAGCGCTGAAGTCGCCATACGTGTACATAAACATACCATCTCTCCAACCTCGTCCACTTGCACGTGTACAGGTGCCATTTCGTATCAATGAGCCCGTGAACGAATTTCATTTGTTAATTGGGTGTATTGTGTTTTTAATTACATTAACAAGTGACATGGATACGGATATGCATGTGTCGTTGACGAAGAAAATTATAGACAATCTTTTCATTGTCCTATATTCGATCATTCAAGATATTTTCTGCCAAATATTCTACCAACACACGAATATAGCGACTCTATACCTAAGAACTGTATACCTAAGCAGGGGCGTAAACTACCCTAGTCGCGTAGGGGGGTGTAGGCTCACAAATTTCCGACTCCAAGAAGGAAAATTTCCGAGTACTATGGCCAAAATGAGGACTAATATATATACATATGTTATATATATATATATATATATATATATATATATATATATATATATATGTATGTATATATATATATATATATCATAATACTGAAGATAATTGTTACTTAGTGTATCGAGATAGTCAAGTTTTAAAGAATTAATGTTGATTTTTTTTGAAATATAAAAGTATGTATCTAAAAATCAGTGGTGAAGTGCTATGATTAATAAAGTGTTGAATTCAGACTCTTTTTTTCTAGGAGGGATATTTCTGGCTCCGGGGGGGGGGGGGACATTGTAGAGCTCCGGAGGGGAAATTGCCCATTGAAAATACAAAATTTCCGGGGAGGAGACATTTTAATGATCCGGGGGAATGTCCCCCCTGGGGCACCCCCTGAATTCAAAACTGGATTAATATGCATAGAAAATTACGGTTTGGAGCTCCAAACTGCTTTGTTTGATAGCAATTTTGTTTCTAAAAATTCAAAAACTGATGAAACTGGATTAAAGAGCTGGAGACTCATTGTCCGGTTTTTACCAATAAATGGTTTAATGCATTTTACTTTTTCTGTGCATGTCATGCTTATTCACATAGATTTCACTATAGATAGACATGCAAATTTTGAGTTTAGCATAAGGAATCCTGCTACCCGTGTATGTCTACAACATAAAAAGTAGCCAAAATTTTAAAGACTGAAAATTTTCGAGTGAACAAAACTCATATTCATTTATTTTTTAGTACTTCATCAAAATCATGAAACCTCGGTCTTCGATCTGGAAATTCGGATATAGAAAAGTATCGCCAATTCCGATTAACAGACGTTGAGAAAATCAATTTCGTCACAAATGACCGCGGAATTAGTGTAAATTTCGTCAATGGATCGCTAATAAAATGCAAATTCCGTCAAAGGATCGCGCATAAAATACAAATTTGGTCAAAGGATCGCAAATAAAACGCAAATTTTGGCAAAGGATCGCGAATAAAATGCAAATTTCGCCAAAGGATCGTGAATAAAACGCAAATTTCATCAAAGGATAAAAGAAAAAAAAATTCGTAAAAGAATTGCGAATAAAACACAAATTTAGTCAAAGGACCGCGAAAAAAAACCCGTCAAATTTCGATGTAGGTTCGCAGAAACATACTAACTTCATCAAAGGATCATGAAAAAAAAAAAAAAAATAAACGAGAAAAAACCCGCGCAATTCAACAAATAATCGAGGAAAAAATATTAAGTTTTGTCAAAAGATCACTAAAAAAATATTAAATTTTGTCAAACGATCGTAAAAAATGCAATTTTTTTTTCAAAAAACCTGGAAAAAAATGCGAATTTTGTCAAAATTTTGCCATAAAATATGAATTTTACTAAAGGATTGTGAAAAGACGCTACATTCGCCAAAGAATCGTAAAAAAAAAACCTGAATTTCGTCAAAGACTGGAAAAAAAAAAGTAGCAGTCTCTGTAGAAAACGGCACAAACACAAATATTTATGTTTATTATTAGAAGTATAATCTTTAATGTAAAATAATAAACCGAATCGATTTGCAAACTACACCCAGTTTTAAATTGATCTGAACCAAACACAGTTTACTAGGCTTGCAACAAAAAATAATTAGCGCCAAGAGAGAATCTGCCCCTCCCCCCCCCCCTCTGCTATAACCTTTAAAAAATGCTGTGAAATTTTTTTATACAGAATTACTTTGAAGACATAAAAGAATGTCATGAAAATATGAAAACAATTTAGTTATTTACACATTTTATTTATCTAAAATATTCTGTAATAAATTAGCTTACTTCAAAAGGATTTTTTGGGGCTCGGTATATGTATATGGGTTGAAATTTTATCAGCATGCTTTTGTTTATTATGTGTGTTCCTGTAATCACTATCAAAAATAGTATTACATAACCCACATTGCACTTTTTGTCTCTTAAATTTAAGTGGGAGCATAACTGATACAAAAATATTGAATTATTAACAATATACCAAAATATTCTCGCATCAACACTTTTTAATTGAAAGATTTTATACTATGATCCAGAATACTAACGGTTAACACACTCACCAAAATAATAATAATAATAATAATAATAATAATAATAATAATAATAAATAAAAAAAATTGTCACACTCAAAAATTTCCATATTTTTGACAAAAATTTGCCTAAAATATGGAATTTCTTAATATCAGTTTTAATTCTTTCCAACGACATACACTCATGTCCATAAATTAAGGATAATCCAGAATCACGTGGAAATCAAACTCTAAAGTAAAAATTTCACTTGCAGAATTATCACACACATCTTCAAGACTAATATGCAAATTTCAGAAAGCCACGAGATGGCGCCGATCGTACGTCACAATGACGAAAGTGTGAGAGAGGCGTTTATTAGGAATGGTGGCAAAGAAGTAAAACTGTTAACAATTATTTTCTAAGCCTCTCAGTGCCAAAACCGAACAGTTATGACACAGAGGACACATGTGGATGATATTTTACGTGGTAGAATTATCGGCCGTCTGGAATGTGAGCGTACTCAGATGGGAGTATCCGAGGAACTTGGAATTGCCCAAAGTGTAATATCTAGACTTTGGCAACGATTCCGTGATAATGGAAATGTCACTAGACTTTATTATACAGGTCGTCCCCGAGTTACAACCACGAATGAAGACCGTTATTTGGCAGTAACTGCCAAAAGAAACAGACGGGGCACAGCATAAGACCTGTTTTTGTCAGCTATCTTTTGCCACGGGTACGATTGTTTCAAGACAAACCGTGTACAGACGTTTGGGAAATATTGGTCTATATGCTCGCAGACCTATTAGATATGTTCCGCTCAGGGCAACTCACTGTCGCCTGCGGTTAGCCTGGAGTAGAGAACATGCAATGTGGACATCGTCACAGTGGGCTTGTGTAAAGTTTTCAAACGAGTCCAGTTTTAACTTGCAGTCTGATTCACGTCGGACTTTCATATTGAGAACGCCAGGCACCCGTTACCACCAAGACAACATCATTAAACGACATCGCTATGGTGGTGCAGGATTGCTCATTTGAGGTGTACTTATACTGAGCTCCAGAACAGATCTACATGTTCAAACCGGAAACATGTCAGGCCAAATTTTTCGAGACATTATACTGGAAGAACATGTTCGTTTGTTTAGGGACGCTATGGGCTCAGAATTTGCGTTTATGGATGATAACGGCCGTCCTCACCGAGCAAACATCGTAAATGAATGACTTCAAACTGAGGCTATCACCCGTATGGATTGGCCAGCATTTTTGCCTGACTTGAATCCGATAGAACATCCATGGGATATGCTTGGCCGACAGGTTGCACCCCGTCAACCACCTCCTACATGTGTGCAGGAACATCGGAGAGCTTTGCTTGCTGATTGGAGTAATCTTTCCCAAAATCAACTTGATAATTTGATACTCAGCATGCCTAGGCATTGTTCCGACTGTATTTCATCGTCTTGGAGGCGTACAATTTATTAACCATTGTACCAACCATATAATGGTAAGTTTTTTTAAGGGGGGTAATTTTTGTAATTGATCTATGAAGCAACAATTAGAAATTTTATGAACGTTATCATACATATACCATCGTTTTTTATCTTTTTCTTTTGTTTAAAATATGGGCTTGACGAATAAGTCACATTTGTTTTATGACGCAGCATGTCCCTCAAGGGATTTTGTGCCACTAAACCTTATACAACCAACCAACCACATTTGTTTTGTTTCCGTGCCTTTATTTGCTAAAACCGGCATTATCCTTAATTTATGGACATGAGTGTACTTTAAAGAAGCGTAACAATTTGGTGTTACATCTCATTTTTCCGAATAAACAAAATGTAGTAGTAATAATAAAAATATTTAAAAAATTGAATACAATTGATTCAGGAAAAAGAAAACGAACGTATTATTTCTCATAGAAGTAAACTTGTATAGATTGTAAAATATCCAGATTATTTCGAGATAAAAATTCAAAGTATTTGGTATTTTAAATTTTCATCCTGCATCGTATAAATTCCTTAAGCACTTTTTTAAATCAATCAAAAATTACGTAAAAAGGTAAATAAAAACAATTTCACATTTTAAATTATTTTTAATAAAATAAAAAGAAAAGACAAAATTAGTTAGTAGAAAAAAATGAAACCATAATTATTTTCAATAAAAGGTAAAATATGTGTAGCGTGAAAAATAACCAGATTTTAATATGGAAAAATGCAAAATATTTGCAATTCAGTTTTGAATTTTTGTCGGATATCACCTAAATTCCATGATAAATATTTAAAACCAAATTTAAAGTCTATATTAAAAAAAAAAAAATAGAAGTTTCTTCATTTCAATTAGTATATCTTAAAATTTCGAGACTGAACTAAAAACTTTCCGACAGTAAATAAATACAAGTGGATCTCGAAATCAAAAAGCACAGGGGAAAAAAATCGGAATATCAAGGTTTCACCCAAAATATACAGGTTACAAATAACATAAACATTGCTAGAATATGTGCATAAATACTTTTTTTGTCATATCGAGGTTTCCGAGTCCACAATATTTGACAAATCAAAATTTTTCTGAATAGTTTTAATAGAAAAATAAAATCCTATATATTAATAAGTTATTTTAAGTAATTAATAAATTAAAGTAATTAGTAAATTACCAATTAGTTGAATTAATTAATAATAGTCCCGCCCGAGAATAAATTTATGTTTTCTTTGTTCTAATTTTTTTTCTTATTTTTCTAATTAGAAACTGCCAGGAGAAATAAATCAGATTAAAAATAAAATTTTATAGGAATGTTCTTCCATCAAATTTGTTTTTCTTATTTAATTAAAAACTACAAAAATATTTCTCCAATTCATAAATATTAATAGGTTAATACCATTTTTTTTTCGGCTAAACTTACTTTTTTCCGATCGAACAAGAATTTTTCCGGCTGACTTTTCCGTTTTTCTAGTTTATAAATTTTTATAGGTTAATACGTAGTTACTAATTTTACCTTTTCCGATGAAACGGGAAATTTTCCGAATGATGTTTACGTTTTTCCAATTTATAAGTTTTTATAGGTTAATGTCATTTTTTTCCGATCGGACAAGAATTTTTCCGACTGACTTTTCCGTTTTTCCAATTTATAAATTTTTATAGGGTAATACGTAATACAATTTTTTCCTACTAAATATGCCTTTTCCGATGGAACGGGAGATTTTCCGAATGAAACTTCCGTTTTTCCAATTTATAAGTTTTTATGGGTTAATATAATTTTTTCCGATCGAACAAGACTTTTCTCCACTGACTTTTCTGTTTTTTACCAATTTATAAATTTTTATAGGTTAATATGCAACACTGTTTTTTTCCTACTAAACATGTCTTTTTCGGTGGAACGGGAAGTTTTCCGAATGATATTTTCGTTTTTCCAATTTATAAGTTTTTATAGGTTAATACCATTTTTTTTCCCCCGATCAAACAAGAATTTTTGCGACTGACTTTTCCGTTTTTCCAATTGTTAAATTTGTATGGGTTAATACGTAATACTGTTTTTTCCGACTAAACATGCCTTTTCCGATGAAACGGGAAATTTTCCGAATGATATTTTCATTTTTCCAATTTATAAGTTTTTATATGTTAATACCATTTTTTCCGATCGAACAAGAATTTTTCCGACTGACTTTTCTGTTTCTCCAATTTATAAATTTTTGGAGGTTAATACGTAATATTATTTTTTCCGACTAAACATGCCTTTTCCTATGGAACGGGAAATTTTCCGAATAATATTTTCGTTTTTCCAATTTATAAATTTTTATTGGTTAATACCATTTTTTCTGATTGAACAAGAGTTTCACCGACTGACTTTTTTGTTTTTCCAATTTAAAAATTTTTATAGGTTAATACGTAATGCTGTTTTGTCCGACTAAACATCCCTTTTCCGGTGAAATGGGAAATTTTCCGAATGATATTTTCGTTTTTCCAATTTATAAGTTTTTATAGGCTAATACCATTGTTTCCGATCGAAAAAGAATTTTTCCGACTGACTTTTCCGTTATTCCGTTTTATAAATTTTTGTAGGTTAATACGTAATATTGTTTTTTTTTCGGCTAAACATGACTTTTCCGATGGAACGGGAAATTTTCCGAATGATATTTTCGTTTTTCCAATTTATAAGTTTTTATATGTTAATATCATTTTTTCCGATCGAAGAAGAGTTTTTCCGACTGAGTTTTCCGTTTTTCCAATTTATAAGTTTTTATATGTTAATACGCAATACCCTTTTTTCCGACTAAACATACTTTTTCCGATCGACCTGGGAATTTTCCGACTGACTTTTCCTTGGGGGGGGGGGGGTGTCGTACCCCCCCAAACCCCCCCGGGATTTACGCCCCTGTACCTAAGACACTAAAGAACACCCTTTAAATGAATTTAAATGCTTCTAGAATTGTTAATAACACTTCTTGACTTTTTCAATAAATGCGTCCATATAATACTCATTGATTTGTTGAATGATACATATTTGAACATGCTTTATAGTAATCTTAAACAGGTATATGTTGTCCCTCGTGATATTTGTTTCAGAACTGAGGAGGATAAATAAGTATCGTCCTTTCTTCCATCAAAATATGTGAAGTGATTCTTCTGAATCCATTTGACTTTGACGTAATTTTTTTCTAGTGTGGCTGATTTCCATTCTAATTTTGTATCAATCAATAACTCGAGACGCTTATGTTTTAGTTATTACAGCAATATCTTCTAGCACACTCATCGCTATAGCAGCACCTGGTCAGATACACCATTGCGATCGCAATGTAACGATGTAGACTGTAACTCCACATTCATTTGCCATGGTAATTTCTTCTTAAATCTGATAGGCTGTATCGGTCATGGTAATGAGATTTTACATATACCTACATTAGCATTGAAACTCTCCTGTATTTCATGTAAATGCTCAAGATCTTTCATTTCCGCTTCAACAGATTTAGAAGGTTACCTTTTCATTTTATAGATTCATCGTCCAAGTCTTATATTCAGGTTTTTTCCTCCTTTTGGTTTATAGTACCAATTTTTCCCGTTTCGTACTTTCTCTGGAGGTAGATAAATCTATGCTCAATGACTAAAATTTCGTTGTGTTTTTCAGACCTACTTCCAATCGGACACTCCCTGAGACCAGGAGACATTTTACAGGCGCAATTTTAATTCATTACGTATTTGTAGGCTGTAATATTACACAGTTGAGCTCCTTGTTTTTAAAATTCATCAACCTTTTATATAAAATCTGGTTTTTCCTTGTCCGGTATATAAGATTTCGTTAGTCTGTAATATTTATCGTAGTAGGCATTATCTCAATGATTCTATACTAAGAAACTTTTGGGATTGACGCCTTCTAATATATTTTATCTTTTGTGCCACTGTATTGCTGACAGATGAGAAACTCACTTTAATGTTGTTGAGTTTACTTGCTAATAGAAACCTCACCTCAAAGCAGCGTCGAAGAACATCGTCGTGTGTTAGAAGAATATTTGGCAGAAAATCTCTTGGATGACCAAATATAGGACAATGAAAAGATTGTCTTGTAATTTTTTTGGTCAACGACATATGCATATCCGTATCCATGTCACTTGTTAATGTAATTAAAAAAACATAATACACCCAATTAACAAATGAAATTCGTTTACGGGCTCACTCATACGAAATGGCTCATTGTGCAAGTGGCAGAGGTTGGGGAAAGTTGGGTATGTTTATGTACGCGCATGGCGACTTCAGCGCTGTTTCGCAACGTGTCTAACAGGAGTGGCGCAAACTACTAAACTTTTTCGCGATCTCGTCGTGGTAAGATCTCTGTTGTTCAAAAATGGCCTAATGTGCTCAATAGTATTAATTTACATTTAAAATTTAACATGAGACCACTAACTGAATTTATTTAATTATTTTCTTAATACATCAAAATCACTGAAAATTGAATTTTCCCCCGATTTTTAATGAGTTTGCGCGATCGGAAGATATTCTCTAAACTCAATTTATTTTATTATTATTATTAAACAGTACAATATGCAAATAGTTTTCACTATAGTGATAAAATATATGTATATGTAATATTTTTTAAAAAATTCTGAAACAATCGGAAATTTTCAATTTTTTTGAATTTTTAGTGGTTTGCGCGATCGGAAGATATAGTCCGATTTGAAAAATTCTTTTTTTGTTTTTCTTGTATTTACCAATCGCAACTTTTCCGCACTATAGCGATTCGGAAATAAAAACTTTTGTTTTTTCGCACCACCCTAGTATACGCTTAAGGCACAGAGCATAGAGTGCTTATATTATAGATTCATGGTTTTTTTTTTTTTTCAATTTTTACTGTTTAACTTGTAATTATTAGTTTAACTATAAACATTACTGAAATTTTCTTTCATTTTGAACTTTAATACTATCAATAGAAATATTTGAATA
>CAXHSM010001551.1:21858-35446 GCA_964019185.1 Maratus speculifer
GGATTTCAGTTCAGACCCGTGTTTGTCATCGCATAATTCCCAACCGTCATGGCACAACCGTTAAAGTATAAGATTATATATTTCTACTTTCATGTTACTGTTAAAATGTTTAAAGTTGAATGATATTATGGTATATGGTCGTTTTATTTATTGGCTTTTTTAACCGGACAAAAGAAAAACTAGTCGTTGGGGGCCACCGTAATACTTACCCATCATGGATATGTATATGAAAATAAAACATGTGAAAACTATTTATACAATGCATTACAATTCATAAACAAATTTTAAATATTGTTAATATACATAGTAATGCTATATTAAAGAACTGCTGATAATTTCGACAAATTATATAAAACGCCCAAACTACTCAAGTAGTACCGAACTGCATAAAAGAAACATCCTTATAACTCCAAAAATAATAATTCTATTAACTAACAATTAACTGCGTCGGATTAAGCGTCTCATTTATTATTAAAATATGCCTCTGAATCGAAATAGGAATGAAATACAGGGTCACGAAAAATCGAAGAATGTGGAAAACAGGATTACAAATATCTCGGCAACTAATAATCCGATCAACTTCGTTCTATATGCAAAATGTGTGTTATTTTATTGCCTTTTACGTCCATTCCTTGAAATAAAAAAATTCGAAAATTTTTATGTACCTTTCATCAGAACGAATTTTTCGAGAATCCGAAAAAAATAGTTCCGGATAATCGAGGTTGCTGATATTAAATAGGCTTCGTCCCATTCTTACATTCTAACTACATACAAAATTTCAAGTCTTTATCTCAATTTGTTCGGGAGATAGAGTAGCGTTTACAGACTGACAGACAGACAGACAGACAGACAGACGGACGGCAAATTTTTTTTTCTAAAAATGTGAGTAGTAGGAAAACAAGAGTACGGGCTCATGCGCAGGTGGGGCTGTGGGGCCGCCCCACCTGCTCCTCCGGCTGCCCCGCCTGCTCCTCCGGCTACCCCGCCTGGCCCCTCCTGCGGTGCCTCCTGCGCCCACCGTGCCACCACCGTCCCTCCTACCCCCCACTATGCATCCCCCTCCACGAACGCCCCCTAGTGGAAAAAAGGAACATTCTATTCTAACAGGATAGGTGATCAACCTTCTCTAATTAAAAATATTATCAATCACATCTCAACATTGAATCATACTATAAGATGAAGATTAAATTTGTATTTGAATTTTAAACAACCGTAATTTTAATGAGTATTATTAATTAAGCGAAACAATTAAAATTTCAGTTTTTAACCATTTTATTTAGATTTCTTCAACTACAAGATGAGATTATCAATTTAACTCAAGAAAGTTAAACATATATTTGAATTTTGCTTCATAGACATCTTAATGAGTAGTATTAATTAAGTAAAAACAATAGAAAATATCCAGTTTTATAGAAAAAGACTGATTTCTTACGATTTTTATCAACTATATGATCAATGTAACGACTTAAAAGTTGAAAGTTAAACATGTATCCTAGTTTTTCAACAGCTATAGCCTTAATGAGTATCGTTAATTAAGTAAAAACAATAGAAAATATCCAGTTTTATAGAAAAAGACTGATTTCTTACGATTTTCATCAACTATATGATCAATGTAACGACTTAAAAGTTGAAAGTTAAACATGTATCCTAGTTTTTCAACAGCTATAGCCTTAATGAGTATCGTTAATTAAGTAAAAACAATAGAAAATATCCAGTTTTATAGAAAAAGACTGATTTCTTACGATTTTTATCAACTATATGATCAATGTAACGACTTAAAAGTTGAAAGTTAAACATGTATCCTAGTTTTTCAACAGCTATAGCCTTAATGAGTATCGTTAATTAAGTAAAAACAATAGAAAATATCCAGTTTTATAGAAAAAGACTGATTTCTTACGATTTTCATCAACTATATGATCAATGTAACGACTTAAAAGTTGAAAGTTAAACATGTATCCTAGTTTTTCAACAGCTATAGCCTTAATGAGTATCGTTAATTAAGTAAAAAAACAATGGAAAATATCAAGTTTTATGGAAAAAGACTGCTCTCTTACGATTTTTATCAACTTAAGAGAGAAAACTTAAACATACATTTCAGTTTTTCAACAGCTATAACCTTAATGAGCATTCATAATTAAGTAAAAAACAATGGAAAATATCGATTTTTATAGAAAAAGGCTGATTTCTTACGATTTTTATCAACTGCAACATCAGTGTATCAATTTGGTAGAAAGAAATTTAAGCATGCATTCGAGTTTTGGACAACCATTTCCTTCATGAACATTATTAATTAAGCAAAACAACAGAAAATATTAAATTTTTAACTGATTTCTTCATATTTATTTTTTTTTTTTTATATATATATATATATATAATCAGAATACACAACTTAAAATAGAAATTTAAACATATTTTTTAATTTTTGAACAGTCGTTACCTCAAAGAATTTCAATAATTAAACAATTAACAAAGGAAACTAATGATTTTTTAACGAAAAAAGACGAATTAAACGAATTTGGTTAACTTTTACTCTAAATGGAAATTTCATCATACTTTTATATACTAACTAAGTAGAATTTTAATGCATAAACGAACACATTTCAGTAAATATTCAACGCACACGCAAATATGAAAACAACACCTGCTTCTTGTGACGTCATATTGAAACCAAAAGTTATTCCTCCGAAGTCCCTCACCATACCTTTTCACCCCCATCTCCCCCAATTTTTTACCTTAGGTAGGGAAATGGACAATGCAATGACCTCTCATTCTTGTATATTTAGAAGTCTGGGAGAAAAAAAGAGAAATTTTATACACTCCAATTTCATAACAGTTACCGCAATATCCCAAAATTTGAATTTTGGAAGACATAATCAGTATAATTAATTAAACAAAATAATAAAAATATTATTTTTTAAGATGAAAAGGTGAATTTAAGCGAATTTGATTAGTTTTACAATAGTCTTTTGAACAACAACTTGGAAATATAGATTTCTAACAGAAGAATTAAACGTATATTTTAATTTTAACAACAAAAACTTAACAAGTATCATTAATTCAACAAAAATAAATATCAATTTTAAAGAAAAGACGAATTTGAATAATTTTACACTAGTATTTTCAAAAGCAACATAGAAATATCAATACTTATTCACATATTTCACTTATTCACTGTATTCAGTACTATATTTAATAAATATGGATACAATTTAAGAATTTTCTAATCTATAATTAAATATTAGCTGTATATTTAATGTTACCCATGTTTTCAACATTAGTTCATAATCGTGAATTTTGTATTTTAAATACCATGTATTCAGGTTCAGATTATTTTCACTTGAAATCATACAGAATTTTTTAACAGAGTTTGTTTTTGAAATCATTGAAGCAACTGTATTTAATATTTTTAACACCAATTTTCTAAAATTTTCTAACATTTTCCGATTATACATTCTTCAGAAGTACATTTCTAAATGTTACAATCACTTTACATATCGAAAAGATATCATTGAAGCAACTGTATTTAATATTTTTAATACCAATTTTCTAAGATTTTTTAACATTTTCCGATTATACATTCCTCAAAAGTTATTATTACGTATTCTAAACAATAGAAAATATTAATTTTAAGAATAAAAAGACGAATTTAAACAAATTTTATTAGTTTTACACTATTTTTTCTCACCTCCAACACGGATATATCAATTTTAACAGAAGAATTAAACGTATATTTTAGTTTTTAACAACAAAAATGTAATAAGTATCATTAATTAAACAAAAATAAATATCAATTTTCAAGAAAAGACAATTTTTTACACAAATTTTCAACTTTGAAATACATTTGCTTACATATATTGTTACAGTATATTACTAAACTTAAACTTTTTAAAAAGTTTGAATGTCTTTACAAAGGTTCATACTTATATTTTTCACGTCTTGACTGCATTCGAAATCTTACAATAAAAGTATACTTTTATTATTATTATTATTATTATTCTAGAAAACCTAAAAAATCGTTTCTTGCTGCTTTAGACACTTGACATATTAAAACTACTCTACCCATATAATTAATCAAATTAGGACATGATTCATCTTACACTTCAAAATTTCTGAATTTTTAAAATACTTATTTTCATCAAACTTTATTCTTGATCCTATATATTTTAATAGCACAGAATTTTAACATCTGTTTTTATCTACTTATCAAAAAATTATTAAAACACCCAACAACATTTTCCAAATATGAATATTATCTTTACAATTTAATAATGCAAAACATACACGAATACAAAGTTTAATTTTTACAAACATTTCATATTTCAAATCAAACTATTCGAAATTTTCACAACATAAGAGCAAACATTAGACGAACTTTTTAACATTAATATTGCTTACATCTTTTCATCATAACTTTTAACTATGATAATTATCCATTTTTAGGTTGATTGTCGAAAAACTGTAACTGAAATTACATAAACTTAATGTAAAAAACCATGTTCTCACACAATTCCTTGAAATTCAACAAAGAATTGACTATTACTCCAATACTTATCTACTTCAATCTCGACTCTCGATAGTATATAGATATTGCATCATTACATACTTACAACTCTTTTCAAACGTTTATCAGAAAATCAAGTCAATCAAAGTCTAGTAGTTATTACATACCTGTTCCTCAGAAATATTACTATCATATGAAACAGTAAAGAAAATTAATAGATATTTAATATTTAATAACTTCATACGTGAAATTACTGCTGAATAAGAATACTAATAATCAAAAAAATCAACTGTTGGACAAAAAATAGTACAGATTACCGAAAATTCAAATCATTTTTTCTACAAAAATTACAAAAATTAACAAATGAATGACAAGTTAGAGAAATAACTAAAAAAAAAAAAAAAAAATGAACATATTTACAAATTTATTAAAATCACACCTTTTTCTGGATTACAAACCACAATTTCTTGAAAAATTTAACACCGAATTTGTAAGATTTTAATCCTAGTATTACATACACTCAATAAATATTCAAAATTAAAAAAAAATAATTTTTTAGTCTCATTAATAAGCAGAAATTCTATATTAAAAGAATATTTTCATAGTAGTACTTATAAAAATGAGAGTTTACAAACTGATTTTCATAATTTTATCACATTTAAACTTAATATTTTACATAAAACATTATTTAATCAAATTTTATGCTTTCTAATTCAGTAAAATTCAATACTTTTTTAGTTTTTAAACCAATACCACAATATTTATTTACATCAAACTTGATTCTTCACCTTTTATATTTCCACATTACACACGTGAGATAAATACTAACTTGGATCAGGAGTTGAAGTCAATTGATTCCATTCGATTTTCATCATGTACGCATTGCTCCTACACGAAATTTCTTACTGCTATAATCATCTAATGTATTAAAACTAATCTACTCATATTTTTAATCAATTCATCAGATGTTTCATCTCGCACTTCTGAATTATCGTGCATCAAGTTGCTTAAAATATAAATACTATCTTTATAGTTTTAATGATATATAGTATACATGGTTTATCTTGAGTTAGCACTTCCATAGTATTAATCAAATTATATGTTTCATCTTGCACTTGATCTTAATGTTTTCATCTTGCATCTGAATTATCGTCCATCGAGTTTTTTAAATAATAATATATTTATAGTTTTTGATTATACATAGCATGTACAAATACAATCTTTAATTTTAACATTTCATATTTCAAATAACCTATTTCCGAAACCAAGCTATGTGAATTTTACCACAATGCTTATTATCATAGAATAATTTGTGTTTCACACTTTTCTAAAAATTATCAGATATGTACCCCTCAGAGAAATTACTATCATATGAATAAATGAAGAAAATTTAATTTATATTAAATGTACACGAAATTGATTGCAATATACATGTATTTAATAAAAATAAATAGGCGATTATTTATACATTAAACCTTTACTAAATATATATTTCTTTCATTATACAGATGTTTCAACAAGATGAACCAAAACAGCAGCAAACTTCAGAAATTAATGATCCAAATGATTCATCCCTAGCACATGTAGCGTTAACGAATAACACATATGTGAGTACTTATATGAGAAATACTAGAATTCGTATATGAAACGTAATTAGAGTAAATACAAAATGATTTGTCTTACTACCTACACTTTGACAAGTGCTTTTTACCTATATTATTGAAGAGAATCCTAACTGTGTCCATTTATTTCTACTACAGATGTGCTCTGTTTGCTACAAACACTTCTTAAGTAAATAGAATTTAACAGAACATACAAAAATCTATACAGATGGAAAACCTTACACTTGGAAAGATTACCATAAATGCTGTTTTCAAGGAGACGTGAATAAAAAATGCACACATCATCATATAAAGCATCGTCAGATATATGTAAACTTAGCGAAGATATTCAAAAATTAGTCAGACTTTTGTAGAATTTAGAAATAAAGGAAGATATTTAGGCTATTTATCCATCATATTTTCACAACACTTACCACAATATCTCAAACTTAAAATTTGGAAGACATACACACTGCTGAAAAGTAATTTTGTTATTCTTCTAACCGATATGAATGTATAGATATTATTTTGCAGTGTATTCTTTGAATGCTCACATTAAATATTCTTTTATATGCATATATCGTTGTGTTTATTTTTCTAATACCTATTACATTAATGAAATACATAACATTTTAAGTGAAATAACACTCTCACAACTTAAAAAATGCATAAGAACATACAAAAAATAAGCAGATGTATGAAAAAATATACAAGTTTACAAAATAATTTCATTGTTTTCTAGAAATATTAACAAAAAATATTTACAATATGAAAAAATTGCAAAAGTGAAAAGAAAAAACACAAATGTAAAAACAAAAACCACAAAGTGAAAAACTCATAACAAAGTTTTTGAAAAAAAATATTTATAACAAAATTTTTTTTTACAAAAACCAAAACTTCCAAAAATATTTTTTTCAAAAATTTTTTTTTTCAAAAACATTTTTTACAAAAAATTTTTTTTTGAAAATAAGTTTTTACAAAAGTAAAAAATAAAAAATCACAACGTTAAAAATATGAAAAATTTTAGTTAAAAAAAGTGTAAAAAAAATTGCAAAAAAAGTTGCAAAAATTTCAAAAAAAGTTACGAAAAAAGTATCAAAATTTTTGTTCTTTTTAATACAGTATGCAATGGTAAACCATTGTATTTGCTATTAAAAAGAACAAAAATTTTGATACTTTTTTCGTAACTTTTTTTGAAATTTTTGCAACTTTTTTTGCAATTTTTTTTACACTTTTTTTAACTAAAATTTTTCATATTTTTAACGTTGTGATTTTTTATTTTTTACTTTTGTAAAAACTTATTTTCAAAAAAAAATTTTTTGTAAAAAATGTTTTTGAAAAAAAAAATTTTTGAAAAAAATATTTTTGGAAGTTTTGGTTTTTGTAAAAAAAAATTTTGTTATAAATATTTTTTTTCAAAAACTTTGTTATGAGTTTTTCACTTTGTGGTTTTTGTTTTTACATTTGTGTTTTTTCTTTTCACTTTTGCAATTTTTTCATATTGTAAATATTTTTTGTTAATATTTCTAGAAAACAATGAAATTATTTTGTAAACTTGTATATTTTTTCATACATCTGCTTATTTTTTGTATGTTCTTATGCATTTTTTAAGTTGTGAGAGTGTTATTTCACTTAAAATGTTATGTATTTCATTAATGTAATAGGTATTAGAAAAATAAACACAACGATATATGCATATAAAAGAATATTTAATGTGAGCATTCAAAGAATACACTGCAAAATAATATCTATACATTCATATCGGTTAGAAGAATAACAAAATTACTTTTCAGCAGTGTGTATGTCTTCCAAATTTTAAGTTTGAGATATTGTGGTAAGTGTTGTGAAAATATGATGGATAAATAGCCTAAATATCTTCCTTTATTTCTAAATTCTACAAAAGTCTGACTAATTTTTGAATATCTTCGCTAAGTTTACATATATCTGACGATGCTTTATATGATGATGTGTGCATTTTTTATTCACGTCTCCTTGAAAACAGCATTTATGGTAATCTTTCCAAGTGTAAGGTTTTCCATCTGTATAGATTTTTGTATGTTCTGTTAAATTCTATTTACTTAAGAAGTGTTTGTAGCAAACAGAGCACATCTGTAGTAGAAATAAATGGACACAGTTAGGATTCTCTTCAATAATATAGGTAAAAAGCACTTGTCAAAGTGTAGGTAGTAAGACAAATCATTTTGTATTTACTCTAATTACGTTTCATATACGAATTCTAGTATTTCTCATATAAGTACTCACATATGTGTTATTCGTTAACGCTACATGTGCTAGGGATGAATCATTTGGATCATTAATTTCTGAAGTTTGCTGCTGTTTTGGTTCATCTTGTTGAAACATCTGTATAATGAAAGAAATATATATTTAGTAAAGGTTTAATGTATAAATAATCGCCTATTTATTTTTATTAAATACATGTATATTGCAATCAATTTCGTGTACATTTAATATAAATTAAATTTTCTTCATTTATTCATATGATAGTAATTTCTCTGAGGGGTACATATCTGATAATTTTTAGAAAAGTGTGAAACACAAATTATTCTATGATAATAAGCATTGTGGTAAAATTCACATAGCTTGGTTTCGGAAATAGGTTATTTGAAATATGAAATGTTAAAATTAAAGATTGTATTTGTACATGCTATGTATAATCAAAAACTATAAATATATTATTATTTAAAAAACTCGATGGACGATAATTCAGATGCAAGATGAAAACATTAAGATCAAGTGCAAGATGAAACATATAATTTGATTAATACTATGGAAGTGCTAACTCAAGATAAACCATGTATACTATATATCATTAAAACTATAAAGATAGTATTTATATTTTAAGCAACTTGATGCACGATAATTCAGAAGTGCGAGATGAAACATCTGATGAATTGATTAAAAATATGAGTAGATTAGTTTTAATACATTAGATGATTATAGCAGTAAGAAATTTCGTGTAGGAGCAATGCGTACATGATGAAAATCGAATGGAATCAATTGACTTCAACTCCTGATCCAAGTTAGTATTTATCTCACGTGTGTAATGTGGAAATATAAAAGGTGAAGAATCAAGTTTGATGTAAATAAATATTGTGGTATTGGTTTAAAAACTAAAAAAGTATTGAATTTTACTGAATTAGAAAGCATAAAATTTGATTAAATAATGTTTTATGTAAAATATTAAGTTTAAATGTGATAAAATTATGAAAATCAGTTTGTAAACTCTCATTTTTATAAGTACTACTATGAAAATATTCTTTTAATATAGAATTTCTGCTTATTAATGAGACTAAAAAATTATTTTTTTTTAATTTTGAATATTTATTGAGTGTATGTAATACTAGGATTAAAATCTTACAAATTCGGTGTTAAATTTTTCAAGAAATTGTGGTTTGTAATCCAGAAAAAGGTGTGATTTTAATAAATTTGTAAATATGTTCATTTTTTTTTTTTTTTTTTAGTTATTTCTCTAACTTGTCATTCATTTGTTAATTTTTGTAATTTTTGTAGAAAAAATGATTTGAATTTTCGGTAATCTGTACTATTTTTTGTCCAACAGTTGATTTTTTTGATTATTAGTATTCTTATTCAGCAGTAATTTCACGTATGAAGTTATTAAATATTAAATATCTATTAATTTTCTTTACTGTTTCATATGATAGTAATATTTCTGAGGAACAGGTATGTAATAACTACTAGACTTTGATTGACTTGATTTTCTGATAAACGTTTGAAAAGAGTTGTAAGTATGTAATGATGCAATATCTATATACTATCGAGAGTCGAGATTGAAGTAGATAAGTATTGGAGTAATAGTCAATTCTTTGTTGAATTTCAAGGAATTGTGTGAGAACATGGTTTTTTACATTAAGTTTATGTAATTTCAGTTACAGTTTTTCGACAATCAACCTAAAAATGGATAATTATCATAGTTAAAAGTTATGATGAAAAGATGTAAGCAATATTAATGTTAAAAAGTTCGTCTAATGTTTGCTCTTATGTTGTGAAAATTTCGAATAGTTTGATTTGAAATATGAAATGTTTGTAAAAATTAAACTTTGTATTCGTGTATGTTTTGCATTATTAAATTGTAAAGATAATATTCATATTTGGAAAATGTTGTTGGGTGTTTTAATAATTTTTTGATAAGTAGATAAAAACAGATGTTAAAATTCTGTGCTATTAAAATATATAGGATCAAGAATAAAGTTTGATGAAAATAAGTATTTTAAAAATTCAGAAATTTTGAAGTGTAAGATGAATCATGTCCTAATTTGATTAATTATATGGGTAGAGTAGTTTTAATATGTCAAGTGTCTAAAGCAGCAAGAAACGATTTTTTAGGTTTTCTAGAATAATAATAATAATAATAATAAAAGTATACTTTTATTGTAAGATTTCGAATGCAGTCAAGACGTGAAAAATATAAGTATGAACCTTTGTAAAGACATTCAAACTTTTTAAAAAGTTTAAGTTTAGTAATATACTGTAACAATATATGTAAGCAAATGTATTTCAAAGTTGAAAATTTGTGTAAAAAATTGTCTTTTCTTGAAAATTGATATTTATTTTTGTTTAATTAATGATACTTATTACATTTTTGTTGTTAAAAACTAAAATATACGTTTAATTCTTCTGTTAAAATTGATATATCCGTGTTGGAGGTGAGAAAAAATAGTGTAAAACTAATAAAATTTGTTTAAATTCGTCTTTTTATTCTTAAAATTAATATTTTCTATTGTTTAGAATACGTAATAATAACTTTTGAGGAATGTATAATCGGAAAATGTTAAAAAATCTTAGAAAATTGGTATTAAAAATATTAAATACAGTTGCTTCAATGATATCTTTTCGATATGTAAAGTGATTGTAACATTTAGAAATGTACTTCTGAAGAATGTATAATCGGAAAATGTTAGAAAATTTTAGAAAATTGGTGTTAAAAATATTAAATACAGTTGCTTCAATGATTTCAAAAACAAACTCTGTTAAAAAATTCTGTATGATTTCAAGTGAAAATAATCTGAACCTGAATACATGGTATTTAAAATACAAAATTCACGATTATGAACTAATGTTGAAAACATGGGTAACATTAAATATACAGCTAATATTTAATTATAGATTAGAAAATTCTTAAATTGTATCCATATTTATTAAATATAGTACTGAATACAGTGAATAAGTGAAATATGTGAATAAGTATTGATATTTCTATGTTGCTTTTGAAAATACTAGTGTAAAATTATTCAAATTCGTCTTTTCTTTAAAATTGATATTTATTTTTGTTGAATTAATGATACTTGTTAAGTTTTTGTTGTTAAAATTAAAATATACGTTTAATTCTTCTGTTAGAAATCTATATTTCCAAGTTGTTGTTCAAAAGACTATTGTAAAACTAATCAAATTCGCTTAAATTCACCTTTTCATCTTAAAAAATAATATTTTTATTATTTTGTTTAATTAATTATACTGATTATGTCTTCCAAAATTCAAATTTTGGGATATTGCGGTAACTGTTATGAAATTGGAGTGTATAAAATTTCTCTTTTTTTCTCCCAGACTTCTAAATATACAAGAATGAGAGGTCATTGCATTGTCCATTTCCCTACCTAAGGTAAAAAATTGGGGGAGATGGGGGTGAAAAGGTATGGTGAGGGACTTCGGAGGAATAACTTTTGGTTTCAATATGACGTCACAAGAAGCAGGTGTTGTTTTCATATTTGCGTGTGCGTTGAATATTTACTGAAATGTGTTCGTTTATGCATTAAAATTCTACTTAGTTAGTATATAAAAGTATGATGAAATTTCCATTTAGAGTAAAAGTTAACCAAATTCGTTTAATTCGTCTTTTTTCGTTAAAAAATCATTAGTTTCCTTTGTTAATTGTTTAATTATTGAAATTCTTTGAGGTAACGACTGTTCAAAAATTAAAAAATATGTTTAAATTTCTATTTTAAGTTGTGTATTCTGATTATATATATATATATATAAAAAAAAAAAAAAATAAATATGAAGAAATCAGTTAAAAATTTAATATTTTCTGTTGTTTTGCTTAATTAATAATGTTCATGAAGGAAATGGTTGTCCAAAACTCGAATGCATGCTTAAATTTCTTTCTACCAAATTGATACACTGATGTTGCAGTTGATAAAAATCGTAAGAAATCAGCCTTTTTCTATAAAAATCGATATTTTCCATTGTTTTTTACTTAATTATGAATGCTCATTAAGGTTATAGCTGTTGAAAAACTGAAATGTATGTTTAAGTTTTCTCTCTTAAGTTGATAAAAATCGTAAGAGAGCAGTCTTTTTCCATAAAACTTGATATTTTCCATTGTTTTTTTACTTAATTAACGATACTCATTAAGGCTATAGCTGTTGAAAAACTAGGATACATGTTTAACTTTCAACTTTTAAGTCGTTACATTGATCATATAGTTGATGAAAATCGTAAGAAATCAGTCTTTTTCTATAAAACTGGATATTTTCTATTGTTTTTACTTAATTAACGATACTCATTAAGGCTATAGCTGTTGAAAAACTAGGATACATGTTTAACTTTCAACTTTTAAGTCGTTACATTGATCATATAGTTGATAAAAATCGTAAGAAATCAGTCTTTTTCTATAAAACTGGATATTTTCTATTGTTTTTACTTAATTAACGATACTCATTAAGGCTATAGCTGTTGAAAAACTAGGATACATGTTTAACTTTCAACTTTTAAGTCGTTACATTGATCATATAGTTGATGAAAATCGTAAGAAATCAGTCTTTTTCTATAAAACTGGATATTTTCTATTGTTTTTACTTAATTAACGATACTCATTAAGGCTATAGCTGTTGAAAAACTAGGATACATGTTTAACTTTCAACTTTTAAGTCGTTACATTGATCATATAGTTGATAAAAATCGTAAGAAATCAGTCTTTTTCTATAAAACTGGATATTTTCTATTGTTTTTACTTAATTAATACTACTCATTAAGATGTCTATGAAGCAAAATTCAAATATATGTTTAACTTTCTTGAGTTAAATTGATAATCTCATCTTGTAGTTGAAGAAATCTAAATAAAATGGTTAAAAACTGAAATTTTAATTGTTTCGCTTAATTAATAATACTCATTAAAATTACGGTTGTTTAAAATTCAAATACAAATTTAATCTTCATCTTATAGTATGATTCAATGTTGAGATGTGATTGATAATATTTTTAATTAGAGAAGGTTGATCACCTATCCTGTTAGAATAGAATGTTCCTTTTTTCCACTAGGGGGCGTTCGTGGAGGGGGATGCATAGTGGGGGGTAGGAGGGACGGTGGTGGCACGGTGGGCGCAGGAGGCACCGCAGGAGGGGCCAGGCGGGGTAGCCGGAGGAGCAGGCGGGGCAGCCGGAGGAGCAGGTGGGGCGGCCCCACAGCCCCACCTGCGCATGAGCCCGTACTCTTGTTTTCCTACTACTT